>CM047976.1:4487707-4500244 GCA_026261665.1 Melanotaenia duboulayi
CCTTTAATTTTTGTGAGCAGTGTATATGATGATGGATAAGTGCAGACTTGTTCCCTGGTAGCTTAGTTATTTTTATGTATGCATGTGCAGGTTTATGCAAGTATGTATGTGTATGTGTGTAGTGTACATATCTGTGTACGTGCATATGTGTGTGTCTTATATGGATATAAGTATGCATGTATGCAGGTCATATATAACCTGAAGCTTCTGCCCCTACCCTTTGGTTTTGACCTAAGTTTACATGCTTGGTGGTGACCAATAACATTTTTTTCATTCATTAATTCAGATTATTTATCAGAAACAGAACCATTGTTAGAAATGTGACTCTCTGTTTTGAGGTTAACATGTGGCCACGCCATCCAAGATAACTACGCTCCAGGACGCATTTATTTCAGTACACATTTATTGTAAATGCAGTCAGATAAAAATTACTTTATAGAGAGAAGACATGTTAGACAATCGATCTTTGTCAGAGAGAGATTGATTCAGACACAGAAAGTGACATTAGTTAGTTTAGCTTATACAAGTGACATGCAATAAATAATAGCTCACTAGAGTTTGATCTAAAATACATTTGCTTCTGTTTGCACATTAACTACATAGCGTAAAAGCAGCAGTACAAACTGATACCTCCTCTTTTGATATGCACAAAGGCTACTAAAAAGAGTAGATTATCAATTGGTAATACAAAAATAGAACCAAGTAGCATTTCATACTTGCAAAGTTAAAGGACAGACAGCAACCAGCAGCACTTTTTGTGCATCCATCCTCCTTGAAATGCAGAACTTCATCTAAGCGGCAGCCGTTAGTCTTCTTTCTTTGTTGTATTTCTTTTGTTACAGAAATAAACTTCTCCAAAACAGCACAGGACAGATCTTTGTGCATGTGTGGCACAGACTGGCAGGCCATGCAGTTAGCGAGAAAAAAACAAAAAAAAACAGTGCAACATATTTACAAAATGTTATTTGTAAAAAAAGAAAAAAAAAAAAGGAGATCTGACAGTGAGGCTGACGTCCTGTTGGAAAGCACTGAGGACAACTGGAAAAAATAGCTGCATCCGTATAGTTGTGTCATCTGTGTTGTTTTAGGCTGCTGCCTCACCATCTGTCTCCAGCTCTCACTAAACCCAGTGGCCCTACAAATAAAACCTGCAACTGAGATCCATTAAGCCTGCTGGACTGTGATGGATAATTCGAGTACTTTGGAGCGGCTTCAGGCTTCATATCGCGCCTAATAAATGAGCCACAATAATAAAAAATTATCACTCACTTTTTAAATTCAAAGGCAATAATGTCTAGGAAATGAGTGTAGCTTTGTAAACATGAGAAATTATCTTACACGTAAGTATCTACATGTACAAAATGAGTGGCCCGTCTAAATCTGGTTATTCTGATCCCTCCATTTTTATTTCTCTTCGTTCAATAGCCCTTAAAGAAGCCTTCAGCCTCCATCGCTTCTTTAAAAGTCACCGTCAGGGAGTTTATAGTCACATGTGTCACAATCACCTTCCTGGGATGCTCTGCTGCATCAGGGGGAGTCAGACTGTCTGGTGTTGTCATGGCAATGGTCTGATTGCCATCTTTAACCTCCTCCTTCATTGACTCAGTGATGGAGCAGATGGTGGTGGTGTCACCTGCCGTCTTGACACTTCCCTGAACCCTGACTATCACCGAAGTTGTGTTGTTTCTCTCCAATTTGGGACACTCCGACATCACCTCCACGCCTTTCTCACTGTTGTCCCAGACTCTGCCGTCGTCCTGGGAAACCGCATCTCCTGGTCTGGCCTCAAATGGTGAGTCGCTGTCCTTTGATTGGTCGCAAGCAGGTGTTTGTCTCTGACATGTTTCAGACGTTCCTCCATCTAATTTGTCGGCACATGTTTCTGTGTGTACCGCTGTCAGGTGGCCATCCACCTTCTCCTCCACCTCAATGTCCAAGTCCTGTCGCTCTAGTAATGGAGGTGAGCTGCATTCTGACTGACCTGTAGGAGAGGACGGGACAAGTTTTAATTAGTTTTAAAATTAAAAATAGCAACTGGGCTACTTCATTCGGTTAATTTATTGGCTTGACAAACCAACCGTATGAACTGTCTTCACATCTATCCTCAGTGGCGCTTTCGGACTCTGGCTTCTCCTCACCACTGGTGCCTCCCCAGTCCTCCTCCATGCACTCCACTTTCTTCCTTTGCTGATGGAGTGGTTTGTTGGAAGAGTTCCCGCCTCTGATCACCCTTTGCCTTCTCCTCCTGATTGGGCGACAGTACACCTGGTCCACATCTGTGCTCATGGACCGAGTGAGGGAGAGGCGGAGGCGAGGTGGGGGCTTCTCTGTGACCTTGTGGGCACTGCGGAGGTCCATGGCAAAGACATTCTGTGAAGGACAAATCAGTGGATTAGTTTTGAAAACCAAACTATGCTGCAGCTTTTGGTGCTAGTGTGAAATGCGGTTACAATATCTCTTCGGGTTCTGGAGTTATAATGGTGAAGAGTGGCCCCAAAAAGTTGCTTTTACAGAAAAGGACCTCATCTATCAATATTTCAGTTAGCAACCTACAACTCCTTTCATCAACATGGAGTGCAAACCTACTTTAAGATGATGGAGAAAAACAATTGTAGTGAAAGTGATAGCAAAAGCAAGACCAAGCCTGTCCTTTAGAGTCACATGCCTCCCTTAAAAACACAGCATGTCTCCCAGCCGCACTGCATTCTGGTCTATTGAGGCTGTTAAAACTTGTGTTTCTGCTGCTGCCTTTTTTTTCCTGGCTGAGTGATTATTGATGAAAACAGCTGAATTTATCATGTAACCATGGCAACAACATCCCATGATGTTTTACATTGCTGAAATATTTTGTATTCAACATCTTACCGTTCACTGTTGAACCGTTGACAACTTTTTTCAATTTTTCACGTGAAGTAATTACAGAACATTAAAGGGAATTCCACCAGTTTTACTCCGGTTTCAGTTGACTAAAGACGGACTAAACGGCAAGTGAAACGTTTCCCCAAGACAAAAACCACAATCTGATCAGATGACATGAAAGTAATGTCATCTGAGCTTAAGATCAAGTTGCATTAAGGGATTCAGGATTTTTCTGATTTTTATCCAAATGGACTCAAAAACATGACCTTTGAACTCAAAACAAAACTTTGGATTTGCTAAAAAAGCTCACTTTTCTGAGCAAACCTTTGAAAATCTCATTTAAACCTTAGTATAATGTAAATAAATACTTCAATATATGCAAACAAATTAAACTCTGGATTTAAAAAATTAACTCCAGGTACTTTTGAATTTGCAATTTTACCCCAACATCTCTGTTTTTTAAGAAATAAAGTTGCAAATGAAACTTTTCAGTTTTTTAACAAAAAAAAAAAAAAAAAAAAAAAAAAGAAAACTTCTTGATTTTCAGGATTTCCAAAAATCTTTTGAATAAATAAATAAAAAAAATAATTAACTAAATGTTTACATACAAAACTTTTGGATTCATGCACCAAAACGGGGGAAAAAAAACATAATAAAACATTTGTACATACATTTAAATTTCAAATAAATGTCATTCTCGACTAGGGCTGGGCAATATATCGAGATTTTTCAAATATATCGAGATTTTATCAGACGCAATATAGAAGGAGGGAATATCGTTTATATCAAGTTATCTTGTTTTGAGTTAAAAGCATCTTTTCTTTCGCATTTTGCACAGCTGTATTTTTATTGTCATTGAAAAGTATTTTTACTTTATTTTGTTTCAGGAGCATTTAATTTAATATAAAGGTACTTTAATTTCAGTCAGCTGTTTTTATGCACATGTGCTGCTGATCCTTAATAAAAGTGTATTTGGCACTGAAGGCTGTAAATTAGAGTTGTCTCTTTGGTTACTTGACAAACAATATATATATCGAGATATATATCGTATATCGGGATTCAGGGGAAACATATCAAGACATGAGATTTGGTTCATATCGCCCAGCCCTACTCTCGACCCAACACCTCTTTTGGAAAGTCTGCAATTTTAATTTCAAGTTGAATTTTTTTGTTAAAAACCTGTTTGGCTTAAATGCAAAGTGGAAACAACCCAAACAAACAGCTGAATAATCTGGAAATCCCAGCTGTTGCTTATTTTAACTAAGGAAATCCCATTTCTATGGTTAATAGAATGCCCTTTTATTGTTTGATTCTATTTAGGAATCGTCTCTTTTTAGTTTGTGTTAACACCAAAAGCCATCTCTTGTATAATAATGCATTTGTCTTTTAACTAACAACCCCTCCAGCAGTAAGCAATACAGGAAGTTGCAAGAATTTGTGAAACAAGAAGTAATGTGAGTGCATCTACCCGCAGCATGAGCCTCCTGGGCCTGAGACCTTTCCTGCGATAGGCCAGAGCTCTGACTTTCTCCTGACTGCAAGGGGAGGTGGACAGAAGGAGGGGGAGATCAGACAAAGAGACTGTGAGTGAGAGAACAAAAATTTTTTAAAAAGTACTTTACATGATTAAAAGACTTCCAGTGTTACTCACTTCTCTTCGTAGGCCAAGACCAGGCGAGGGTCCAAAATATTGTCCTCTGGTTCCCAGGTACTGTACCTGCAAACAAAAATATATTCAAATACCATCCATTCCTCAGTGGCATGGTGTGCGAGTTTCAAGCAGCATAATGTTGCTACTATAATAAGGTGATGAGGTCACAGGACAATAAAGAGGCTTACTCACTTTTGGGGCCATCCCTGCCATTTCAGTAGATACTCCACGTTACCCTGAGGGGATAAACAGAGAGAATAAGGTGTCACATTTAGAGATGAAGCAGAGGCCAACACACGCAGCCCCTCACTGAAACCTGCCCTTTATACAGACACAAGCTGCTGTGTGCCAGAAGAGAGTCGCTGTCGCTTTAACGAGTGGAGTGAAGGAAGGAGGGAGGCTCGTGGAGAATTTTCTTGTTTTCAAACGCTGTTTTTTTTTTCTAGGGGGTGACGTCAATTACAGTGGGGGTTGCGTGGCCTCTAAACAGCAGCTTTTCAGGATGACGTTACCGCTCCGCGAGCCGGTTTCCACAGTTCTCGGGTACTTTCTAGAACAAGGTGGCTGGGATAGGTGGGGCCACGGGAACATGTAAACAGCGTAGTGTTGCGCAACGTTCGAGTCCGAAACAATTACCAGTCAAGTGAAAATAAGTGAATTGCTGATTTAATAAAGCGGTTTAACAATACGGACCTCAGGGTTTTATTATTATATGACAACATCGGAAACTTTATAACAGCTTAGAAATGGCTACAGAGAAAAACACGCTGCACTCTTTCCGCTTTAAATAAAGTATGTTTTTAAAAAGAAGCGCATGCACCGCGTTTAAACATGTCACAGAACACTTGTAGCTCGTTTCAGTTGTGGCTTTTATCATTCGGTGACTCCACAACACCTCTCCACTGTAAATCAATGGGGTCAGCATCAAGCAGCTTTCATTACGCAGCAGATTCACCCAGATACTGCCACCACGGCTCCGTTCGCTGGCGTAACCAATACCAACTGCGCAGCTCCGCACACACGGACCCAACGCCAGCTTTAAGGATACACACCCCCTTTTACAGGTTTACTACAACTGCGTAGGCTCCTCCAAAACACGGCCATGCTGCAGCACTTCAGCCGCTGCACGGGAAGGGAGCAGGATGCGAGTCGACCCGCGGAACTACACGAAACTTAGTCTCCGTTACAAAAACAAGAGATTAGTGCAAACATCTCTTTTACGTAAACTGTAGAGTGATGGCGTAACCTAGTTTAATTGTAGCCTACCTGAGGAAAGATTTCACATTAATACACGCCGCGACGACATCTCGGGAAATTAAGTTGAGTTTATTATTCCAAATGTATAACCAGGATGGCTCTTACCTTTCTAACTCTCTTCTTTGTTATTGACTCAACTGCAAACACTTGGTCTCCTATTGATGACAGCTCCATCGCCGCGCGTTGCCTTGCACGTTCCAAACAGGACTCAACTGGATTATCTACTAGTTTCTGTCTAGGCGCAGAAATTAACTTCTAGAAAAAATGCACAAGAGCACTAAAAAAAAAGACAAACAGTTCCTTCAAAGTGTCACGGCCGGCGCTGCTTCCCAGTGAGGGTGCTAGTTTTTTCCGCTGAGCCCGTTCGCTGCCTTCATATCAAACTCATCCCGTCCGCCTGCCTCACTTTTTAAAATCTGCGACACATCAACACTGGACGGCGCGCTGCTTCTTTAAAGTCGCGCGCGACCCCGTTTTCCATTGCGTAGAGCCAAGCCCCCAATGAGCGCTCCCGCGATGGCAACGGGGACGGGCACGCAAATTAGAGCAGAGTGCAAAGGAGGGCCAGAGGATGAAGGAGGAGGGTCCAATCCCGAAAGTTCTGTCAAACTAAAGTTGAGGGGAAACTGATATTTTTAGTCTTTTTTTAAAAAATTCTATATAAAAATCTCAAAATGAGAATTAAATTATGTTTGAACTTACATTAAAATGTTAAAAAATCCATGAAATGAGCTTCTGTCTGACACAGACTTACCTTTTATTCTTTTTCATTTACAGTACATTTGAGGAATTATGTTTGGTTTTTTATATTTTTTTTGTATGTATTTGCATTTCATTACATTTGGACTAATCATCTCTAGCGATTTAAGCATGTTAGCTCACAAAATTTGCCACACTGTCCAAAGATTACTACAATTTATTCCCCTTCAAACTTAAGTTCAACCCTTAATTAGTGAGCTCAGATGCATTTAAGATTAAATCACTTAAAATTTAGTCTGCAAATAGAAACTACATGTAGCTTTCACCCAATATACATAGCCTATAAGATATAGAAATCAACCTCTGCATCAAAACTCTATTAAGGTCATTCCCCAAATTCTTTACACATGGCTTACACATCCTTTCAAATACTGACAAAAGAAGAGAAAAGAAAGTCCAATCATAGTGCCAAAATATAAATTTTATGACTATTTAAAAACGGATCAGATATGAAGCGGTGTAGTGAAAACACTGCACTCGCTGAACTTTAGAGTGAAACAGTGTGAGCTCATGTATTTTTATGTAACAGAAGTAAAGCTTAGAAGATCAAAATCTGCAATGGAAATGAAAGCCTTGCTTCACTCTCCAGTGGAATTGTCCACCCCTCCAACTGTTTTTGATCCAAATATGGAACTAAAAACTGACTGAAAGTCTTAAATTTGCATCCTTAATGCTAAGCAGCCTATCTGCAGAGAGAAGAGCTGGAAACGAGATTGAGCAAACATAAATGATTTGCAAACGCAAACATATATCAGTTCAGTTGTGGGATCAAACACTTTTCTTACTATATGCCTGCTCATCTGTCCATCCAGCCCCCAGGTGGGAACAGCTCATAAAGGTGGGGTGGGTGCTGTGGAAAAATGGCCCAGAGCCAGATTCCTATTATCTTTCATTGAAGCTTCCGTGGATCAGTTTACAGTAAAACTCTGTTACTCTGCATACACAAACAGTCCACAGGCTCTATGATCCACGGTCTCTCTCTACACCTGGAATACTTGCATCACTTACTGGCATTGACTGTCATGGCAACTGTTTCTGTGGCAACTGCTGAAAAGCTGGATGATGATGGTGACGCAGCAGGAAGAGTCGATGAACAGTTCAGGGCCGCGGAGCAGTTCGAACTCCCTGAACTCTGATCTCCCACTTCTGAGCTTATATAAACAGTTCCGATGATTCATTTTCTGACAGTTGCAGCTTTTATGCAAAGCATCATCCTGAATTTAATTTTCTTTCTTTCCTTAAGAATCCCAAAGTAGTGAACTAACGAGAATACCACATGCACGCCTCATCTTAGTTGCGTCAGTTTTAATTGGTCAGAATCTATTGTATTATTATTATTAGAGTAATTTTCTAAACAAATGTTGCACATTGAATGTCTTATGATGACATCACTGTCACATCATCGGGGTCATTTGCAGGACAAGAAGGTGAAGAAGGTGAAGAGTTAGCTGACAGTGACCTGTTTCTTGAATTCGATAATTTTATGTACTTATTTATTTATTTGTACTTTTGGGGGGCTGGCTTATTTATTCAATATGGTTCTTGTGTCCAGCAGTGACTTTGCAACTAGATAAAACGGGTTCCAGTAGTTTTCCAAACGATCGTGCGGGAATATAAGAGCTCTGTAGGGCGATTTTCCGCATGTATGGTCTTCCTGCAGGGAAGCAGCGGCTTTTTTCCCGTAAGTAGGAGGTTATTGCCTGCAATTCAGAGGAAATACACAGGGAATCACATGACTTGTTATCTGCCCGGATACTACTACTGTAGCGGAATTGGGAGTCTGGATGAAAAGAGAGAGAGAGAGAGAAAAAACGAGAAAGAAAGAAAAACAACACGGCAAGACGGATCGTATCGTTCACTCCCACCTACATGTTATGAGTCACGTATGACTCACCAAACGTGCCAGTAAGGCGATCACAGCCACTGCTCTGGAATACCAACACACACACACACACATGCAGAGGGAGAAGATGGGGGGATGACGGGCAGGGAAAACAAATAGGGTAACTTAAAGCCTTATACCGGGAATTTGCGCATTTCTGGTTCTGCTTTATACCTGCGAGGCATGCTTAGGTTTCCAGTGAAAAGGGGAGTAAAGCAGCATTTCTGGGAATATTAAACCACATAGAATCTGATGTGAAACAAATCTGCATTTCAATTTAGTAATTTTCGTTTGTTGCAACCAGGTTTGGTGAGAAAAATCAGTTTGCACTTCTGCAGACAAGCCCCAGCAAAGCAAATCACATCCACTGAAGTCCTCCATGAAAGCACAGTCAGTCATTGTTTTGAAGAGAGTTTTTTACTCATTGTGGGCTATTTATTTAATTAAAGGACCTCTATGTTTCATCAGCAGTCAAGACAGGAGATGCAGTCATGCTCTGGCCTAATATGACTTAACAGTTATAAGTTTGGGCATTTCCCCAACATAACCTGCTCAATACTGAAAACCAAAAGCAAAACTAACAGAGTCAAGATGAAACAAGGACATAAGGAGAAAAAAAAAGCAAGGAGTCAAATTAAAACCAAAACCAACAGGACAAAAGAGAAAACCACCACTTGGCTCAGAATCAAACTTCTGACCAGACTGAAAATAGAAATGTGCAGGAATAAAAAATAAAGTTTATTAGCATGAATCAGAATTGACGTTAAAAACTGTGGAGCTGACATTCCTTCAGAATTCCTAAAGAAAAAACAAGAAAATGCTTTCTTCTTTTTGCACCCATTACGTTTACAGAATTAAAACACACCTTTGTTCTTTTTTCCCCTTCACTCATCAACATTTGAAATACCCGGCTACCGTTAAAGACACTGAGAAATGATTGACATATCCAAAAAGATAACACTTAGCATGTCAAAACATACTATTAATAATGAAATTAGTGCTAAATACTTTTAAAGGCATGTGTATTTATGAAAGACAGCATTGCTCCAGTACCAACATCTCCTTTCAAATGACCTCAGTCAAGGACTGTGAATACAGAGACTCCATAAATGATGGAAAATCTGATCCAAGGTCAGCAGAGCAAATTTCCAATTAATTAACGTGTGCTCAGTTTACTGTGGTTACGAACACCTACAAGTCTTAAAAGTAAAACATCAATGTGTGATGTGCTGCTGCATCTTCTCTGGTGCTCAGATTTTTTCCCCAGCAGTGAGAAAGTAGTAAACTGGTGCCTCTTTAGTCATGCTGCAAAAAGTTTCAAACAAGCAGTCTGACATTACAAAAAGTATGCTTTACACTCCTGCTAAGATTTCCCTTTCACAAATAAACGTGGAGATGAGCTTTGGAGGTTGCAACATAGTCACAAATGGTCCATTTCCCCATAAAATGACCGGTGTCTTCCCATCCAGGAGATAAAAATGAGCCATACATTCTGAACAGGTCTTCTGCAGATCTGAGAACAGCTGAGAGATAAGAGCAGAATAAAAACATAAAGGAAAGTTGCACATTCTGGTCTTAAGCAACACACAAAAAAGTTTCATTTTGATCCCTCTTGCCAGCATGTGGCACACAGTGAAAGGAACATCAGGTCTTCCACTCAAAGCTGAAGAAGACTTCCACTTCCTACGAGAGGCACTAAGTTGAAAACGAAATTTGGTAAGTTTAGTCACTCCACAGAGCTCCGGGGCATCCTCAACCCCAGGCAGCCGTCATCGCTGAGGACAGCTGACTCGGGTGTGTCCTGGCATGTGGCAGATGCCGCAGGTGCGGGGTTTTTTAGCAGCAGGGGGTCTGTTAGCATCTCCCATCGTCTTCCTCCCGCCCTTCCCTCCATCTCCACCTCCGCCTCCTGGCAATGGTGAACACAGGCCAAACAACATGAGGAGGTTAGAGACCCACTACACAAAAAAGCCTCAGGTAATTCTGTGTTAGCACTAAAGAAACCCTCGTCAGAGTTGGTGTGTGAATGCATCAAGGTCTCAGTGTCTGAGTCGTGACAGCTTTTTTTCACCTTTAACTTAAGAGTTCTTTCTCTCATCAATGTTTGATCTGTGTATCTAATTTGCTTTCATTACCAGCAAAGTGTATTTATCACAGCAAACAGAGCTGACTCCAGGCCAGGTTCAGACACTGCAACCACCATCCCACCATCTTTCTTTGGGCCACCATCCACAGGATGGTTTTCACTTTGCAAATGTATGAAACCATAGCACATTTAAGATGAAACAAGCCAGTACTGCTGTTCCACACAGAGCTTTCTGTGGGAAATAAAAGATCCCTGAAAGAGTGCATCAATGACTCAGTGCAAACAGCTGACATCTGCATTTTCGATTGAAACTACATTCCTTAGACATTCATTCTCCACAATGAAACCAAGAAACAGACGATTCAAATACCATGAAGTGCAAAGATGCTGTTTGTGTGGAATTTGAAGTACCGACTTGAAAAAAATGTCGAACATGAAGCCATTTGTTTTCAAACACAGATTTACGTGGGTTATGAACATGAAATCTTGTCTTCTGAACAAGGTCATGCAAGGCCAAGGAAGCATTTAGTCCTATATGAAAGATAAAGTTAGATTGTTCTTAAAGCGTTTGGTGATGAATCATTTGGTGCATTCATGCAAATGTGCATGAGCATGACTGTTAATTCAAGTGTGAAAGGGGTGCAACTTTTCTGTAGAAAAAATCTGTGAGTCCTTGCAAAAGCAGATCTTGTACCAAATTAAACTCCATCACCAATGTGACTGCAAGCCGTTTAGATTTTTTTCCATAGTGAAGGTAATAATGTAAAATTAACCCCACCCAGTAAAATGAGTGTTATCATCTTTAAAGGAAAACAACAGGATGCTTATTCAGACACGTAGCTGACACACTCTGGTATTGCCATACAACTAGAAAGGAATGCACGCCAATATAGGTCAAACTCTACTTGCAGTGTAAAGAACAACTTCACTGTTTGTTTGACCAATGTATTTGGTCAAATTAACTACGATGAAGGAGTCAGTAGCCTGTTGGCATCTACCAACAGCATCAAGTAGTGGTGCAGCCTCGTTCTTTCCACCGTACAACTACCGCCACGTTTTTGGTTTTTCGTTCTACAGATGAATTACTTCAAATAAATTTCACTCCTCATACAGCTGTACGTTGCTCAGTGGCTTTATGATACACCACAGAATAAAGTTTATGTGAAATGTAGGGATTTGCTTCATTAAACAAAGAGATGGGAGATCAGGCTCTCTTCAAAGATTCAGCTCTCCTAGAAGAACCGGTTCTTATGACTCCCGAATAACCCTTAATTTAATGTCACTCTTAGCTTGTATTTTTGCCTAATTTAGCACTCACAACAGTTCGGGCTGTTGGAATGGCCTTTGGAGTTGGGTGCAGTGTGTCCTGGGCAGCGGCCGAAAGCAGGGACCTTGGTGAACTGATCCTCTGCTGCAGAAGCCAGCTCTAGGGATGTAAAACATCACCTCTCTGAGCTGTTGAGTGTTTAGACATAGTTGGGCTCACCTTGACACATGGCGTGGGCTCTGTAACCAGTGTCCTCAAGAAGGACTGGACACTCTTCCATTCTGGACTTGCTTCCGATGAGAGGTGCCAAGCATGTGTGGACATACTTATTGCCCCCAGACTTGGGCCTGTATGTTGGGGTTTACCCTGGTGGACAAGAGGGTACCCTCCCTCGACCTTTGGGTGGGTGGACAGGTCCTGACTGTTGCTTGTACGGCTGGGTATCATCACTAATTTCCTGAATCGTTTTGATTTGATTCACAACAGCCTATTTTGATTTGATTAAATCTCATTCAATTCAATATCGATTCATTTACAGCTAAATAATATTTAGCTGTAAATGTCTAAATATATAGCTGTAAATAGGTGGTGTTACATATTATGTAAAGCGATGTGGGGGAGATATTTCAGCTTCATAAACAGCAACAATGAACAGTTTTTTTCTAGTTTTCTTTTTTTTTTTAAATACAGTAGTACTAACTGGCAGTTTTACCAGTTTTCCCTGTGCACTAAGCCCCATTTATAATATTTTTTTAAATTTATCTTTTGAAGAGCAA
>CM047976.1:4509227-4534503 GCA_026261665.1 Melanotaenia duboulayi
TATGACATAAAGTCACTATGACATATTTTCTAACCTGAATAAGAAAAAACAAAGTGGTACTTTTCTGACCTTTTGGATAGAAAAAACAAAACAAAACAAAACAAAAAAAAAACAAAAAACAAAAAAAAAAAAACAAAAACGGGGGATTTTTGACAACTTTACTATGAATAAACAAATGCTGCTGTCAGAGGAACTTGACTAAAGGTAAAGACCTTATTTTCATTACTTAATTTGAGAAAGTAATTTAAACCACTGAGGTCTGACCACTGTAAAAGTCTATATTCTGGTATCGATCCATCTCTGCTTTCTAGTCTGCAACTTCTCCAAAACGCTGCAGCTCGACCACTGATGGGTGAGACCGCACTTCCCAGTTTGGGCTTCTATTTAATTATGGAATTGATTTTAAAATCTTCCCGTCATTAAATGGGTCAGTGCTTTCTGATTTCTATCGATCTTTTAACCATGAACTTTCCTCAGAGATCACTCTCTTGCCGCTCTGGGCTGTCCCGAGCAGCAGATTAAAATACAGACCAGAGATTAAACTTTCGCTGTGGTTGCACCAAAACTTCACAGCAACCTGCCGTTATACATCCAGACCTCCCCAACACCTTATTCTTTCCTTTCGGTTCTTTCCCTTTAGGGAAATGATCGCCACAGCGGATCAACCGCTCCGCACTTGCTTTAGCGGAAGCCCTTCCTGACGCAACTCTCTGCATTTATCCGCTTGGGACCGGCCCTCAGAGAGCACAGCGGGAGCACAGCCCGGGAGCACATACATGCAAAGCATGAGCTCTTAAATCACCACATCTTTTTTTCTGCTGCTATTTGGATGTTTTTACTGTTTAACCAGCATTACTTGTGCAGGACTTTGTTGCTGCTTAGAAGTAAACGGGTTTGATTTGATTCTAATTTTAACTCCCGTTTCCAACATCAGCCTTTCAAGTAGATATAAGTTTTGTTTGTCAAATACCTTCAATACATGTTATAGGTGAAAGTTTTGCTTTGGCAACATTTATATCTGCTCACCTTATGAGTCATATTTTATGTGCTAGATATAAACCTTAATGTAATTTTGTGAAAAACAATCAGTATATTCACAGGTTTAACTTGATTCTGATCAGCCAACATTAACCCTAAAACCATTTTATTTGTCTTGTATTGTCTTGTGAGACTGTTTAGGTCCCTGGGACCCCATTTTTATACTACTATTCATGAATCATTTAATATGCTTTTTATTCAGTTTGTGCAGCTTTTGAAGAGGACCATCAAATGAAATTTTGTTTTAGGTGAATAAAGTATCTGTCTGTCTATAAAAATAAAAATCCATACTCACATGTGAATAGGGCTGGGCTGACATGTGGGACATATGCTTTCATCCCTGCTGACCTCCAGCACCATGTCTGGGAACCACACTGCTGTCTTACAGGCTGGATAGCCCGTACATGACAGGTACTTACTGCAGGGGGAGACAATCAGGTAAAAAAAGAAACAACAGACCAGTTTTAATGACAGGTTATGCCTCATCTAATTCAAGCAAAATCAAATAAAAAAAAAAACTATTTTATTTAATAACTTTCTTGTCTTTCAGACAAACTCTGAAATTAAGCCATTTAAGTGAAAAATATCACTTATTAGCTTGGAGCAATTTGAAACTTGGTTGCTTTTCTGAAGGTTATGTTTTACGCTACAGAGCTTATTAAAGTTAGTATAAGCTGCATTTTCAGAAAGTCAAATCCCTCCAGCTGTTTTAAAGGAATAATACAGATATTTAAAAAAGAGCTGCACAGACTGGACTGTAAGCTATCAAAGCAAATAAATACATGTCTAAAGAAATATGATAAAAGTTATAAGAGAGAGTTATGTGAGATAAGAGATAAGAGTGATGTGCAGCTTAACCCTTGCATACTGTTCGGGCCAAATTTGAGCCATTTTGACATTTGACAGCAGTGAAAATAACCTCGACATCATTCTTTTTTATCTAAAATAGGATGAATATTCAAAACGTGACACAAAATACACAAAAAAATATTTTCAAATTCTATACTTCTGTATGAGTGTTTGGGGTGAAATTTGACCCGTAACTCTTTAAATGGATTTTAGCTCTACTGGTGGTTTTACCACACAAGGCGACAGAGGAGAAGATGTAACTTAAAAACAATTGTGTTAAAATAGACTGAACCACAATCTGTTAATTATGACAAATGTGGTATAATTTAAAATAGAAATAAACAGGCTTTCCAGGAATATAGGATTTGTTGCCAATAAACTAATCAACAAATTTCATCATTGTTTTTTTCTAAAATTATAATAACAAAGGTAGTACAGTCTGACTTTCCCGTAGTTACACAGCACACCTTTCAATCGATCTTATTGCATTGTTGATCGTTAAACTGATGCATTAATGTAGATCTTTGTATTTTTACATCTCTAGTTTCGACCTCCTACTTTTTATCTGTTCTCACCCATTTCCCTCTCTCCTCTTCTTCAGCACCATGTCCCGACCACAGTTAGGACACTTCCTGACCGGCAGTGGGATCTCCATCTCCTGCTGATCTGCTTCAGTTATCTCCAGAGCAGCTCCCAGATACGGCGCCAGGGCTTCATCTAACCTGCGGCAAAAACAAAACTGACTTGTTACCACCATGATGAAGTGTTATAAGGATGCAAATATCTGCTCCATCTTTGTAAATTATGACAGCACTCTAGTTATTTGGACCCACAGGGAGCATCAGGAAAACAACATAATAAACGAGGGGGAAAAAGAAACTAACTTTTTTGCCTTCTTCACAGATTCAATGAAGACAGTTTTGTATTTCTGGATGTGGTGCTGAAGGACGCTCTGTTTGTCCTTCCTGCCCTCTGACACCAGCTTCAGGTCTGCTTCCAGCTCGGCACGAAGGTTTGGTTTTGACATCTCGTAACCCATGGAGTTGTAACCTAAACAGACAAACCCATGCACTTAGATCGATCACACATCTGAGGGGCAGTTCTGTCTTAAAGCTTATGGTATACTGTGGCATATGGGGGAGGTGAACACATACCCTCCACTAGTCCCATGCCGAGCTCTCCAGGGAGAAACCTCTGGTCTGAAGTCAAACCCACATACATGCGGCTCTTAATAGTCTCAATGTGGTCTGCGTGAGTGGCATCTGTGCCTGTGACATACATAGTTTGAACAGTATAGTTTACATCATGCATAAAACAATAAATTTAAGAAACAAAGTTTGCATTAACTCAACAAGTGAGCACTAAGGGTCGCAGAGTTTGCAGATTAACTTTAACCAAGTGTTTCTTTGCTTTCACCAAAGAAGGAACTCTAAAATAAAAACATTTTTTTCTGTGTGCATATGTGCTGAAATAAAAACATAAGCACACAAACATGGTCCAACTGGCAAATCTGCAGTCCACCCACACAATACTGTGATAATGTACAGCTTAAATGATGATCTCCATGTGCTGCAGGAGTTTTGTAATACATCAACCAGTAGATATTTTCCTGATTTGTTTCTACTCTTCATGGGCTGCTGCAGAAGAGACCATATTTAAACGTGTTGACATCGCTGTGATGACAGCGGAGATTTTATTCACCATATGAGTACAGTAGAGAACGATCAATGTGCTGCTAATTATGGGAAAAGTGGTAGAGACAAAACACAAGCAAATGAAGAAATAAACTTTATAAATTTGATGTAAACAGACTGGAAACTTGTTCAGAGTTTACCTCTTGCCTGATAGCAACTGGTTTAGTGACCCTGAATTAAATTAGGTGGATGAAGAAAGTGGATGAATGCATAAACAAAATATGCTAACAGAGGACTGAATATTAGCACTAGAAATATTTAAAAGACAAGGGATTTGGCTGCAACGTGAATTGAATTTTCTTGTACCCCTTTCCTGTCAATCTACTGTCAAATAGAGCCCACTGGAGCCCTGAAATCTACAATGAACTGAATAACATACTGACAACAAAGGTGCTATCTTTGTGTGTGTAAAACTTACCAATGCCATGCTTCTCCATCAGAGATATGAGGTCGGCTTCTGTAAGAAGCTGTGGTGGACTTGTCTGCCCATCAACCATCTCTATAGCAGAGGGCTGAAACTGGGAGCCATGTTCATATACTGGGATCACCTACAAAATACAGAATATACCACAAACAAATCTCAACAGGCAATGACAATTATTTACACTTCTCTATGGAAAAATAACGTCATTAACCGGGCTTTAAACAGCAAAGTCTGGTACCTTTGTGCTCCACCTCTCATACGGGTAAACATCGAGATAATTCCTTGCAATTATCATGAGTCCTGAGGTAGAAAACTTCTCTTGAGCGATGTCTATGTCCACCACTGTCTCCTGGCCCACAGCATCCTGGGATACACAAGCCAGGAAGTGCCGAACAATGAACTCGTATACACGTTCTTCGTTGCCCTGAAAGAAATGGAGACAGATAATTACATTTCACTCTATCCCTACTCATCGCAAAGTCCATGAAAGTGCACGAAGTGCTTGAATTAGATCATAAAATGGAAGTGAAGGAAATCTCTTATCTTCCATCAGATGTTCTTTTCAATCGTGTTGCAAAATGATATATAACAAATAACTGTTTGCATGATCTATTAATACTAATTATGATCTGTGTCCACTGCCTCCGCCGTATGATTAAAAACACTTTTTAAGATTGCTTCTTTTATGCACATTCCAGGGGCCGCCATTGCCCTACAGCAGTTGAATCCAAAACCCGTCCTCAAGTGCCGCCATCCTGCAGGTTTTCAATGTTTCCCTGCTCCAACACACCTGACTCAAGTTAAATAGATCCAACAGCCTATGAAGTTCTGCACAGTGACTCTTAAATTAAATTCAGGTGTGTTGGGGCAGGGAAACAACAACCTGCAGGATTGTGGGCCTTGAGGGCTGGAGCTGGACTCCCCTGCCATACAGCATTTTGAGGCTGAGAAACCGCACTTCACAACTTCAGGAACCAGCCAGGAACATCACACCACAGCTGCATTTTGCTTTGCGGCACAGAGTCACACGGCCGCATGGATATTAACACCATGGCTGTTTTGATTGCACATTGTGGCTGATTTAGTATAAAGAACCCAAGAGGACATTATCTGAGGAAGCAAGGAAAAGAAAGAGAGAAAGCGCAAGATGGATGTCGAATTAGGCTTCGTTAGCCGAAGTGTGTCAAAAGTTAAGTAGCGGCACTTTACTATAATGAAAATCAGAAAAGTGGTTTAATATAGGAGAACAACTATGTTGCTTTAGGGTAGTTCTTAACGGGGGTATAAGCTGATTGTATTTTAAAGCTCATTTTATACATAAGCTGCACAGAAGAAAAACGTAGTTTTACTAAGCTCTGAATGCACTTTAGGAACTTTTAAAATAATTTTAGTGGTATATGTGGTGTCACACTGGCTGGTACGTGAGCACTCGTTCAAATGGCAGGACAAGCAAAGTTTATTTATACAGCTCATTCTTAGCACATTGTACATTAAGAAGAAAAAAAAATTCTGTATAATTTACAAATTTTGCACATCAGGATTGAAAATGTATGACATGACTATTTTAAACAACAAAAGCTCGTAACTTCTATGTTAAAATGTAAAAATAAATACGTTTTTAGCACAAAGAGAAAAGAAATGGTGGAAAAAAGCAAGAATAAATATAGAAATAACTAAATTAAGCAGCTTTTGCAATCCTACCTGCAGCGTGTTGGTGTATTTGGTGGGGTGAATGGGGGGGTGGGCTTGGTCCGAGTTCTTGCCTTGCCGCGGGTTGGGACCCCCTGGCTGCTCGATCACCCGCTGGGCGAACGTCCCCCACACTGGGCTCTGCGTCTGCTGCTCCACCAGGGGGCCGAGGGCCAGGTTTGCAGGAAAAATGTTGGTCTCTGTGCGGGGATAGCTGATGAACCTGAGGAGAATAAAGATAAAGAGGAAAAATGCAGGCACAAGTTATCTGTATGCACACAATGAAGGAAGACAACGCTGATGGTTAACTCTTCAATCAAATGCATGTTGGTGCTTTTTTACGTACAAAAAAAAAAGAAGTAAGAACAGCTTTGAAGCTGTTTGACAACCGAGTATATAGAAAACACATTTGACTGTTTCATTTTCAACCAGCCTCACATAAAGTGGCTTCCCTCCTGAAGCGACGTGTATGTCCACACTCACCCTTGTGTATAGAGTTTTTCAGCTATTTTCATGGTCTCTTTGGCACTTATTCTGAGCTTTCGAGATGCCAGTTTCTCCAGTTCCTGTAGGTCAGATAAATATAGAAGAGTTTCCATAGTGGGACGAAACAACTCATTTTCTACTATGCTAAAAATTGAACTGCATTTTTCTCGTTCTATAACACACATATGTTTAATGATGTATAATGCATTATGGGTTATTATCTTACCACAGTGTCCAAAGGCAGCGGTCTCCATTTGCTCTTAGGTTTGCTAGTTACTGAGGTGACAGTTGCTATGGGATCCTGGAAAGGAATAACATTATATTCTCCTTTAACAAGTGGCTTTCAAATCACTTTACTCACCCAGCTTTCAATATTTATGAGGAGTTGTGCTGGCTGCAAAAACAGTTGCAAATATTTATGCTCACTTACAGACAGAAGGGATACAAACACACACATAAATGGCCTAAGTCCATGGAGTGTTTCCCAATAAGAAGGTGTGACTTCTACACAAAACATTAAAACACAAAAGCAGGGTATGACAACCAAACACACTCCAGATTCAACAGCTTGGTGAACCAACATTTGCAGCACTGTGGAGTAATTTTGGTATTCATTAATGAACAGATCTTTTAAGGTACTGCCACAGCCTGATCGAACTTAGGTCTGCACTTTGGGTCATTGCAACATCTTGATTCTCTTCTGTTTTTAGTCATTCTGTTGTAGATTTGTTGCTGTTTGGGATCATCATCCTGTTGCATGATCCACTTTCCACCAAGCTTTAGCTGTCAGTCAGATAAAGTCATGTTTGACACTAAATGCTTTGGTATACAGAGGCATTTACTTGGTCCTGCAGCTGCAAAACAAGCCCAAATCCTCAACCTCCACCACCGTGCTTGACAAGTTAGTATGAGGTGCTTGTGCTGCTATTCTCTTTGGTTTTTACCAAATGTGGAAATGACTTTGTCCCAGAAGTCTTGTGTTCAAATGTAACTTTGCAAACCTAAGCCATGCTGCCATGTTCTTTTTAGAGAGAAATTTTTCTCTCCAGCAAACAACCCATACTTAGTCAGTCTTTTTCTAACTGATGTCATGAACTATAACATTTAACATGCTAACTAAACTTGCCTTGTCTTGCCTAACTGAGGCCTGTAGAGTCTGAGATGCAGCTAAACTAAACCAAGTNGGCCTGTAGAGTCTGAGATGCAGCTCTTGTGTTTTTTGCAGTTTTTATGAACACTAAATGGTCTGACTTTGGGGTGAAGTTGCTGGAACGTCCACTCTTGGGCTGCTGGCCTGAATTTTTTCCACTTGGGAATCATTTTCTCATTGTAGAATGAAGGACTCCGGTGTGTTTGGAAATGACCTTATTGTTACGTCTGTGTGTTTTTGGTTTAGTTCTTGTTTTTCTATTGTTGTCTTTTCTTTAGTTTCTGGTCTTTGTTGTCTTTGAGTCCTCTGTCTTGTTTCCTGATTTATTTTGTAAAGTTTATTCCTTTGTGTATTCTGCTATGTTTACTTCCTGCTCCCTGATTCTGGTTCCTAACTGGCACACCTTTGTTTACGCTCCAGGTTTTCATGTTGACTGTGTTAGTTATGTTATCTCAGTTGTGTAATATTAGCTGTTTTGTATGTTAGTCCGCCAGCATTCTTAAGNCCTTTGTTTACGCTCCAGGTTTTCATGTTCACTGTGTTAGTTATGTTATCTCAGCTGTTTTGTATGTTAGTCTGCCAGCATTCTTAAATTGTGTCTTTTGTTTAACTAAAACATTTTACCTCCACCTGTGAGTCCTGCATTTGGGTCCTATCGCCTCATCTCCTGCTGCCTTGATCCATGATACTTATAACCCATCATCACTGCTGATGTCTTTCCTCCTTGACATTGTGTTAACGTACACCAGAATGCTCCAGAGCAGCAGTACGGATGCACACACGCTGGTGATTAATCAGTGCATATGACTAGCAACACCTGGTTGTGACTAACATTTTAATTGTAATTAAACCATTGTAGATGTAATTAGTTATCTTATTTATTTATTTTTAAACACACTCTCTCTGCATTTGGGATGAGCTTTGCTTTATGTACAACAAAAGGTAACTAATTACAAAGCTTCTAGACACCAAGTCATGACCAGTTTCAGACCAACTTTGGTCTAATAACAATCCATAAATTTCATGAACTAATGAAACAAAGCTCTCGTAGTGAAAGAAGATTGTAGTTACCCAGTAAAAGGTGTTTCAGCATGACTGCAAAAAGGCTGTGATTTCTTTTTTTTTTTTTTTTTGTGCATAACCTAAGTTAGATGTAAAAGATTTTTTGTTTGTTTGTTTGCTGGGGGGGGTGCTGAATTAAAATTAAAGCTAATATAAGTAAGAATACTCCCAGTTTAAGCCTTATTATTTGAGTTTTATCTAGTTCTGATCCTACGAACTAGAAAATCCAACAAAAAAACTCACAATCTCAGCAAAGTTGAGGACTTGAGTCTGATATGTTTGCATCACAGCGAGTGAAGCTTCATGCATAATGAAGGGACTTGATTGCTGACCTAATCTGATTTTTTCAACAGAATCAAGCTTTTACTGTAAAAACATTTTATCACATCAGCCACTTGAGTAAGGCATCAGTATTCAAGCATTTAGACTCTGTACTGGAAAAGGTTTTGTTTTTTTGTTTTTTTTGCAGAATGGCTTTACAAGCCACATCCTCAAGAACGTCACAGATAATGTCATGTTAAATATGTACAGATGCATATTACTTTAACTTATCTTTAACCTATATTTATTTGTCTGACAAGCTCAATAACCACATTAAGAAATGAATGCAGATTTGTGATTGAGTCCTGGCATAGTGGCCTGAGTCTGCTTCCTAACACTCACATCTCACTGGGAAACAGTGAGAACGGCTAAGTGATAATTACAGGGCTTGTCTGCATCACTGGCAAGAAATATTTGTTTTTTCCATGACTGTCATTGATTCAGATAACATGACACCTCTTTTAAAATCATAAGTATGTGAAACCACAAGGGTTTAAAAGATCTTAAAAAGCTGAATTACAGACAAGAGGGAAATTATTTTAAAAAGCACCCACATGAACGTACAGTCTTCATAAAAATGTAAACAGAAAGACAATGGTAAGTAAAGTGTGTGTAAGCAATAATGACTTTGTTTGGTCATAGACAAACATAAACATACCTCCATGCAGATCTGGTAGAGCACCAGGCAAGCCGTGTGATTAAAGAGACGGTTTCTTTTCCAGGTGAACTCCACAGTGTCCTCTTCCACCTCATGGATCACTGAGACAGATACAGATATTCTAAAAACTGAATCTTTCCATCACAGTTGGTATTTTTATGTCCAGTCATGGATTTTTACCTTTGATCTTATAGAAAGTCTCAGGAATAAAAGCCTGAATGGCTTTGAAGCGCTCCACAACAAAGCCCAGAGTGGGAAACTGACAGCTGCCGTATGAGATCAGCTGATTGGCCAGCGACTCTGGGAAGATCTTCTGCAGACGAAGCGTCTGGAATCGAGTGAAGGATGCTCCTGGAGAACAAGACCAAAAGAGAGGGGATTATAAAGCCATTCTATATAGACATACAGCTTATGCTACACTTTTACCCACTGAGTCTTTACTAATGGTAAAAGAATCTCTTCTGGTTTGCTGGAAAGTGCTGCCTCACCTATCCGTAAATCCAGCTCCTGACGGACGTCAACAGCATCACTGATGTTAGCATCAGGCTCAGTTAGAGTCTCACAAGCTCTCCGAATTGAGGCAGGGGTGATCTCAGAAAACTTTGCCCGGAAGACTTGTACATTGGGCTTCACTAAAAAGCACACACAAAATATTAGTAGCCTGGTAGTAAATCAGTTTTAGAAGCATTTAACTCTGTAGACACATTCAGACCAACAAATTTCTACTATACCTGCTTTGCAAACATCGATAATCTCAAACCCGATGTTTTCTCCCTCCCTATCACAATCTGTCCAGATAACCAAGGCCTGGCATTGCCTCACCTCCTTCTCTAGTGTTCGCTATAGAAGCAAAAGAACATATGGGGAATTTAGAAGAAAGAAAGAAGGAAGCTCTGATGTATCAAATAAATAAATTAAGTAGTAAAAAAATTGGACTGTTAGTGAACAGGGTTAAGTTTATATCTTTTTCATGTCAAATGTTAATCATCCACCCAGAAGCGAGACGAAGACCTAAAATGTGTTTATTTCCAATTATTAGTATGATTACTGTTAGATTTCTGACAGGACATGGAGTGAGCATACCTTGATTTGTATCATGTTATCTGGACAATATTTCTCTACCTCTGCATCAAATAACAACACAGGATTGCAACTGTGCCTGGGATGAAAAATAAGACACCAAGTCAGATGTTTCATACTCTGTGATGGTAATTACACACAAAAAAATGAATCATCTTTATTTAAACGTACCATTTCTGGAAAGGTGCTTTAAATTCCAAACCTAGTAAGTGGCCTGACACTGAAGTCATCGCTACAGACACATTCTGGTGCAAGATGGAGACAAAAATCAGCAACAATGTAAACATAGAAGACCAGAAACTGAGGTGCATGAGTGCAGATTTATTTGTGTATTTGCTCACCTGGCCAAACAGGTGATAGTCATACTCGTAAATCTTATTAAACTTTGACATTCCTTCCCTCTAAAACAAAAGAAGAAATATAATAAAACAATCAGTACTGCATCAAACACAGATTTTTTAGTTCTTTAGAGCTCAAGCGATTATTGCCAGGTCATCAAATGAAAGATTATCAATTTTATTTCTGTGTCTGTGTAATGGATGGTTTAAAAAAAATCAAACTGGCATCTACCTAGATTTAAATTTGTTCAGACTATGTCAGAAAGGTATGTGTCAACCCTGTTATAACATAAGTTACATAAGGTATACTCAGTTGTTTTGTAAGGAGAGGTGGTAAAATACACAATATGCTGATATATGCATAAACAATGTACCTATAATGTTTATAACATAGTTGCTACTAGTGGTGTCTTCAACAATGCTGGCTACTGCTATTAAACGAATGCACATTCAGTTTAAATATGCCAAATCCCTTCATTGCATCATGGGCATTATGTCTTATTTAGTAACATTGCTTACAAAAGACACAATGACAAGTTTTCCCAACTGGGAGGCACAGTGGGATTCAGTATCTTGCCTAAGGACACGGACTATGAAACCTGTCGAAGGATCGAAATTAAACTAGCAACTTTCCAAATAAAAGACATTGAACCCAAATTCAGTTCAGCTAATTTCTCCTGAACTGCACCTTATTGAACTGTTCCAGTTCCTTTTGGTCTTGTGTTGAAATTAAATTCTTTTGCTGATCTAGTTTTGTATTTTTGGATTATACATCTGTCTTGCTATAATCCAATCAACAACTCATTTAACACTAAACACATAAAGACTGGTTCCATAAAAATTGATGCCTTGGAAGTTGATTTGTTTGGACACAGCCGCAAAATCAACAGACTTTTTAGCTGCAATCCTACAAAAGTAGATCAGAGAAAAGCAGAAATAGGAGATGCAAATACTTGGCATTTTTGTGAGATAAAATTAGTCTGTAGGGTCACTGAACGGCTGTTAAAGCTTTGAAATAAATATAATCATTACATGTTTGAGGTGCTTAAAGCTGAACAAACAGACAAGACTGACCCTCCTGGCTCTGCCGCTGGACATGATTTCGGAGATGCCTTTGGCTGCATCGTTCTTCTCAGCTACGCAAAGGACCCGCTTGATTTGAGTCCGGCTCCGGATCATGTCTGCCTCCTGCCGTGTGTCCGGACACAGACGAATCTGCACACCACAGAAGTGCCTGAGCTGCGCTTTTACTCGAGGTAGACCCGATTGAAGAGAAGATCGCCCAAGGAGACGCACCAATAGCATGCCTGGTCGCTCTCACATACAGCTGCCGACCCTCCAGGCAGCGAGAATGCTGCTCTCCCTCCACTGTGTTAGCATGTTAGTTGATGGGGCTAGCTAAAGATATTGTATCGGCTCTCAGAAAGTTTTTCAAAGAGCTTAAACCTTGCCACTGGTTGAATAACTTCACTTCCGATGAACGACACACCGAGGAAATAGAAAAATAACACGAGACAATTGCTATACAAAAACAGCAAGATAAATAACTTCGACTTCTGACACAATGATAGTTGTGTTTATAAAATCCGCGCCCGGCTGTCAAAAACTGCCGTAATCCAGGTCGTAAAACTGTCGTAAAGCACCAGACACGAACTTGTCTACAGTAATTTAGTTTACAACGATTAACACATTATATATATTTTCAAATTTGCTGTTATCTACATATGTTGTATTACTGTTTATCCATTTTAGTGACAGTTATATTTAGATAAAAAATATTTACATTGTTGTTAAAAGGAAAAATACACCCAAAATATAATTTCCATTTTACTCGTTGAGTGAGTTCACTGTAACGTTGCTGTTTTGTTTTTAATAACTTAAGTACGAATTAGATTTTTTTTCAAAACAGTGGCAAAATTGTCGCGTTTGTGGGGCATTTTGAGCATTATAATTTAGAAATTTTAGTTTTAGGTTGGATTTTTTTTTCCCGAGTGGGAGGAGGATTGGTCACCTGACCGGGCTTCATCCAGCTGGGTAAACATGGCGTCTGTTTCTGGATGTGGCCGTTAGATGTAGCGCCTCTGTCTGTAAACGGTGCTTCTAATTTAACCAACGTTTGTCCAGAGATTACTAACGTGATGGACGCGAGAAATGGCGACTTGAAGAGGAGGAAGACAGACGCTCTGTGCTGATTATGCTTAACTTGTTTCCCCTTTCTGCACACCGTTAATGGTATGGTGCCTACTCGGACGCTGTGATTGGCGCCGCATTATTGCTTTTGTTAACAGTCAGAGTTGAATGTCAGTAGAGCTGTTTAGTTAAATTTCTAACACGTATCAATCATCCTGTGCTGTGATCTATATCATGCATGGGTACAGCAGAATTTTTTATGTTCATTTTATTGTTGGCCTTCCTTTGTAAATTATATAAACCAGTTGTTTTGTTGAACATTTTTATCTCTAAATCAACACCTGGTTTGATACCACCAACAGCGATGTCTGGATAATGTCTGAACAGGATGGCAGGATTTAATGTGGCTGTGCTTCACTGTTGTGCGCTGACAGGATTTTTATGACTGTTAGCAGTGCTGCTGTTTCTCATGCCTTTCTCAGCAACACCACTATGATAGGCTCACCAGATGTGGTGGCTTTCACCAAAGAGGATGAGTATGGGCAGACTAATACAGACCCCTGGGCTCTCCCAGAGGAGTTCTCTGTTCCCCTCCATCCTCTTGCTGACTCCAACCCTTGGGCTAAAACCTCATATGCCAAGTTCACCAAAGACTTCATCCTTATCTCTGAGTTCTCCGAGCAGGTGGGCCCTCAGCCTCTCCTCACCATCCCAAATGATCCCAAAGTCTGCGGCACCTTTGATCTCAACTACTTCTCCCTCCGCATCATGTCCGTGGACTATCAAGCTTCTTTCGTAGGCCACCCACCTGGCAGCGGCTATCCAAGGCTCAGTTTTGTGGAGGACTCGAGAGTTGTGTTAGGAGACTCAAAGGAGGGGGCGTTTGCCTATGTCCATCACCTTACCCTTTACGACCTGGAAGCGAGGGGCTTTGTGCGGCCATTCTGCATGGCTTACGTTGCAGCGGATGAGAGGAAAATTATGCTTCAGTTTCAAGAGCTGTCCCTCCGCTTCTCGCAGGCCTCTGAGTGTCTGAAGGCAGGGAACAGGAGAGCATTTGCCAAGGAGCTGCAGAGGAAACTTAAGGACCTGGAGTAAGAGCCACTAAATATTTTACTTACTTTCTTATATACGACCTAAAAGATTTAGTTATTCTAATTTAACTATTAAGTCATAGAGGTGCTGTAACAAATTTGATCCTGGTGACACAAAGAGAAGTGTCAGAGGATCATTTAGGCTGAGATATTTTAACACTGGTTCTGACATTTGTGTATGTATAACCTGTGCATCACTGAGCCTGTTTCCTTCTCCCCAGGTACACCCACTCTGTGCTGCAGCGGGAGGAGGGCCTGCAGAGAGAGGCTGGCCCTCAGTGCATGTACTCAGCTCATGCTGTGGAGAAAGCTAATGAGCTTGCAAATGTAGAAAAGAGTATTTATGAGCACAGAGACCTACTGAAGCAGATCAGCTCCTACCATCGCCGTCCACGTCGTGATCCTCATGCCGTCACCTGCCAGAAGTGCATGAGCGAGTGTTTGAGCCAGTGTGAAGAGCTGTTGGACAAATACGCCAAGCTCGCTGAGCCTTTCAGTTACAGTGAAAATGGTGGGAAAGGCAAAGGAGGGCGGGGTTGGCTAGATGATGACAGAGGTGAAGAAGAGGTGGATGAGGAAGAGGATGAGGGTGTTAAACGCAAGCCATCCTACACGCCACAGCTGATCAAAGCCAAGTCTGCCAAGTGTTTTGACAAGCGCCTGAAGACCCTGCAAGAACTGTGTGATGAGACTTTCTACGAAGCCACTGTGGAACTACTAAAAGAGACAGAGAGGAGTTTCCGGGGGGACCTTTGTTACCTGCACACACGCCGCCTGGACAAGGCACTGCGTAGGAAACTGACATTTGTTAATTTTCTATTTGAGGAGGAACTTGCTGACAATGATGATGATGAATTGGGAACACTAAGACCATTCTGTGCTGTGAACCATACTATAGTCAACTACATAAACTTAAATCCACCTCATATTGTTCTAGGACCTGAACCTCTTGAGCTAGACGCTCCAGAAGCTCCAGGTCCATTAGATCCAGCCTCTAAGACCAGTGCCACCCAGGAGGGCGAGCTTGGGCTTGGGGAGAACCATCTTGAGTCTTCCCCCTCAGACCAGACTCTAGAAACACAGGAAAGCTCAGAGGAGACTAAAGGAAGCTTTAGCAGTGATAAGAGTGGAACAGATCAAACAGAGAAACATGAGAGTCTGGCTAGCATCAGGTCAGAAGGACCTGATCCTGATTCTGACTTGACCCCTGACCCTGATCATAATACTGACCCAGAGAGGGAGAGTAGCAGTGAAGAAATGGAGACCACTGCAGGGGAGGATGAGGGTGACATTGGAGACCAGACACCTGTCTCGTTGCTGGAAGTGGTGTCTGAGCTGGAGGCTTTTAAGGAAGACGAGGTTGAGGCTGTGAATGAGTCAGACTTGCTGGTTCCAATAGACACGGCATGCTGTATGGCCCAAGAGGGTTTCCTTTACGAGGCATCCGCCCCTGACGTCCACACACAGCCCTCTCAAACCCTGGTTGTCAACCAGGAGCCTCAAGCCCTTCTTCCACTCCAGGATGACTACACCGTGGGTTCTCCCTGCTCAGAAAGTCCTGCAGCTGGACTGGAGCTTCCTGTGGGCATCATTGGAGATACAGTTTCTCGTACCTCAATGGAAGATGGATCGGACTGCACCATGAGTGCTTCAGCCGGGTCTGATCGGGCTGCCTCACCTCTCGGTTATGGGGGAGTGGTGACCCTCCGTCAGAGAAAAAAGGCCGGTCAAAGTGCCTTGAGGTTTGTCCGTCAGTATCCCTTTGCCATGCAAGCTCTGTGGTGTCTGCTGAGCGGCAGAACCCTGGTGGTTCTTGGGACAGATGAGGGGAGAGTCCGCCGCCTGGTGGCTGCTTTGGCTCTCTTTGTTCCTGGCCCTGGGAAGTGTGGAGAGAGGGTTCAAGCTTGGCTGTCATGTCCCTTCACCCTTACCGACCTACAAAGGTGGAAACTCATTGGATTGCAAAGGTAAGACAAAGCTGAGAATCTCCAGTTTGCATTTATGTCTTAACAAGACTTAAAGGATACACCTTGGAGTTTGATGGTATTGTTAGGGTAGTTGTTTTTATCACACCTTACGCTACAATTACTCATCTGGTCTGACTCAGTCCTCCATGACTCACACTGCACGACAACAACAGAGCTACCTCACACTTAGCTGCACATCCGTCCATCAATGTACTTATTTTTCTGCTCAATTTAATCAGAACAACGTTGTCTTTTGATTTTTTCCCCCAAGGTATTTTAATTTTTTAGATTTTTTAATCTATGGTTTAGCTTAATCTTTAATTTTTTGTAACAGTTTTAATAGCTGGGGGGTCATGAGATGATTTCAGGGGGTTGCCATATAAATGCAAAAAACATTTATTACACCATTAATTAATAGGTAAGGCAAGGCAGGTTTATTTGTATAGTACAACTCAACGACAGAGAAATTCAAACTGCTTTACTGAAACATCAGAAAATAAGAGGCATAATTTAAAATTAAAACAGAAAAGAATAAGACAACATTAGATGAAGATAGTATTAAAACATGATAAAGCTTAAAAGAATTAGTGCAGACTGGCCTTTTAAATCAAACTATTTTACTTTAACCTGGATTTAAATATGTTTTTCTTACCTGATAAATATCTAAAATTAGCACATTAATCTTTTTAACACAGTAATGCATAAACAACAAAATTAGTACACATGCCATATTCAAAATCTAAACCTCATTATCTTTGCGAAGGATGCTGATTTCGGGCATGTATGTGCTTTGTCACAGCAGTAAACCCACAAAAAACCCTTTATCCTCCATAATTACGAAGATGTTGACAGTTTTCCAGCCTTACATTTAGAGCAGGGTTTCTTCAGGACCCACTGCCCTGCATGTCTTAGGCTAGGTTCACACTGCAGGGCATAATGCTCAATTCGGATTTTTTTTGTGAAATCCAATTTTTTTGAGAGTCTGTTCACATTTCCAATTAAATGCGACTTGTTTGTGATCTCCTGTATGAACCTTATGCACACCAAAAGTTTCCCGCATGCGTAGAAGACACGATGATGTGACGGTGAGCGTGCATGTCACGCCTTCGTGTTTGCATTAACAGGAGAGCGTATGTTGCAATTTTAAAGTTATTGTCCAGCCGTAGCCAGCACGTTTTCAATGGCATCGTTTTAGGGACAGATTACAAAAGAGGAGAGCCAGATTTTTGGCCATAGCCTTTTGTGGAGCAGTGGCAGCAGCGTCTGTACAGAGAAACGTGGGGACGGAGTTGCAGTCGATCAAATACGTATCGGATTTAGGACCACATATCCAAGTGGCCTGGGTCGCATTTGAAAAAATCAGATCTGTGTCGTTCAGACTGTTAGGAAAAGATCAGATACGGGTCACATAGGGGCCAAAAAATCGGTTTTGGGTCACTTCAGCCTGCAGTGTGAACCTAGCCTTACATGTGTCCCTACTCCAACACACTTGATTCAAATGAACTTCCTCATCAAGTTCTTTGCAGCCTGTTAACAAGCCATTCATTTCATTCAGGTGTGTTAAAGAAGGGTCACCTCTAAAACATGCAGGGCGGTGGGTCCTGAGGACCAAGATTGAGAAACACTGATTTAGAGGATGCTGCAGGATGACCTATTTGATATATTACACAATTAATCACTAAGTCGTTGGGTGGGGGTTGCGAACAACAATGCATCTTATCTTTGTCGTTACTTAGAAAGTTGGAAAACTGCTTTACACAACAGCAAATTCAATATTGTGAGTTTCTTCAGAGAAAGCACCCTTTTGATTCCAGGCTGTCATGTATTAAACATCAAGTTAAGCTCAATAATCTACTGTAAAAGGAATGTGAGGAGGATTTTAAAATGTACAAGTGATGACACCATGTGACAAATCAAACCGTTGTTACATCCTAACCCTCGTCACATAAAGAATGTACAGATGATTGAGTATATATGTACAATTTTACACTATACAGACACATCAGGTCCGGCTAAAAAACATTAAATTGAAGAGAAATGCACTATGAAATGTCTTCCTGTGTGACTTCTTAAGGACTGTTGGATATAAAATGCAACTGTTTTAGGTCATCTTGCCTAATAAACTTCATCATCTTTAAACTTTTGAAACTTTGGCACTTAACCACTTCCCCACTCTGTAAGATATTAAAACCATTCAAATGTCAAAACACTGAGCTCATTCAGGAGCTTTTAAACTTATCAAGCATTAAAATAGTTGGAGAAGCTGGGTGGAGATTTTGTTGCACCATAGGCGACCGTGTGTGCATTATTTGTGACCTCTACTTTAAGCACAAAGTTCATGGATTTGTACATACAAGTTAATCTTCTATAACTGTGGTGTATCGAAGTGCAGGGACTTATTTATCAGACAAAAAGCTTCATGTAAATGAAATAACAATATTTACACCTCTGACATCTAAAAGGTGGGTTTATAAATGCGGCTGCCTGTGAATGATGTCATGCTTCGACGAGAACTGCCAATAACATAACGGTGGATGATCTAGTGGGAATGCCGGGAAGGGCATCACTTCAGTGAGAGCACTTTCTCCTGGCATGGCTTCTTTTCCAGTAACAGCAGTCTGAATGGAGGCTAATTAAAGTACAAAAAAAACGACCATGTTAGTTTAAATACTTTAACATTTCATTTCACTGCTTTCCCAAAAGCAACTTAACTCAATCAGGAATATTTTCTGGCATTTCTGACACATCAGTAAATAAATATAATTATTTGTTATGTTTGTTTTTTTATTTCACGACTAACATTTTATTTTTCAAATATTTAGCAATGATAAAATTCTTATTTTAGGATGACTTATTTTATATTTAAAATCTATTAACTGTCTCATATTTTGTATAGATTTTTTTACACTTTATATATTTGATCCACATTTACATATAAGATTTTAAAACATATATTTTGTGTATCAGTTACTGTTATAATATGTTATTATTTCATTATTAAGTAATCTAAATAAATACATCAATAGATGTTCATTAATTTGATTAATTCATTCAAGTTGTTTGGTAATATTAGTAATAATCTATTACATAATTAAATCTTTTTCTTTGCACCCATTTTAACCCAGAATAAGCTGGGTTTTTCTTTTCCAATATCCAGTTTTTTTCCAAGGTAAACAGACTAATTTTGATAATCTTAAACTGATTGTTTCCAGTGTCTGATGGAATAGTTGGAGTGAGGTATTCTGTTTTAAATCTAAGAATAAACTTTTTAGGATTATTTGTAAATTAGAGTTTTACATTTTAATTGATAAGCACTTGGTAGCTCTAGAAAAATCCAACCCATCAATGCAACATGAAAAAATTAAATGCCAGAAAAAAATTATGTGTAGAAAAGTTTTAGTTACTACTGAATTAGTAACTAAAGCTGAGGATGCCTGAAACCTTGTTTAAAGCATCTGTAAATCAAATAATTGTAATGTCCAATTACCTGTATCAAAAACTGATTAAACGATGATATAATAATTTAGAATTATCTTTGTCAATCCCCAATATACAGAGTTATATTAAGCGGAAACCTCCGCCTGTAAAATGAGAAGTCTTTGTGAAAGTGCAAAAAATTGCAGTTCACCCCTCATCCACTAGGGGCTGTCTCCAAAACAGAAGCAATCCCCATAGACTCCCATGTTCAAAAGACCAACTTCACAGCAGAAATAAACACGTTTAAAGCCAAATATCCATTTTAGGATTAATAGGTCAAGCTTACCTTCATAACAAGGGGGGCGGGGAGGGGAGGGGGTTTGGGGATGAGATGCGGGGATTTTTTTTTTCTAACTCATTCGTTTGGATGTTATTTAATCTTGAAATTCAGCATAATTAAGGGTGTGTCCTTTTAATTGACATGTATCCAATATCCGTGGAAAGAAGAGAGTGCGGCACAACCGCGTTTTTTTAGCCGGCTAACAGCGTGCCTTAGCTTTAGGCCGCCTACCTCCGTAAGCTGGTTCGCTACCATTAACTCTGTGTTGGCTTGGTTAGCTCTTAGCTACAGGGAGCTCAGAGTTTGATGGTTGTTCATCATCCACCCCCACCTTAACAACCCTCCTCTCAGCTACACTTCTTTGCCCTTTTATGAATTTTCCGGGAATGATGACACACATGACACTGCCAAGATGGCGACGGTGGGAACCACCCAATAAGCTTCAGCTCAGCTCTTCAGAAACCTACGGGTGACGTCACTGAGGCTCCTTCCATCTTTTATGTGCAGTCTATGAGTTATATTCACAAATGCAACTTAAAACTTTACCGTCTGAAAAAGCAGCCTTATGTTCACCTTGTCCAGAGGCAGTGATAACCTTCGGGCTCTGAAGTATCTGAGAAGGACCATCACACAGTAGAAATGTCTATTGTGGTCACACCAATCAGTATTCAACATATTTTTGGGGACAAATATTGAAACCTTGTGCCCCGGACCAAAGACAGTGATCATCCAGACCAGGGTTACTCAATCCGGACCTATGAGAGCCACAATCCAGCAGGTTTTCCTGCTTCAACACACCTGAATCAAATTAATGGATCTAACAGCCTATGAAGCTCTGCACAATGACTCATTAATTTGAGTCAGGTTTGTTGGAACAGGGAAATATGGAAAACCTGCTGGATTGTGGTTCCATAGGACTGGATTGATTAACCCTGATCCAGACTGTCATCAGCAACAAGACCAAAACCAGGCTCTGTGATGGTACAGGGGTCATATCAGTGCATTTCTATGATGGCAGCATTAATGCAGAGAAGTTAACTGCAGATGGCGGCGCTGTTTTTCCGTTCAAGTTAAAAAGTTCTTTTCTGTTTTCCTCAGAGTTGCATCTCCTGTGGGCTCCAGCATGCTTTACTCGCTGTCTCGCTACAGCCGCTACATCTCCATCCTAGACGTCGACCAGAAGACTTTGCGCTGCCCGCCTTATCATGGCCAGCTCCTTGCCAACATAGCCGACCACCGCACCTACATCCGCCGTGGCTCCACCTACTTCCTTCACCTACAGAGCATGCTCTGTCGCTTGGCAGCCAAGGCCTTCTTACTCACCTTCACCCACCACCTCCACCTGCCGGTCAGCTCGACAGAAGGGCTCAAAGTCGTTGACGGCAGACGCCGCTCCTTCCTGCAGGAGCAGCTGGGGCTGGATGAGGAGGACAGCCAGATACTGGTCTACCTCAGCCAGCTCATCACCCAGCAGTATCTGCAGCCTGCCAACGGCAGCAGCGCAGCTGCACCTTGTTTTACTTTCGACTACACCGCCAACGTTTTATACAAAATCTAATATTACACTGGGAGGAGAATAAGGAGGATTCTTATGCACATTTTACACACTTTGTTCTTTTTTTTCTTCTGGATCAAAAGTGATCTTGAAAAGGTCAAACTCACTGCACTGGTTATTGTTTTATCTGTGTTTAAACTTGCTCTTTCCTCTGTTTGCAGGGGAAAGGAATCAGACTGAGCTCTGAATGTCTTTGACTAGTCTACTTATGTGTATTTGATCCCTAGTTTGTTGACAGTCTCTCTCTCACACACACATTACAGAGCAGATGAATGTTGGCCTTTAAATATGTGCTTCAATTCCATGGAAAGTAAAAAAAAAAAAAACAATTTTACTGGCATGTTTGAAGGCAAGTCTCCTCAACACATGCACATATTTGCATCACTAACTCCATTGGCTATGCTTGTGTGTGCTGATTTGACTTCAGCCAGCTTGCTAACAGGTTCAGTGTCTGCTCTGTGTTAACACCTCTCAGTGACTGAGCAGTTTGTCCACTTTGATATCATCCAAACTTTACGTAAACATGTTTTTTTTCCCAGTATCACTAACAAACACATGTATGCTGACATTTTCTGCCTGTCAAGAACAGACGTCTGTCGGTGGGAAAACTATCAGCTCGCTACAGCTGGCTTTGTGACAAGCCTCTCCCTTTCAAAACCATCTGTCCAAATCTCCCTGAAATGAATCTTTTCTTTTATATTAATGTGTGAGGTTTAGCACACATTCTTTAGATTTGGTTGAAATAATCAAGACAATGTTGAATTTTTACCTGAGCAGACGTCTTAGTAAACTCAGAAGACATCTTAATCGGAAGTTATTCCCTTCAGTTTTGTGTTATAACACCTTCAAATTCTTGCCGCTGGTGAGCATTTTCATGGAAATCACTTATGTAGTTCAGGCAGATTTTAAAGCTACTTAACCTAAATGTATTGAATGTCTGTTTTAAAGTTGCGTAGGAGTGTTGTGGTGTCAGCATGAGACAGTCTTGTACCAGGGTGATCACTTGATGTTTCAGTTTTGTCATTAAATGAACTGACTGATGTTTTGTTTTTAAAACTGTTGGATTATTAGACTAATTTATTTCTTGTGCCATTAGATGCAAAACCTCGAGTCAGATTTAGGTCAGTTTAATCTTTATTTAATAAAGTTTTACTGGGTATGTGCTTTGAACAATCCCCCTTCCCTGGCGTTCTGTATTTGATGTTTTAAGACGTGAAAAAATTACTTTTCGATTTTTTTATTTATTTTTTTTTTTAATTTTGTCTCTTCGGCCAGTGAAACGACTCAAAGACGAGTCGGTACCGTCGGTTTTGTTGTGGGATTAAATTAAGTGGGATTATGGCTGAGCAAGGCTTTTTAACAGCAACCTGATATTTTAACTCCATTCCATCTTCAGTTTGGTGCAGTTTGAGCTTTGTGAATATCGTTGCAGCATGTGTCACGTTAAGTTCATTTTAAACTAATGTCAAGCTAATGCAACAAGGTGAATGTAATCTGAAAAAAGCCATACCAGCGTGCTTAACATGTTTGTCACCGAGTGTCCTTATGTTGCCAGATTATGTCTGCGTTTTGAGTCTCATCATCAGTGGTGCAGGACGGTATAATTACCAGTGATTTTAATAAAGCACGATCTGAATGTTCCATTGCTTTTATGTCTTGATTATAGTCATTATATTAGAAAAGGCTGATCTAGCTGTGAGATGCCACGTGATCATTATTAAACATCCAAAAACACTAACAGCCTAGATCAGCTACGTGTTGAGGTGTCATGAATAATTAATGCTCATCTGTGAACACATCTAATTACCCTGCTGGAGCAGCAGAAGGAAAGGTGGTGATGGGAAAACAAGTTTGCAACAATATGATCCGTTTCGATAATGTTGTACAGGAACTGAGTGTGGGCGGCTCACTGTGCAACTTGTGATGTAAACAAGCTTGCCTCATGTTTGAAAGCTGAACCTGAAAGTCCACCATTACCAGAGATAAGCAAAAGCTGCCTGTTGTCGAGCAGCATTGTTTCAATCCATCAGCGCTGCATAGAGATAAAGTTCATGCAGCTGCAGGTTTGGTTTGATCGCATTTGAAGTGTGACTGGGCAAAATGCTGTCAACCATGTTGTTGAAGAAAGGCAAGTAGTGGCCTGTACTTTTCTTGCTGTATTGAACAGCAGCTGAGGCTTTGGCAACAAAAATATCTTTAATTTGACCCCACATTTTTCATAATTCCTTAACTGAATGATGCAATAACATTTACACAGACCAGTGACATATTCCCTTGGAAATATTTTACCAGTAGTTTTTGGTAGTTTTGATTTGCAGTAAAAAATGAAATAGGTCATCCTTTGTACAAAAAAAACAAAACAAACAAACACAACAAAACACAATAACAGATACAAAAGGACAATACACAACCACAAAAAGTTGGTACTCATTTAATCTAAAGCCAGGACATACATAAGTGCATAAAAAACTTAAAAAAAACCATAAAAGAATAACAAAGAATAAAATAAGAAATAGGAGTCAAACTAATAAATAAAAACAAGCCAAAAAGAAACAGTCGGAGATTATAAAGTGCTTACAGTCTTGTTGAAAAAAGAAAAAGCCACAGGAACAAAGCGGTTCCTGTAGCGCGTGGTCTTTGACCCCAGGAAAATGATCTGGCCTGAGCTACGACTACCTTGGTGATCCAGACCAAGAACCGCTACATTAGTAGTCCACTGGGAGCTATCTAAATCAATGGTCCCTGCGGNGGAAAATGATCTGGCCTGAGCTACGACTATTGGTGATCCAAACCAAGAACCGCTACAAAAACCACAGAGTAACGAGTAGTCCATGCCACTGGGAGCTATCTAAATCAGGTCCCTGCGACGTACGTGCAGAGGGCTCCCTACAGTCACCGATTCTGCAGGGTCACAGATTTTGGTGAAACACCTGTCTGTGTTTCGGTAAACTAGTAAAAGTGTTTCAGGTTAATGTAACGCTGGTAAAAGTGTTTCACCATTCTACTTTTGTTTTGTAAATGTAAATATGGTTTCTATTATGTAAATATGCATCGTGACAACGCAAAAGACTTGCAGTAGATGTAAATCAGTGTTTCACTCGATGTAATATTGTTTTGCACTTCCCGGCCACCGTAGGACAGGGACTGCCCTCTACTGCAATATCACAACAACGGTAACAAAGCATCATATGAAGGATATTAATTTAAAATACTCCATAGTCTTCAGTGTCTAAGGCATTGGTAAGTGGAGTCAGGCAATGAGGCTACTTATTTTTATGTTTTGCTGAGGATTGGTGTATGTAGGAGCAATTATATTCAAATACATGTTTACTTTTTTTTTTAACAATAATTCATTAAATAATTTTTACAATAATTAATTATTTGCTTCTGTTATTTATAACTCTTCACCTCCCTTGTTCAGCACTGGAAACACATTTAACCAAAATAAGTTTACATATAATGATCATGTTCCTTTCCAAAAAGCTATTCTTGTTAGTATTTCAGTAATCAGTCAGTATTTTACAGTATTTCAAGCACCATCTGATCACGAGTAAGTTTATTCACAGTACATGTTCCAGTAGTAAAAACAAACAAACTCTTAGGACTCTTCCATTTTAAGGTCAACCACTTGGTCTGAAATAACACTCTCAAGTTTGTCACAGCAAACTATCATTTAGGAATACTATCTAAGTTATTGTATCTTAAAATGCTTCACATTTCTAAAGAAACATTTAATTTGGGTGCTTTGTGAATGGTTCAATTTCTTTCTTAATGTACATAGCAAAACGCAGGGTGATAGCATAGTTAAGTTTGGTTGATAAATTAAGTTTTGGGTTCCTGGGGGTCTGATGCGAGGCCTTTAGTTTGAGGATTGCAGGTTGTCCTGACCCTATACATGGAATTGCAGCTAGTGTTTTGCCTCGATGTTAAATGATTTTGTATGCTGTCTTTAGAATTTTTTTTTCTATAAAAAATGATTTAATT
>CM047976.1:4535998-4548336 GCA_026261665.1 Melanotaenia duboulayi
CTGTCAGAGCTCATGTTGCTGCATCCATTAGTGTTTTTATGGACAACACACAGGTCCCTGGCCATAAGGTAAGGTAAATCAGAGGTAAATACACATTTAAGAGAAAACACAACAACATGCTACAGAATATTTTAAACCCATGCTCCATTTTATTCACTCTAAATTTTACACAGTTCACTGCCTTTCTGTTAGACCTTCGTCCTTCTTTCTAACTATTAACATGCACATGTTTCTTTTATATTCATTATACATTCTTCTTTTTACTTTTCCCATCGTTAGATCTCATCGTAAACCTTTAACAACACTTACTTAAATCCTTCGTCTCAATTTAAGAAGATCCATCTAGGATATCTGATAAAATATCATTCATGATACGATATGATATCATTCGAAATTATGCTAAATGAGTAAATATGTTGTTTTTTCCCTCTAAATATAATTTTTTCCCCTCCTTATATCATACCCAATTCAGCCCAGCCAGTTCCAGATGATCATCAATGAAAAAATGTATAATTCATTTACCAAATGTAACATTTTCAGACAGAATGAGATGGATCCCCTCTTCAGCAGGCAGAAAAGTCTGGAAAGGCTCAGTCAGCACCTCGTAGCGGATCTTGGTGTTGGTGAGAGCTTCATGTCTCTGGTTCGGGTGCAGACGCTGCTGGCTTTTGTGTCGGAAGTGAAGGTCACATTTCTTACAAGAGTAAGCCTTCTCTACAGTGTGGATGCGCAGGAGGCTCTTCAGGGTCTGCAGATGGCAAAACCGGGTGTGGCAGCGGTAGGGTTTCTCTCCTGTATGAATCAAGACGTGGACCCTGAGGTGGGCAACCTGAACGAATCACGTTGTCTTTAGAACTCTTTTGGGGTGTTGTACAAATGGTCATCATGTCAATTCCATCACAACAGACTCAAATACTTGCTGGACAGCGAGGGGAGGAAGTCCCAGAGAATTTCTGGGCAGAACCTCACACTGAAGCAAATCCTGAATGGCAGGTCAACTGTTTTTAGCAAACAGCATGTAAGTATGAAGTTATGATGTTTATGGTGACTTTTCCAGACCAGTGTGAAGACTGTAACAGGTGGAGTAGGTAGAAAAGAGTTGTTTTCTTTATCTTACAGGTGGAGGAGCTCATCAACGGGCTCCAAACCACACTGGAGTTGAACTATGATGATCTGAGGAATGTGGAGTTCATAATTGATGGTACCAATGTCATGTTAGCATCCTTAAGTAACATCCAGCTTTCATCTTTTAAATGTAATTCAATCCTACTTAAAAAAAAATTATAGTTTTTAAAATAAACAGGTTACAATCACATCCTCATGACATTTGAGGGCCTAACCAGGTTCCAGGCGGAAAAACTCTTTGGCATAGTGGTGGATGAATGAATATATTAAAGAATGTATGTGTGTGCTTTTTAAAATACTTTTAGTGCAAATGCTCAGTGTAGAGTTAGATCAGTGTGTGTAGGGTTGTGAGTGATTTTCAGTGCGTCCAGAAAATTGTCAGACACCTTCAAAATTCATCACATTTCGCAGTGCAAGTGGTGGTGGTGGTGGTGGTGGTGGAGGCATGTAGGAAGTAAATTCTAAGCTCTGAGTATTTATTTACAAGATTAGCAGCAGCATGACAATAAGAGCACCAGTAAGTAATTTAGAAGTGTTGTGTAGTGGTGGGAATAATAGAATGATGTTTAGGTTATACTTTAGATAAATAATATTAACAGAAATTGTCCTGTCAGTAATAAACAGTCAGCATTGTACAGAGACCACCATTTGTTGGTCCACGGCAGGAAGCGTTCATTTAGTTAAGGCTACTCATGACACACAGTGAGTGATGTGCCTGCACACTTTCATTACATCACCCCCAAGTGGCAGAAAGAACACACTGATGTCAGTTTATTCATTTAACAAACAACAGGCGGCCAAAATACTCTGAGTAAACCAACATAAAATCATAATAAATAATGGGTCTAAGTGAAAAGCTAATTAGTTATTTCCAGAGGAAAAACATATAACAAGTGCAGCCAAGCAGTTGTCATAAATAAAGAACACAAAAAGGATCAAATCATCTAAAAATAAATATAAACAAGGTAATTAAGATGTTAGGTAATGCCGGGGTGGTGGTGGTTAGGGCAACAGAAACATTAAACTATAAAGTAGAGATGACTTTCAGCTCTATGGTGACCAGTCCAAGGACCACAGCAGAGACCCCTGATTTAGCCGCCTCCTAGTTACACAGACCCCCCGATTACACTGTGTTTTTTGAAGAGGTCCTTGATAAGGACCACGTCATAGACGTGGTTTTTCTAGTGGTCCTTGGTCTTTACATTGTGGTCTTTGTAGTGGTCTTTGGTCTAGACCACCGATGTAGTCGTGGCTCAGGCCAGACCACCATTTTTGCAAGAACCCCTATTGCCAAATCTCCAGCCTGATGGCATGAGCTGAAACTTCCTCACCAGAGGATGGGAGCCATCGTTTAAAATGGAGCTGGCTATTCGCTGCATCTGTCTGGTGAACGGCGACTCCAGACTCAGCCGAGACTCTCCAGTCAAGTGACCGGACCATTCAGTGATCTGGGTGAGTTCCTTTCTGTGAGAGACTGATTTTTAAACCATGACACAAGAGAAAACGCTTAAACAGATTCAATCAGATGTACTGGCATTTTTCCTAAAATCAGTGGTCATGTCTTTGGTTTTCTGTATGTTGCAACACTCAAGAGAGGGAAAGTATTTAATTAAATTAGTCTATTTTCAAATAACTTAAAGTAAATAACTTTGAATGATAATGTTTTAATAGCATAATTTTAAATAAAATTATGCTATTTGAATGATCATATTTCATATTTAATATATTTAACTATCTAAATAATAAAAAAAAGATGATACTGAGTTCAATAATTATTATATTAAAGGTGCTATGTGTACTAAAACGTCAGTGTCTTTTCCAAAAATAACCATTGTGTTTTATTATTAGAATGAGTCATTTATATCTACTTGATGGCAGCTGCCATCTTTTATTGGACAAACAACTCTGTGTTTGACGTGAGAATCTCTGAACTTGAAAACTGCAGTACTGGCTTTGCTTGATGGGAGCTAGAGCACCATTTGGGATAAGTAACACCTTAAAAAAGCACCTAGAAGAAGACGGTACTCGTACACAGTTTTGACTAGTTACTTGTAGTGCAGTGATCGCTGCACACAGATGAGAACTTGTCCATGTCTGGAAGAATTTTGGCCACTGACTACTGACGGCCACCGTCCATTCATGATTGTGCTTGGCATATGAAGCTATTTTTATACCGATCTTTACCACTAGATGTCAGTAATTTACACACAGTGTACCTTAAACATTGAGTTAAAGATGTTAAATTTCCTACACTGTGATATGCAACAAAAATAAACAAGAAATATGTAGATATTTAACTTGACAATGGCATTTAAAGAAATTTTTTTTTACCATAAATGTGACCAAAAGTGTCATAAGTCTCCATGACTTAAAGAAATCAATTGAATAAGACAAAGTATATAATTTGGTTATTTATTTTGGGCATGCATTGTGACTTCATAAGTGCATGACAGCACAGTCAAAAACAGGGTTACAGCCCAAAACATTTTGTAACCTCTGTATTCAGCTGATATAATCGCATATAGGGACGGAAAGTTCGTTCACAACCACTAAAAGCAGCAAACGAAGTGGTCAGTGTTTGGTCGGTTCACAGCACACAACAAACAAAAAATGCTGCTGTCCACCGTGATGAAATAAACATGTAACGCTGACAAATCAATAAGAAACACCAGGAACGTCATGGTAAATAACATTAAACACAACCTAAAAGTGGACCTTTTTCTTTTAAAAACTCCCTTTAGTGTCTCAGGTGAATGTTTTTAGAGGAATGTTTTTATCTAGAACTCAGCTCCCCTGTAATCTGAACATGCTAAATATTTCATAAGTGGTAAAAATATCTGGACGGTTCCTATCAGTATTGTGATGTCCTTGAGAAGTAGCCGTTTTCAGTGATTGTTCATCAGTCTTCCACATGAGTTTTAAGGTGTTTCACTTTATTAATATTACTGACCAGCTCCAACTCTGCACGGTTGTTGGGTTTTCATATATAAACTACTCACTCCTGGTCTTCGTAAAAACATTTTCTTTGACTTGGTCATTTGGAATCATTCACTAACTCTTTGTGCATCATTTTGTGTTAGAATTGGTTTTGTGACTTATGATTTTGTTGTAACATTTTACTTGCGCTGATATTTCCTTTACAAAAATGATAAACTGTCCTGACCCAGATGTAATTAAGTAGGCCCAAATCATGATGCCACCACCACTTTCAAAAAAATGGCATAAGGTTTTACTTGAAAGCGCTATTTCTCTGAACACATCAAGTGACTGAATACAACTTCTAGGTATGACCACTTTGAGGTCACCAATTTGTTGCTGGACTTCATCTGTTACTAGGAAGCAAGATACTCTAATGGTATTTAAGGCTATATTTATGAAGGCAGGGTTTAGAACTGTTTAAGCTTCTCTGTAAGCAGTTGTAGATGTAATAACTCTTTTTATATTTTACGTTCCAGTGCACACAACATGTAAATAGTACACTCTTTCTGAAGATACCAAAATTTGGGAAACTACTATATACTGATGTGGTCGCGGGTTTATGAATGTTTGATGGAGGTCGAAGAGGGTAGCTGTGGCTACACATGTAGCTTACCATTACAATGTATTTAAAAAGTGCATGCATAATGGATTAATGTAAAGCACTCTGAAGGCCTGGAATAATACCATTTAAATTTAATCTATTATCTACAAAAGGCAGTTTAAAGATAATATTTTGTATTAACATTTTGAACCTACCATAGATATAGCATATGGATTCAAATACATGCAGAAGCTAAGGTTCTAGCACACCTGCTACTTAAATAACAGGAAACAATTTATGCTGCTTCAAACGAAGTTATCTTCTAAATTAAATAATCTCTCTTTCTTGAGATTTTTCCTCACCGTTGTCATGAAGCCCCAGCTCAGATATGTGCTTTTCCATATTTCTCGTCAATAATCGTCGATTGTTATTTATCTATTTGGATGAAGTTTGAATCTATATTTAAATTTGACAAATGTAGGAACAAATAAATAGAAAATGTCCAGTGATTCTCCTTAAACTCCAAATTATTTTCATTAAGTTAGGCCAAAATTTCCCATATATGCACATTTCCAGCAAAAGCAGCCGTAACATAATAAATCTTTGTTGCCGAAAACAGGTGAAATTATAATTTGAAATAACCCAATAGGAACATCTAACCACTTTCACTGAGTCGAAGGAAACAAGATTAAAAAGAAAAGTTGATACAGACGAGGTCTTCATCCTACTAGTGATATATTTTAATCACATTATTATGGTCCACAGCTACAGCTGATCTGAAATGCTTTTATTATAATCATGGTACAATAACAATGTTGTTAAACTATCAAGGAAAAAAACACAAAACATTCCAACCCACTTAAAATGAGAAATATTACATTAGCACAGACCCTCAGTGACTAGCTGGAATGGCAGGCCTGATCCAGAAACAATTCATCTTTACCATCTACTTGAACTTTTAGGGTTGAGGGCTTTGTTAATAAAAACAACACACACAAACTAATGTTAAGACAATATGGCCCCTTTCATCATATTCTCTATTGTTCTCTCACGTTTAAACACAGAACAATAAAAAAATATTGATCCCTTATATTGGCAGCTGAGGTGATGGTAAAGAAATGCTTCTGATGCAGATGAAAAAAAAAAATTAATCACGTCACATAAAATGAGAAGAAGCTGGATGAGCCCTGATGTCCAACAAATGGAGAAAAAAGCAGCAAGTCCAAAAAACTGCAGCTTAGCCAGAGCATCCTCTGCATCCACAGTGGGTGCATTCGATGATTCTTCCCTGCAGACAAGACAGATTTTTCTCATTTCATGATGGTTCAATTGTTTATTTCAGTACAAAACAGCTGAAATTTAGTCAGACTTACGACTTCCAGCTTGCTCTTCGGGACTCTGCAGATGCAGTTTGTTCCAAAGTTGGTGTCTCGTGTTTGGATGCAGCGCAGGCAGCACAGGTTCTCGTAGCCTTGCTTCTTCCACTTGGCGATCAGATTCTTGTCTGCATAACCTTCCTTTATACAGTACTCATATAACTCTGTCAGGAAACAGAAAGCAACAACACAATTTTGGCATCAGCTACAACAATTTATAAGTTTAAAAATGTGTATTCATGCGCCAAGGCAAAAACAGAAAACGAGATAATAAACCCCACGCCCATTAGGTCCACTAGCTCAGACCTGTGAGAAATTTGCTGCCCACTTCAAAGGCAAGGTTGACAACATCAGATTAAACCTCGTCTCTTATCAGAACCCACATTTGACTCCATCACAATGTATGCTTTTAACAGAAGAAACACTGCAGAATTTTATCCTGGTCAATGCTGAGATGGTAAATAAAACTATTTTAAAAATAAACACAACCACATGCATTTTAGATCCCATCCCCACTTCTCTTTTTAAATCAGTCTGTGGCTCTTTAATTGAGAAACTTCTGCACATCATAAATGGCTCTCTTCATACAGGGGTCTTTCCAGCGGCTCTTAAGAGAGCTGCAGTTAGGCCCCTTCTGAAGAAGAGCACTTTGGATGCATCCATTTTTAGCAACTACAAACCTGTGTCCAATCTCTCATTTTTAAGTTTGAGAGAGAGAGAGAGAGAGTTTTAAGCAGCTAAATGATTTTATGATAACTTATAATGTATTTGGAAAAATTCCAGTCTGGTTTTAGAGAGCGACACAGTGAGGAGGCAGAAGACACAGCTTTATGTTGCTGTGTCTCCTGATGACACCAAACCAACTGATGCCCTTTTTAACTGTATGGTAGCAAGCTACCTCCAGCTCAGCCAGGACAAGGTTGATGCCGTTCAACACTGCTTCAAAGAGGTTGTGGTGTGGGACCTGGCCAACCATGATCTGGGTGGGTCCTGTGGTGGTGATCTGTGGCCGTGGGAGGGAGTGTCCCTGGTGTGGACAAATCCCCAAGATATCGCTTCCTCATAGCAGCATTACAAATGATATTGGGGACTGGGGTTTGTCTGTGGGGTATAGGATTAGTGGTTGGGTAGCTAGGTGGGGTGCTTTTGTGTGGTTTTACCTGTGTGAATGTCTGAGAGAATGATTTGATATGTTTTTGTTTTTAATTTGGTTGAGTTATATGCTTGAGTCTGACAAAGCTTATATTTATTTCTGTTTTGTTGTTGATATTAAGTTGTTATTGTTGTGTAAAGAACTTTGTGCTGCTCTTATGTATGAAAAGTGCTATATAAATACATTCTGTCACTAAACATGTTATACTAAATCCTGAGCATAAAAACCACTTCAATAAAGGCCTGTAAAATATAGAAATCATAAAATAGTGCTCATTTGCACAAAATATACTTTAACGTTTTTTTGTATATTGCATATTAGTTACAAACTCATGATGATGATGATGAAGACTGGTTATAAAAAGACTAAAGACACTACAATGAAGAAGGATATGTTAAACACTTCCTCTGGCTCTTACTACCTCTGCTGATGGCTTTCCGTTTGTAGAAGAGATCGAAGATGTATCGACTGCGCTGATGATGTAGCCTGAAAATTGGCCAAAGAGACTCCACCTTTCGCTTCCCTTCGTGAGGCTCTGTTTCAGCTGGGACACATGGGAAAACCAGGAAAGTTAAAATTAGATACAGATACCTTAACAGTGGTGCCAGAGAAACTGGTGTCACCTCTGATTAAATATCTTTTATTAAAATGCATGAATATGGAAACAATATCAAGTCTTAATGTCTGGACCTCAGTTGATTGGGGAATTGCCGACTTTAATTGTTTTGACTGCGTTTCGATAAGTGACTGCAAACATCTGACTGCAATACATCTGAATATAGAGACTTTTTTTTATTTCTTTTATTTGAAACCCCATTTTTATGAGGCCACTGTCGGTTTACGTACTTTTACACATGTGTGTTAAACATAGGTCATGCCTACAGATGGCAAAAAAATATATATAATCCACAAAAATGTACATGAAATATACTTTTGTATATGACTCAACAACAACGTTATTATATCACTTCTTACATATATCAATTAGTGATGGCGGTTTCACATAAGTCACCATAAGCTATTTATAAACAAAAAAGCACGACAAAGATCAGTCTTAGCAGTAAACAAACAAACAAATAAATAAAAATCCCCACGCACAGTGCTTGCTGCCCGTAGGAAATGTTGTGACGAGGATCCGGAAAATAACTTCTACCGACTTACCTTCTCTCATCTTCTGATCCAGCTCATCCAAAGTAGGCTCAATTAGCTCCCATCCGTCTGGTGGCGGTTTTCGACTCCTTTTTACTTTAGGCATATTTTGTCGGTTAAGTAAAAATCTTAACAAAAGCTTCTGGTGTTGTCGTTCTCTGAAAGCCTTATACAGCGCGCAAATGTGACGTCACGGGGGGGTCTAATTTCGCTGTCTCTTCAATGACCTCACCACACTAAATATACACTTTTATTTATGTATTAAATTAAAAAATGGCCCTATTTGATACCATTTTAAAGTATATAAATATTTATTTTTGTAGAAAAAATAAATACGTTTGCAAAGAGGAAAAATCCTGTGAATCAACACCTTTTGCCGTTCTTGGCTTGTTGCATCACTTTAGCGCACTAGCATGTTGCCTTAGCATAAAGAAGTAATTTGATTTTGCTGAGCATCATGACTATCGATATTGACATAATTTGCTATTGATTTTTTGAAAAATGTCTTTTATGTTTACTTTATTTAAACAAATTTGGTTCCTAACTGTTTGATTACTGCCTCAAACTTGAGATTTTTCGACAGGCACCTCGTACAACCTCTCTGCTGTTGTACGTGATTCTGAGTTTAGCCAGCTGAGGTTCTGCTGACACTTTTACACATTTTTTCGTCAGCATTTGCTTACAACATTTTAACAGAAGCTTCGTTTGTCATAATGCCCAAAGGAGGTAAGAATAACCGTAAAACTTTATTTAGTGTGTTGAAACCAATTTAGCTACATCTGTTAGCGAGTCAACAACAGGTAACGATCCAAGCGACTATTACCTTAAATGACAGTTCTTTAAATTGTGTGATCAGGGCAGCGCTGACAATCTGTCATGCTCTTCATTAGACACCTGTCTATTTGTTGTTCTCTACCTCTGTTTTACAAAGTGTAATTAGATCAAATTGTGGTATGAATTTTCTGTAAATCTTGATTATTGTTTTAGGGAAGAAAGGTGGCCACAAAGGTCGCATGCGGACGTACACCAGCCCCGAGGAGATTGATGCTCAGATGAAGGCAGAAAAGGAGAGGAAAAAGGTTAGTGAAGGGGTGTTCATCCAGAGGCTGTCACACAACAAGGCCTGTGCTCCTCATAATGCAGCAGATGTTTTGTTGTTGTTGTTGTTGTTTTCCATGATTGCAGACTTTGACTATTGTTTGATTTTACAGAAGGGATTCTGTAAGATTAGAAACCAAAATTAGGACTGCTAATAAACATAGATTGCCGTCCTAACCATTCAGCCACACAGGAGAGGAAATGCTGATTGAAAGTTGCTCCGTCAGTGTTTTAAATAGATGGATTTGTGACTAAGTTTGATGTTTGTATGTATGCCCAGTCACACTTGGGTGTGCTTCACTTTGATGTTTCTGATAACTTTCTCATGTGTCTCTGCCTGTTGTGGGTCATATATGTTATAGCAGGAAGAAGAAGAGGGTGAGGAGGATGGAGCGGGACAGAAAGACACAGCAGAGGAGAAGCCACCGGGATCTGGTTCAGAAGAAAGTGATGATGAAGATTCCCAGGTACTGTTTGTGTCACACCTTTGTTCTCTTATCACACACACAGTTGATATTAAGTATAAATTAGTAAAGTGGTATTTAATGGGTACACATGGAACATTTTGTTGCTTTGTTGGCAATTTCTTATTATTGTAGTTGTTTCAGTGCTTGCCTTATATGATATGAGCTGCTGGAATATATTTTCAGAGGAGAAGACCTGGCGTGGAGGGCTTGATAGAAATCGAGAACCCCAACAGACTGGCTCAAAAATCCAAGAAGGTGGCGCAGATTGAGTTAGATGAGCCAAAGCAATTATCAAGGAGAGAGAGGTGTGTGTTTTCAGCCAGTGCATGTTGCAGCTGTATTAAATGGGAGTTGCATTTGAATACAGTATTCATTGTGCAGTATACCCTGTGCTTGAAGAATTATTTTTCCTGCCACAAATTGTTTATTAGTGACTTTCCACATGTCACTTTCTCCACCTTGATACGCACACCCTTGTACAGAGAGGAGATTGAGAAGCAGAAAGCAAAGGAGCGTTACATGAAGATGCACTTGGCAGGGAAGACAGACCAGGCCAAGGCTGACCTTGCTCGCCTCGCCATTATCAGGAAACAGAGAGAGGAGGCAGCAAAAAAGAAAGAAGAGGAGAAGAAAGGTGGGTAGCCACAGCCAGATCTCCATAATGACCTGGAAAACCTCTGTTTTTACTCTAAAGATCTTTTCTTTTATATTTGTTTACACGGTCTCTGGTCACCTCTTCAAAATAGCTCATTAATGATTAGTTATAAAAAAGTTTCTACACTGACTTTCAGCTAAGAGACTTTAATGAAGTTCTCAGCCTTGAGTTATAGTAATGAGGAATGATGTTTCGTGGTATTTAAAATTTTTTAAACAGTGCTCAATATTGTAATGCTCCTACCCAATGCTCCTATTTTTTTTTTAAAAAACCAAAAAGTCCTACAAGAATGACTTAATACATTTGGTTGGAGGTAATAAGTTTTCCTCTGCCATACTGTCCCACCGAGACACGCCTCTTCTGCAATTTAAACAGAACAAAACAAAGCAACTCAAGCAGCAACGCGCAGATGTGGTTTAACTTTGTTTTTGTTCCTTGCAGATGTTGCTCTGATCTGTCGTTATAGTTCAGACATAATCTTTAATGGAAAGTGACGATACTGAGTGATCTTTATCATTAATTAATCAAGGCATTTAATACTGCAATTAATTGTGAAATGAAGTAATCGTGACATTCCTACTACTGACAAATANTTAATTGTGAAATTAAGTAATCGTGACATTCCTATTACTGACAAATATTTTTCCTACCGTCTCTTCTATAGAGATTTGTCCCAGTTCTGCTGCCTCACAGCAGTTTTTTTCATGAATAATCTAATGACTAGAAAAACTGTTCAAAGTAGTGGTTTCAATGTTTGCTTATTTTCTTTAATTTCATATATGAACGCTGCTGCTTGCCGTATTAGTAGCTCTACCAGCAGAAAAATGTGATTCATTACTAACTAACTACAGATCAGATGTGGCTTTTCCGTGNCAGCAGAAAAATGTGATTCATTACTAACTGAATAAGTCATTTTACAGATCAGATGTGGTTTTTATATGGAACTGCAGAGTATAACTCAGCACATCTTCCCACTACTACTTTGTTTTGCCATTTTTCATTGTGGGCTGCATTGACTGTTTCTCAGTGCAGCATGTGTAAATGGGAACTTACACAGATGAGACACACATCCTCACAGCCTATGTGTTCATGATATAATGATCCAGTTTTTATCTTAAAAACGTAGAGTCAGGAGTAAAGGGGAGTACAGAGCGATTATCACACTGAGTTCACGGTAGACTTGGTGTGCATTCACACCAGCCCTTCTGATTCGAATCCTAGATCGGAAAGTCCAGTAGATTTGAGGAGACTTGAATGCACAAACTAACTCTGTGTTTCAAACTAACTGATGCGGATCAAAGAAGGAAACTTTTCTCACCTACAAACGTAGGTTTTAGTCCACTTCAAGTGGACCAAATGCAGGAAACAGACTGCAATGTGAAGGGTTTTGTGGGTTCAATGCAGGGCATTGTGGGACAACACAACCAAAACATGTATGAGCGTAGGACAACAGCCAAGAGAAATGGCTTGTGATCAGACGTGGAAGAATGCAGAAAAAGTTGTCATAAAAAAGTGGTCAACCCAGGACCGCTGGGACTTTATGCACCTCCATGTTCTGCTCTCATGTGGTGGAGGCAGAGGTTGTCCTGCATTAACCGATAGAAACAAAAACAGTGCTGCGCAGATATCATATGATACCATATAATGGAAAAGCACCACACATTATACATAGTTATTAATCTTTAATAATCACTCTGGAGTTTTGCCAATTAAATGCCGATATATTCTTAATTATTTATAAAACAGTGCTGTTAAGTGGCGAGAGTCGTGCAGAATGATGTTGTTGCGCCATTTA
>CM047976.1:4551118-4563519 GCA_026261665.1 Melanotaenia duboulayi
CACAGGGAGCCAATGCAGCAATTTTAAAAGTCTAGTCTTTTATTGGAATAGTAGTTAGCATGCGTAGTTTAAGACTAACATGTCACCTAATTAGCTCTACATGCCACTGTATACATATCTTGACATAGTAGTATGACCAGCTGATTTTGTGTTTGTCTTTTATTTCTCCTACAGCAAAAGAAGCAGCGGCAGCAGCAGCTCGAGGAATAAACTCCCTCTCAATGAAATAATGCAGAGTATTTATCAGAAGCATTTTCACTTGTTTATGGACTGGCACAGTATATATTTGACTACTTTTAAAGGAAGAGCTATGAAGAGTATTTGACATTACTTTAACTATGAACATTTGGGAAATGGTTGAGAAGACACCAGTGGAGGGGGATTGTGTATATTTTGGCATGGAGTAAAGGCCTCTATCCCTCCAGGAACTAAAGCTACAAATGAGAATACAGTGATCTGCACATACAGTTGGAATGAACTCCTTGATATTAATCTTGCTATTCTTTTCATTGAACAGTTTTGACTTTGTTAACTAAGCATTGCCACTGTTTTTTGAGGGATCTTGCATTGTATATAACTGACTCACAGAAATATTTCTGATTAATATGATGGAAACCAATCAAATGTGTCAGTTCATTTATTTGCTTGTTTTCCTGACAGAAACCTGTGATATCAGTCTGAATCAGACACAACTGTAAACGCATTACACTGTTTCCAGCTTTTTCAGTCTGCCCCACGCAGTGGGCTGATTGTGAAGTGAGAAAATCAAACAACTGATCTGGTTTTGGTTTACAGCTTTCCCGACGTCAGGTGAAACAGTTTATGTTGACCATTGCAGATGTTTACTTTGGAAAAGTATATTCTTGCGACACAGAAGGGGCTTTGAGACAGCACTTAAAATGTATGTGGTATAATTAAACTGATAAATAAAAATGTATTTAATTTTTTAAAATCTTATTTTTCTTCTCAGCATTTCTGAAAGTGCAAGTGCATTACAAAAAAAAGTAATTAGCACAACAAAAATGGTTATGTATGTTTATGTGATTCATACATTTGAGTACATTTATGTTTGGAGATATAAACATAACCTGTTGTTAAAATTAAACGTGTGAGCACAGATATGATGAATAATGGGTTCTCTAAATACTTTAAAGATGACTTTTTCAAAAGTTTGACTTAGCTATTTATTTATTTAGTTTACATACAACCAAAACTGCATTCAGTTCTGCATCCTGCCACATTCTGCATCGAAAATAACATATTTGTGTACTTTATTATTATGGATGCTACCAAAAAAACAATTCCTAGTACTTTATTAAAGTCTTAAACATTACACGTTGATATAATTGTTTGTTTATCTATGCAACGTCACGTTCAAGTGAGGTGTGATACTAAACTCTGGGCTAACGGTGGCAGTGGTGCACCGAATGTGCTTGATAAAAGTCAAGAAGAAGAAATCTGGGCGGATACCTGTACTGTGATTGGTGGAAAGTTTGGCGGACTTTGTCCTCCTTAGCAGTATTGTTTTGTGTGTGTTAATCCTGAACACTGATACCAGTTCAAGCAACCACTGACAGCGGCGGGAATACCACCACCTGCTGAGTGAGTATGTTAATTTTAAATGAACAATAAAAGTTAAGAAAAAAATAAACTTAAGAAACTTATGTTCGTGCAAGCTGCTAGAAATAGAATTAATTTAATGAATATTGCATTGTTTTCTTTTGTTAATCCTCCCGCGGATTTTCAACAGCATTTTCTGACATTTAGCTGCTAGCTGCTTCAAGTCAAATATAACTGGCTAAATAGTTACTAGCTTTGATTGTATGTTGTTGTGACAACCTGTGGATGCTGGAGCACATGTGGCAGTTTCTCAAAGCTTTTTTTCTACCTACTGTTTATTCAGCTGGTTCGCTTTTCTTTGCTCCTCACTGGATGATTTGGAGAGGGCAGACTGATATAATGAAAAGCACGCGCTTGTTAGCGAGCAACAGCGTACAGATGGCAGTCTGTTAAAAAGTCTCCACATGACAAACTACCACAGACTTTTGCAAATGGCCACAAGCCAGACAAAGACCTGGCAAGTGTGAACTTTACTCAGTCGGTTTAGCATTTTCCGCCCTCATCACTAGTGATATGAAAGGCTCTTTTTTTTTTTTTAAGGTCATTTGCTCGCAAGTCTATAATAGTTCAGAGGTTGACTGATGAGTTTATGTCAATACACAAGCCGGAGGGTTGCAACATTTTTGGTCATTGTATGTAAACTATTTGTGTGAGGCTTTGTGTTGTAACATGGCCTCTTGGCCAAAAATCATTTTGTTAGCAACACCCATTGGTCACTCTTATCACCAGACATGTATGCACTAGTTACATATAAAGTTTTATAGATTTCTTCATGTGTCTGTTGACTCATTTGTATGTTTGTGTGATTCTTATAAAATCTTTGCATGAAGAGTTCAAAGCTTCCTATACCTTTTTTGTACTTTTAGATTTTCACTTTGTGTAACCAGAAAAACAACAAGCATGTCTCTAACAAATGGCCACAGCGTGAGCAAAGAAACATGGAATTTGCACAACAAGATGATGCTGGAGCCTCTGGCCATCAATGACTCAGAGGTTTGTGTTCAGTGGATTTCCAGTTAACAGCCTCTTTTGTGGAGACAAATGCATAGCTAGGGTTGGTTTTTGCAAATGGTGTTTTATTTTTCGGAATACCACTAAGGACTACAGTGTTTGTGTTTCAGGTATTCTCCATAATAAAAAAAGAGAAGCACAGGCAGGTGTACGGTTTGGAGCTGATAGCTTCTGAGAACTTTGCCAGCAGGGCTGTTCTTGAGGCTTTGGGTTCCTGCATGAACAACAAGTACTCTGAAGGGTATCCTGGACAAAGGTACATTTTTGGCATATTATTTATTCTTTTAATAACATTTTGTTAGAATTACACTTTTATCAACATGTTTCATTTGTTTAGGTACTACGGTGGTACGGAGCATGTTGATGAGCTGGAGAGACTCTGTCAGAAAAGGGCACTGGAGGCTTTTGGTCTGGACTCAGAGAAATGGGGAGTCAATGTGCAGCCATACTCAGGTATCAAACACTGACTAACTTACAGAGATGTTGACCTCTGCACATTCCTCAGGCCTCCCTTTATATTTATTGTACTCATGTATTGTTTGTGTTTCTCCACAAGGTTCCCCTGCTAACTTTGCTATCTACACGGCTCTTGTGGAGCCCCATGGCCGGATCATGGGGCTGGACCTTCCTGATGGCGGTCACCTGACACACGGTTTCATGACAGACAAAAAAAAGATCTCAGCAACGTCCATCTTTTTTGAGTCCATGCCATATAAGGTACACTAGAAGGGAAGTCTGGAACTTCAGACCAGGTTGCAGATATTAGGGAACATTGTACCTGTGCATTAGTTAAGGCTGCTCAGTGACTGACATTCTTTTTTGTTTTTCTGACGTTCATATATCTTATAAAGATATGATTTATCTTCATATAATACTCCCTTCACAGCAATCAGAAAATGTGTGCACATGCACAAACACAACACTACAGCCTTACACTGAATTTATAGTTTTATGCATTCGACTGCCCCTTTAATGATATCCTGGAAGATTTTCTTTAACAACATGCAGCCTGTAGAGCTGCATATTTGATAAGGTTTTATATTAAACACTGATTGCATTGTAGTAACATTTTTATAGACATTTCATCCAACTTTAATTTTTTTAATCATCTAATATATTTTTTCTTTAGTTCACAACTTAGAGCTTATTTAACAGTATAATGTTATAACTGCACGCTCAGATTTTAAAACCTTCAGGCCTCAAATCAACCATCTATCAAACATAATTTGATATATTTTACAAACTAATTAGCTTAGCAAGAGGATTCTGACTAACAAAAGCTCTTAAAATCACATCTAGTGCTCACTGAATATCTACTAATGTGGGTATGATTTAAAGTGGGCTTTAATGGCTCTTAGTTGGTCCTCATTATTTCAAGTATAGAGGTTCTCACAACTTTTTTTTTTTTTAAAGAAAAAAAGGCTGTAAGAGATGACATCACATTAGAAAACACAACCTGTGTTTACAGCTAGAAACAAACAACCTTGGTTTTATTTAATCAAATGTACAAGAAGAAAATAATTGTTAAATTGTTTTACCTTGTTTTAATCAACAGTATGTTATTTTTGTAGCACAAGGAAGAGAAGCATTTTTTAACCTCAATCAAAAGGTTTCAGGCTGTAAAACATTACACATCCCTCTAAGCAGTCATGTTTTTGGTTCTCAGTAATGAAGTGGCAATGAAATGAGCATGAACTATTTTCTAAATGCTTTCCAGGTGAATACTGATGCTTAACACACACTTTACATGCAAACTACATACATTTGAATTCATGTCATGGATGCAAAACTGAAATGAATCACAGTGTAATCCATAAATTAAAGAAACATAAGACTAAAATACAGGTAAAAAAAACAGACGTGTTTCTTTCTTCAGGTTTTGTTGCTCAAGTATAAGCTTTTAAATCTGTAGATGTGTGCTGATGTTTTGTTTATGTATAAGATGTGATGGTTATGGGATCCACTGCCTCTTTAGGTGAATCCAGAAACTGGCTACATCGACTATGACAGGCTGCAAGAAAACGCTCGGCTTTTCCATCCCAAGCTGATCATTGCAGGTCTTTTAATTCATACATGTGCACACTGTGCGTCATCTGTAGAAATGGTACATGGGTAGGGGGGAAAAAATTCTTATTTTCTCTATTTTCTAGGAACAAGCTGCTACTCCCGCAACCTTGACTATTCCCGCCTGAAGCAGATTGCTAATGAAAACGGTGCTTTTCTGATGGGGGACATGGCTCACATCAGTGGATTAGTGGCTGCTAGGGTGGTGCCCACCCCATTTGAGCACTGTGACATTGTTTCCACGACAACTCACAAGACGCTGCGTGGCTGCCGGGCCGGACTTATCTTTTATAGGAAAGGTAGAAAAGGACCCTAACACTCCTCCCCCCGAAAAAAAAGAAAAAGAAAATGATTGTCATGCCCCNACCCTAACACTCCTCCCCCCGAAAAAAAAAGAAAAGGATTGTCATGCACTTGTTGTCCCATTTCCTTTGGATACTTGGTGATTTCTCTATTTCAACTTTCTTCTCTCCACCAGGTGTGCGCAGTGTGGATGCCAAAGGAAAGGAGACTCTGTACAACTTGGAGTCTTTGATCAACCAGGCAGTGTTTCCAGGGCTGCAGGGAGGACCACACAACCATGCTATTGCAGGTAACAGCCCTGTTCCTTATTATCCGACTTTCATCTCAGCGGCTGAGCGGCTTTTATCTCATCTCATTGAACTAATGTCTTCATTGGCAGGTGTTGCTGTGGCTCTAAAGCAAGCCATGACACAAGAGTTCAAGGCCTACCAGATGCAAGTTCTCTCTAACTGTAAAGCTTTGTCCAGTGGCCTAATGGACCACGGCTACAAGATAGTCACTGGTAAGTGCCACAAATGTAGGGGAACCTTACTTTGGATTTAAAATCAGGGAAAATGAGTTTAAATAATCAGATTTGTCAGTTTTATATTAATTTAATTAATTATTGCCAGTGACTAACCCAAATTGAGTTTGTAGGATAGTTAATTTCCTGTTATTTCTATTGTTTTTTCCTGTGTAGGCGGCTCTGACAACCATCTGATCCTCCTGGATCTGCGCAGCAAAGGAACTGACGGTGGACGGGCTGAGAAGGTCCTGGAGGCTTGTGCCATCGCCTGTAATAAAAACACCTGTCCAGGTATTGTGCATTGTTGCAAATCAGTCGGCTCAGAACTTTTCTCAGATCGGTTTAATATGAAGCGATTGTCCAGGAACCTCACAAATGTCTTCTCCCTACACATGCTTGTTTTTCTGTAGGAGATAAGAGTGCTTTGCGTCCTAGTGGTCTGAGGTTTGGCTCTCCAGCTCTGACATCCAGGGGCTTGACTGAAGAAGATTTCAAAAAGGTGGCCCAGTTCATTCACAGAGGTAATTTTTTCATGGAGGTTTTTGTGTGTTTTGTTTAGCTGTGATGAAAAAAAATTAGATGAATATGACTTTTCAAACTCAAAACTGGAATTTGACATTATGCAGGAATTGAGCTGACTTTGGAGGTGCAGAGAAGCTTGGATCCCAAGGCCACTCTGAGGGAGTTCATCCAGGCACTGTCCCAAGAAGAGAAGTTCCAGCAGCGGGTAGCTGAGATCAAGGCTGAGGTTGAGGCTTTCGCTGGGCAGTTCCCCATGCCTGGACTACCTGAGCTGTAGAGGGCAGCAGCTCAGACGCGGAAGCAGCTGGACTCTATGAACATTCTTGGTTGTATTTTGTTTGAGTTGTAAATCTAAGATTGCTCAAATCAAGATGCTGCCCTGTAAATTTAAAGCATTTGAGGACAGACCTATTTTAGCTGGAGCAAATTTGTCTTTACGGAAAAATATTGAGTTCAGACTTGCAGATTTTATTGTTTTAATTGATTGGTGATGTTACAGATGTCTGCTTCTTATGCACAAGTTATTTTACACAAATGTGCTTCATTTCTTACATGTTACAAATTTGCTTTAATATTGTCCTTTTCTGTTGGACTGAACTTACAATCCCAAAGCTTTCCTACAAACCACTGCAGCTTGAAGCACAAAGCAAGTTTAATAAATCAACATTCCATGTCTATATGGTATACATATACAGAGTGTATAATACAATGTGATAAATGAACCAATATTGATGCTTTTAAATAAATTCAAAATGAAAAAAAAGTGTTTTATGTTTTCAATGCAAATTGGTGCACAGATAGAATATGTTCCTCATCTGTACATAGATTTTTGGTCATTGCTAACAGCATATCCAAATGTTATTTAGGTATGTCATGCAAAGCCACGAACAGCCTTGTGTAGGCATCAGAATCAGAAGACTGTTGTGTCCACGCACTTCCAAACATTTATTTCTCCGTAGATTATTTGTGGTGCATATTTAGGTAAAAAAAAATAAAAAAAACATGTTCAGAAAAAATCAAGCCTTTTATTATCTTATTCTAATATTGCCTCATAGATGTCTTGTGTTATACTAATGTGCTATATATAAAACAATTAATGTATAAACAAATGGATGAAAACTGGTGTTATCTGCTAAAACGCGGACATGTCGCCATGAGCGCTCTTGGATCGTTTAGTTGTGCCTGGGAGGTCAGAGGTCAGTGTGCGCGCGCTCTCATATAGCACAAGGAACCGACCGGTGACAACAAAAATCCCAAAGACATAGCCATGCTCGATGATTGTCTTTCAAATAGTAAAGCTACAAAACTAAGCGTCTTGTTTTATTTATGATTGTTGGTTTTCTTTACGTATCGGTTAGTCTGGCTAGCCTCGTTAGCCACTTTAGCTGGCTGATGAGGGAATCACAAGCTAACTGCCTCGAGTTCAAGCTAGCTTAACCGAAAAACGCAGAATTCTTCGACTTGGGAATAACAAACTAAAGCAAACATGCAAGACTTACTGGCCAACGCGGATCATATCAAATTTGACCTGGAGATAGCTGTGGAGCAGCAACTGGGAGCACAGCCTCTGCCGTTCCCCGGCATGGATAGTAAGTGGACGTGTTAGCTGCTACTTCTAGCTATTTCTGCTGCTACTACTGACTGCTGCATGTGAGCAATAACAGAAATAAACAGACCTAACGGCTTGTTGTTTTAGTTGAAAGAGACATAGCTGGTGAAAACTTATAGATGAAACACAATAATCAGTGCAGTGATTATGTGTGTCCTGCAGAGTCCGGGTCAGCAGTATGTGAGTTCTTCGTGAGAGGAGCTTGTATAAAAGGTAAAAACACAACATGACACTACATCAGCAGCTACTTAGCTCCATATGTTTACTACTGTTAGTTGCTAACGATTTGACATCTGCTAAATGAGGAATACCAGCGCTGACATTTTCATCTTTAACTTGCACATAGGTTGAACTCACAAGAAATGTATTATTATTCAAAAACAATACAAAATAGGCTTCAGTTTCCACCAACACTTGGATTCTTCTTAAGTCTCCTTTTCATTTAACACTTTTCACCTGGTATGTACACACATGATCGGTCACATAATATTTTTCAAGCAAATTTAAGTTCCACTAGTTTATTTACAAGACTAAACATGCAATTTATTAATGTTAATGGCTGCATGTCAATTCATTGCTGCTTAGTATAGACTCTGTTGAACTGTATTGTAAAGAAAACATTCTGATTATGTTGTAATTAAGTTTTTATTAATGAAACTAGATCTTCTGCCTTGTGGGTTTGATTTAATTAGCTTATTGTTGAATAATGGAGAATCATATTTCAATTGGAAATATACTGATCTGTATCTTTAAAAGTGCTTTGAGATGACTATGTCAGGAATCGGTGCCATACAAGTAAAGCTGGGTTAATTAAATGTAGTAACACGGTTCAAAATTTGTGTTAACATCTTAACACGTGCATAAGACACAAATTGGGTTAACCATCTCAGATCAAAAAGATGTCGAAGAGAGAGAGAGATTTAATACTTACCTAACCTGACATTTGTTCCAAAGAATCAACTAAATGGGCGGCTGCGTATGAATAAAAAGTGTTATATCTCACAGGCGGGATGTGTCCTTTCCGTCACATCAGTGGAGAAAAGACGGTGGTGTGTAAGCACTGGCTCAGAGGACTGTGCAAGAAGGGAGATCAGTGCGAGTTTCTTCACGAATATGACATGACCAAGATGCCAGAATGCTACTTCTACTCAAAATTTGGTTGGTTTACTCTTTCGAGGGTCTTGATATGTTTTTTTTTTATCACAAAATGTTGTTTGCATAAATTATAAACAAATTATTTACATATGATTTTCATCTTGACCCTCAGGTGAATGTAGCAACAAGGAATGTCCCTTCCTGCACATCGATCCAGAGTCTAAGATCAAAGACTGTCCATGGTATGACAGAGGCTTCTGCAAACACGGTGAGGTCCAGCTCAAGGTGGATAGAAATTACAACCCCCCTGCATTCATTTTGTATGCTCTGTCTCCAACCTTTGTGTCAATCTGCCTGTCTTAGGTCCTGACTGCAGGCATAGACACACAAGAAGGGTGATCTGTGTGAACTACCTGGTGGGCTTCTGTCCAGAAGGCAAATCCTGCAAATTTATGCAGTAAGTACTACTTTCTTGTTTGATTCCTACATAATATGTGCTCCTACATAATATCTATAATTAGCTTTATTTAAGGATAGAGATGGGACTTTTTTGAGTCTTGTTTGTTGAGAGCAACATGAAGTAGAAAATTCAAATACTAACAATAAGATTTCCTCCACAGCCCTCGCTTTGAATTGCCTATGGGAGCTTCTGAACAACCTCCTCTCCCACAGCAGATCCAGAACCAGACAAAGGTGAAACAACACATGCTAAAACACCTAATGTAGACATGACTGTAAAATCTCATAATTCGTGCAGGTGGTAGAATTAAAATGTGCAGCACTGAAGCGTCTTTGCACCGATATGGTCATTTAATTTTTAAATTGTCAAGCTGTCCTAAATATACCACTCCGTTTTTTTCCTACTACAGACTCTGCCTACCACCGGTCGCTCCTCTCTTTCCCTAATCCAGCTGACCAACTCCAGTCCAGGTCAGCGGATGCAGAACAACTTCAACACTGCTGTTCAGCTCAACAACATGACTACCAACAGAGGGCCTCGTCCTCTGGACCAGGTTACCTGCTACAAGGTGAGTCATATGTACTTTTTACATTAGAATGCTGCTAAATTTTGTAAATGTTTGCTGTATGACATTATTTTCCACTTTCTTCATGAACTTTATACAAATCATGCATTTGCAGCAGTTACTAGGTATCAAAATTTGGGTTAACATCTTAACACGCCTCATGATATTGTAGCTCTTGTTCAACCTCTTTTTCCTCTTATTGCACTGATTTATACACACTTCTATTCCTGCAGTGTGGAGAGAAGGGCCACTATGCCAACAAATGCACCAAAGGTCATCTTGCCTTCCTTAGTGGACAGTAACCTTCAGGCTCAAGGTTCGAACACCACAGTGCTGTAAGCTCGCTGCTCCGGTATGAGCTGAAGAGAGGAGACCTCTGTGCTCCACAGACTGGTGTCAAACCCAAAGATTTAAAACTCCACTTGTGTGTGCCACCTCACACAGACTGAAGCAATGGAAGAAGGAAACAAATATATACATGTTGCCTTTACAAACTGTGGACATGATAAAAGTGACACCAGAAAATGTTTGTGTGCATTTCAGTTTTCATACTGTACAGCACACAGCACCACACTGAAGACGAAGGCGTAAGAACATGACAGGATCCAGTTTACAGCATCTTCAAGGGCGCAATCCTTTAACCCTTCGTCTTTTTATACGACTCAGGTCATATGACTGCACTGAACAAGTGCTATTGTTCTGTCATTCTAATGAATCTGTGTATTGTGATTAATGGTAGTGGGAATGTACACTTTGGCAGTTTTTACTCTGTTGCCTAGAAATCACTCTTTCCACACACTTAAGTTTCAGACATTTGAACCTGCAGATTTGCAACTGCTTGGAAGCCCTGTGTTTTTCCATGTGAGGATTCAGCAATTATGGATCACTTAAAGATGTTTGGTTGACAAAACACTGGATCTGGAGTTATTGTCTGTGCCAGTAAATGTTAGATTACCTGTAATCCCCCTTGATGTTCGCACAGTTATGGGTTTACTCAGACATAGTAGCAACTCTTAGTTAGCTTTAAAATGTCTGTGCATAAAAGCTGAAATAATCCCACAAAGAAAATGTGATAGTGACATAGTTATATATAATTTTATTGGTCACAACAATCACAACAAGGTAGAAAGAGCAGTGGCCGCTAGGAGGTCCAAGTTCAACCCCTGATGGTCTGCTGGCTGCAGTCATCAGTGGTACTTCCTCCAGCGATCGTGTTCTGTAAAAGGAAACAGCAATGAAGGCAACAGCGCAGCGACTGGAGAGAAAGAGTTGATGTAAAAAGGAGCTAAGCAGTGTATATATTTCTTACTGATGTGGTCGTATTCCCAAATATAGCTGATGGCCACATAACCAAACAGCAGCATAGCCACGCCACCAATGCCTCCCTTCTTCACATTGATATACTTGTTGTAGTATCTGTCATGTCCTGGAAGAAAAGACAAATATAACTGGAAACAGAAGACACCAACAGGTTCAGCTTCTTCTCTAAAAAATGTGACCTGAATGAATTCACATCGATTAAACAGTTTCCAAGCCTTTTAATCTTTTTCCCTAAGAAGTCTTTAGTCACAGGTGATTTTTTAAAGATATGAAGGGTTAGGATTAACCGTTGTATTGTAGTTATGTTTAATGAACACGTGCTACATCTGTAGCGACTGCTTAACAAATAACCAGTCTGTACTGGTGAATTTGAGATTGACTGGATTTAAACTGCAGAAAAACATTTGTTTGCTAAAACTGATATTAACTGCATTCAATCAAACATTTTGGGCCGTTTTTACCCGGTAAACCAGGGATAGCCATAAAGCCCATTACTGATTACCCATCCAACAAGATGAGGTCTTAATTGTTACATTGTGGTATCTGTTCATTAATAAACTAACCTTTGCAGTGATTTTTGCATTTGTTTGTGAATAGGCATCAAAATGCAATAATTATTTTACTTTTCAACACCTTAACACGCAGGTCCTCTAAAGATGGGACTTCTAATTAACTACACTGTCCAACATATTTCATCCATTTTGGACCTAGACTCTGAAAACAAAAAGTTACATGACCTAAAAGCATCCTGATTATTGAGTTTCACCAGAGTTACAAAGACTGAAAGCTTTTGGATCCTCCAGGAGTCGGGCCACGTTTTACTCACCTCGACGGATGGCTGAGATGAAGCCGTTGGGAGTGAAATCTCGACCTCCCAGCCAAGTCCCCAGCTCACCCAGCTTCACATCCATCAGGCGCTTCTCAACTATGGGAACTGATCAAAAGTGGAGACAACAACAATGTTTAAACTGCGCACTGAACAAAACACATTATAATCATGTTGTCCTTTTCAAAAAAGTCAATGTTTAAGGTCAAGAAAAAAAGAAAAATAACCATTAAACCGTTTTTTTTTTTTTGCATCCAGACCAATATTATCCTGATCAATGTAATAAACCTTTATATTACAATTGGACCTGGTTTAACGTTGAGTAGATGGTCAAAAATAATTAAATAGCCATTTTCTGCAATTTCATATGTAGAAGAAAGGCTTCACAAATTATAAGCGATNTGTAATAAACCTTTATATTACAATTGGACATGGTTTAACGTTGAGTAGATGGTCAAAAACTGTAGAAGAAAGGCTTCACAAATTATAAACGATATCTTA
>CM047976.1:4620321-4681786 GCA_026261665.1 Melanotaenia duboulayi
ACAGGTATCCAATATCTACGGCAAGAAGGAAGGATGCAAGACAGGGGAGCTGGCTAACAGCGCACCTTAGCTTTAGCCTGCCTACCTCCATTAGCTGGTTAGCTACCGTTAGCTCAGTTAGCTCTTAGCTACAGGCAGCTCGGAGTCTACACTTTCCTCTGTGTAAGAAATTTGACTTATTATTCTCTGTATTATAATCAAGACTATAATTACTTCCTTTACTATATACATTTATAAATTGTATTTACACTGACTGTTACACTTTTTTACATTGTACATTTTTACTCATCATGCTTTAATTCACTTTTAAGGTTTATTCTCTTCATGTACATGCTCTGTTAAAAGTTCACTACGAGGGTAGGATGACCTCCATCTGGCCCTTCCTCAGACCCTTAGTCACACTGGTTCTGGTGGAGACACAACTATGTGAGGATGCGTTGACGNGGAGACACAACTATGTGAGGTTGCGTTGACGCCAGCTCTTGGAGTTTTGTCTCCACCCAAAGTCTTCAGGGAGGATTCTTTCTACAAAAATGTTTAACTATTGCTTTTCCTCTCTCCTCCCCAAAGTCTCTCCTGACTTCCCACAGGTCAGGACGACCACTCTCATTATTTGTAAGTAATTCTGTATTCAATACTTCTCCTGTAATAAACCTAATATACTTTTACTTGTTCCAGACTCTCAGCTCCACCTCTTCGCCCATTTTTAGATTTTCCGAGAATGACGACACGCGTGACGCCGGTGGGAACCGCCCAATAACCTTCAATTCAGCTCTTCAGAAACCTATGGGTGATGTCACGGAGGCTGCGTCCGTCTTTTATATACGGTCTATGGTCAAAAGCCTTACAATTGTATTAAAACTGTCCATCATGTAAACACAACAACAGATGGGATCACTTTTTCTAACACCCATGTAAGCATGTCAGCTGGCATCTCTGATCTGATTGATTTAATCTTACTCACCTTTTTGTCGGCGAGTTTCTTCCCAGGGTTTGTCTCTTCTGGGTGATAGAACCAGTTGACCCTGACCACCATGTTGCTGCCCCAGGACTCCCACATGCTCTGGATGCGGCCGATAAAAGGCAAGTTGGGCCGGCCGGCGGACAGGAACACAGCACAGTCCCCGATGCGGATCATCTCTCGGCCGCGTACAATGGCCTTATAAAAGAGCTTCTTAGCTTTTCCCTTCATACCGCGTCTCTGGAAAACGTTGGAAAAGTGATGAGAAATGGATGAGCACAGAGGAATTTGTATATCTAAATTTTTTTTCTATTTGTGAGTTTTTTTCTTCTCACCTGAGTGGGTTTCCCAAACCACTTCCAGAGCTGTCTGGCTGGAAGGAAAGCTGAAATTTTGGGCCTGTTCTCCACACTGGGAAGCCTCTGACGTTTTGCAAGCTCCTTAGTTGTAGGGAGGTGGACCCCCTCTCTCCGCTTGGGTCTCCCCGCTTTCCCCTCTCCTCCATCGGGCTTCGGTTTGGGGGGACGGCCCCTCTGCCCAGAGCCCTTCCCAGTGGCTGGTTTGGCGGGTTTAGTGGGAACAGGAGCAGCAGGAGCTGGAGAGGCTGAAGGGGAGAGAGACTCTGAGCGAGGAGACAGTTCTTCCTCTTCAACTTTTATTTCTATGTCCTTCTTCAACTCCTCCTCCTCTTCCTCTTCTTCTTCTTCTTCTTTTGCTTCTTCTTTAGCGTTGTCCTGTGCTGGGGGTTTTTGGACAGGCCCCGGTGGAGATTTAGGGGTCCTTTCTTCATCTGAACTGCAGGAAGAGTCATCAGTAGATGAAGAGGATGATGAAGATGATGATGATGAAGAAGATGAGGAGGAGCCGGAGCAGGATGAAGAGGAGGAAGAACAGCTTGAGGTGCATTTCTTCTTCTTCTTCATCTTCCCTTTCTCTCCTTCTTCCTCTGAATCTGAGCTGCTGCTACTCTGAGACTCTTCTTTTATCTTCCTCTCCTCTCGCTTCTCCACCCCCCTTCTTTCCTCTTTTTTAGCCTTCTCCTCCCTCGTGTCCTTCTCCTGTCCTTTGATGCCATTTCCACTACTGTCCACCTTGTCTTTAGCCAGCAGCGGTGCTTTGCAGGAGGAATCCTTCTCTGGCAGACCCGCCTCTCTTTCTGGAGCTCTCAGTTTAGCCTTCATCAGCTTCTGATTGGCTGTAGCTGAGGCGATGGGGGTGTGGTCTCGTCTGACGCCTCGACCCTCGAGCAGCATCAGAGCCTTGGTCTTTTTGGTCTTTGGGGAGGTGACGCCTTCGTGGTCGAGCTTCACCAGGGGCTCTCCAGACAAAGACTTCCGCCTCACATCACCTGGACCAGAGCTGGTTTTGGGCCTGGAGACGGTTCTGGAGGATAGTTGCTCTGATGGCATTTTTAGATTGGCTTTAGGGGCAGAAGTGGGCGACAGTGAAGATGATGGTCTGGGCGTCACAGAAGAGCTGGATTTGCTTGTTGGGAGCCTGGAGATGGGGCTGGGTAGGAGTCCTGAGCCGTGGCTGGGTCTGGACCCACTGTGGTGTTCTGAGGAGGGTTTGATTTTAGGGGATGGAGCAGAGGAAGCTCTGGGTGTGGATGTAGCACTGGGCTTGGGTGTAGCGGAGGATGTCAGAATAGGTCTAGACACAGGCCTGTTGGTGGTGGGACTGACAGAGATGTTACTGTCTCTTTCTCTGAGCTGGCTGTTGTACGAGCTGAGGTTGGGCTCGCTGTACAGATCCACAGTCAAGACTTTTCCATAGGTGGAGGGATACAGGGAAGGTGGGAGAGTCCGGGTTGGTTTAGAAACAGGTGGCTGTGCAGAGTTGCTCTTCCTGGGCACTGAGTTGGGAAGTGTGGGGCTTCTTGTGGGGGATGTGGTGGAGCTTTTGTGACCTGGTTTCACCGGGGTTCCCACCGTTGGCCGGGATGCAGGCCGGTGCTTTTCCTGAGCTGCTTTCTGTACTGAGGAGGTCCTGTCCTGGGTGGGCTTTGCTGAAGCTGGTGGTCTCTCTGCAGACTGAGTAGAGCAAGGCGGTGAATCTGCTTTCTCACGACCATCTGAATTCAGGGAGGTCTCTGAGGAAGGAGGAAGAAGGAAAAGGGTAAAGACAAAAAAGGTAATTCAATTACTTGAATTTTTTTGGCTGAAGCACAGAGCAGCCGGATTTATGCTCTATGTGCTGACATATTAATCGTGTGGCTTCATGATTTTTGCGGTCTGCTGCCTCACATGCCGAGCAGGGAAGACAAATCAGCAGGGAAACATTCCCGAAAGGAAAACCTTACAGTGGAGAAGTGCTTAGCCAATGAAAAAAGAAGCCAGCATCAGCAAATCAGGCATGTGACATGATGTATATCACAGAACAACAACAGCTGTTTGAGCAAATTAGACAAACTGATATCCGGGATGACAGACGTGGAAAATATGAGACGGCTGTTGAAAGTCCACTTTAAAACTCCTAAAACTGGTGGGAAAAGATGACTCATCTAAAGATGAGCGTGATCTTATCATGCAACAAGCCGAATGACAGCCATTACTTTGGCCAAGAATTATCCATCTAAACAAACACTTTATTCCTGTGTGTGAGTGAATGTTCTTTTATTTACATTTCTATTTAACCAGATATGATTTCAAGCTGCAGCAGCTGGATGGGTGAGTAAAGACAGTGATGAGGCTGAGCATAAGGCTTTGATTCATCAAACAGAACAAGCCCTCACCTGGTTTGGGTTTAGGTTTGCGACCAGGTTTTCCTTTGATCCTGGGCGTGGTCTCGACCGGCTTTGTCCCCGCCTCTTTGCCTTCTTTGCTGCATTTGCGGACCCTCCTCCTGGAGCAGCTGGCCACAAGCAGCGCCGGGGATGGCTCAGCGCCTGGACAGACGATTTCTGTGTGACTCTAGGGTTTCAAACTACATGCTTCTCACGCTATAATCATAAGCGCAGGACCTCTCTGCTGCCCACAAAGCACCCCCAAGGTAATAGGTCAGGCTATTCAGGATACCATCATTGGGTTCTTCATGAAAACACGTAGGAAGCAGCTTGTTTGTGCAAAGGAAAACATTCAGACCATTTGTGCAGAAATCGACAGAACAGAAAAATCCTCAGAAGCAATAAAATGTTTGGTGATATTTCTCCATTTGAATGCCTTATTTTCTACACTGTACTTGGTTAGAACACACATAAAGCCTCGTGGAAAGCAACAACCAATGTTGCACCTGAATAGCTGTGTTCAGTAGCACTGTACCAGGAAATAAAAATCTAATTGATTGCTGAGTGTGAAAATGTAATGAGTCTTTGTGTGTGTGTGCTCTCTTTTCTAAAATAACTGAATCACCTACAAACCTACTGTCAGTGTGTGTGCATGTTTGCTCACAGTGGATCTTGTAGTCTGGCGGCAGAAGTCTGATGTGGGAAAGTGGGATGCGGCCAGTGTCGCCATCGTCAAACTCCACGGTGATAAGATCATCATTCTCATCAATATCTGAACTTCCTGTTTGGGAGAACATAAACAATCACGTGTCAGTAGGAAACAGCTGATTGCAACCGTTTTTCATATTCAAATTGCTGATGGAGCCGTCGTCGCACCGTTGACAACAGTTCCAGGGTACAGGCAGCGGTACTGCTGGCTCCAATAGGCAGCAATGCGAGTGCCTTCAGGGAGATAACGCACAGATGGAGGCTTCACATCGATGATCTGTAAATACACAAAGAAGAGCTGATATAAAGCAACACAACATGGAGATGCAGAGGGTCCCTAAGCTAATGCGGTTGCTGTGTACTCACCGCCTCCTGGAGCAGTTGTTCCAAGCAGTAGATGTGGGGCCGGTTTCCTCGCTCCCCCTCCACGACCACGCTGTATCTGCAGAGAGGAAATGTGAGGGAACAGGGCAGGGGTCAAAAGTTTGGGGTCACCGTGCAGAGGCCTGTGGCTTTTAATCACACCACAGGACAGTTTCCAGAGTAGATGGTGTGTTTGGCAGAGACAGAGTTCTTATCTTGATTCTGACTGCTTTGATGTGTAACAGGCAGAGGAATGTGTGGCCTTTTTACGAACTATCACTGCAGCGTTTTGGCTCCAGCTAGAAGAGATCTGACATGGAGCTACACGCCACAAGGCTGCGGCTCCAATTTGTTTGTTTTCTTTTCATTTAAACCTTCTGGCTTTCAAAATCAACCAGGTTATATCTAAATGTCATGCTTTATATTTCCATTATGCATGAATGGAGGAAAGTCTCCCCATGTTTAAATAAAGTTTTAAATCTATCAGCCATGGAGGCTCATTAAAAGTGACGCTGCATCTGTTACGCTGAGCTGCTGGCTTTTTAAACTGTTGCTTAGACTACAGATGTGAGATTGGTCTCAATCTTCTAACATGTCAGAAAAAATCATTTCTAATATATCATTTTTATATACAGTATGTTGCCAGGAAAACTGGAAACAGGTGCAGTGTTTTATTGAAACATGGGGAAGTTCATCACTCCATAAGGCCTGTTGCCACCGAACTTCAGTCCAGTTCTTGTATCATTCAGCAAATCTCAGCCTTTTTCGTCCTTGTTTCTCTTCCTTAAGAATTACTTCTTGACAGTTACCTTTCCATGGAGACCATTTTTGCTGAGGCTTCAGTGAACAGTTGATCAAATGAAGGTCCAGACACACCTCTCAGGTTCTGTCTCAGCTCTTTGCTGGATTTGTTCTCTTCCAAAAACCATTAACCATTTTTAGGCCTAACACTCCTCCACTGTCCAAATTCTTCAAAATCATTAAGGAAACACTTTACATGATGCAGAGATCTGCCAGCTAACAGCTCTGGTAATACCATTTTTGTCATTATCTGTCAAATTGCATTATCTTAGGTATTCGTCAAAGATGCAGCTGATGAAATTTGAATGTGTTTTTGCAAAAGGCTGAAGGCAAAGTGTCGAACAGATAAAACACCGGTTGAGGACGTGAGTTTGCTACTTTTTTTACGTCTGAATGATTCATAGCTCAGTGTTATGTGGCTTAAACAAAAGCTAAAATTAGAGAAATACCAGGACTGGACTCAAACTGAGTGAAAAAGTCATTTACCAAAGAAAAACAAAAAAATAGAAATTCAGAGTTTCAGGCTGTACTTCTTGTGTACTCACATGTCAGGAGAGTGCACAGTGTTTACATGTCCTGCATAGAGGAGCTGGTCGTCCATTGGGATCAAAACTCTGAGTCCGTCCACTAGAGAGTCCTTATCCAACACACACTGCACAGAAGCTGAACACAACAGCCCAGCCAAGCAATTAGTAATTATGTGTGTCAGCACTTGTAGTGTGTGCATGTGTGGATACTGACCAGGTGTGGAGGACCTCTCAGTCACACTGTTGCTTCGTGGTGGGAGGAGCTCGTCTTCACTGAAGCTGCTGTCTTGGTTTGGTTCAAAGTCTTCGTCAGCTGCCATGCTCTCCATCAGCCGGCTCACAGCGCCTCTGGAAGGCTGCAAGAACCCCAAAATTTACTTTTTACCAACTATAATTCTCTGGTTTTGACCTTGTTAGGTCAGCTATGTTTCAGTTCTTTAATAACTTTGCGGAAATCCATCATCCCACTGACCTCTCTGGTTTTGGTCTTGGCCTTTGGTTGGCTCTTGTGTGTCGGGCTCAGGCTCTGAGGCGCAGGGCCATCGCTGACCAGACTGCACAGAGTGGATGAGCTCACAGGCAGTGGAGAGTCCTTCAGCTTCTTTTTCTGATGGAAAACAGTTGCATCACACAGATAAAAACAGGCAGATGAATGAATAAGGTTGTAAATCCGTGACATACACACACACTGAGGGTGTAACGCTGCCAGGCCACCTGCAATTGTCCTTTTTTGTCAACAACACGACACAGACAGCAGGGGACTGCNACACACACACTGAGGGTGTAACGCTGCCAAGCCACCTGCAACACACACGACACAGACAGCAGGGGACTGTTGCAGTGACTGAAGTACTGAGAAACCCTGCTGGTGCTCTGACACACACACACACACACACACATACTTGCAAATATGTCAAGAGAGAAAGAGGTTCAGAGTTTGATGGAAGAGGGAATGAAGGAAATTGGGAAGATGAGGACACAGAAGGAAAAAGACTGAGCTTTTGACATACTTTCACCACATCTTTTCCCTCCCGAGCAGGTGGAGTAGATTTGGGTCTGGAAGTGGGCTTCGGGGTGAGAGGCGGGGCCGAACTGGAGGAGGAACTCTGGCTGGTGGAGGAAGAAGCCGACGCAGACATCTGACTGGCTGATGTGGTGGCGTCGTGGAGGAAAATCCTCTCGCTGCGTCGCCGGTTCCAGCCCTCGTCCTCACTGAGGTCGAAGCTGAATCTCCGCTGTGACCGGGATTTGGGGCGCGGTTTTGCCAGAGGTTTCCGCTTGACAGGCAGAGCTTCATCTCGCTTGGTGGGGCTGGTCTGGTCGACGCGGCGCGTAGCCGGAGGCAGGTGGGGAAGCTCAGGGGCGGATCGCTTCCCATGCAGCAGAGAAGGGAACTTCCTCAGTCTCAAGTCTGAGCCAGAGTCTGACCATTCACACTCCGATGAACCTGACACAGGAGAGATGTTCAAGTGACGTAAAAGTCCTCCTTTCACACACACTAGTGCAATCTATTAAACATGAAGGCAGTAAAAAACTAAAGTGTTAAATTCTGTGAAATCAATAAACTTGTGTGTAAAAATATTGATCAATTTGAAACCAATACATAAATCAAGACCGAATCATTTCATGCTCCAATTAGAAACTCTTCAACCATGAAAAACCCAATTACAGCCTGAAATGCAGTTACTTTTTATCTTGTTGCCACTTAAAACAAAAAAAACCAATCCATGTCTGATCTGCTTCAATTGTTTTGCAGAGAGATGACAGCTTATTTGTGTCTGTTGTTTTTTTTTATTACCCAGAGTACTTTGCCTGCTGTCGTGTTTGCCATCATGGAGGAGGCTCAACGGGGCTGAGTTAACAGGGAGTGCGCTCGCAGCAAACTTTGCCAACAGACCCAGTCCACTCTCCTCACAGTCGCCATCATCATCCGAGTCGGACTCGTCCTCTGAGGTTTCTGTCAGAGAGAAGACGGTCAGCTCAGACACAAACGTGGCTATGGTGTGCGTCTGGGACAAATGTCAAATAGTACTTCTTATTGCACCATCGAAAGTAAACAAGCAAAAATAATACCATGATTACAGCAAGTGGGATCTTAAGAGTAACAATTTTCTTAGTCATACACACACACACACTTCTTAATGTGTAAGCTGTTGAGAAACACTGTCCAAACCACTGCAGCCTGCCTTCACACTGTAATTGCATTAGAAAGACAGAGCAGGGCAACTATGGATTTACCATAAAAATGCACGAGCCACACCAACACACACACACCTATGAGTTAAAGTTTGGCTTAAACACCACTCATAATAGGAAAATAATGTAGATTTAAAAGATGAAAACTAGCTTATCTTCCTCCAATAAGCCAGCAGAACAGAGAAAAAAAGGCACAGACATACAAGCAGAGTAGCATACTGCTGGTTAGCTATGTGCTGCTGGTTATTAGCAGTTAGCTGCACGGCAAGAGGTGAAGAAGAGGAGCATCTCCGCAGGGGTTAGTGTTAACAGTAAAGGTGGATGCACAGAACAAAATTTCTTTAGCTGCAGCAGATCTGTACTTGAAATAAGATCTTTAATGAAAAGAAACCAGCTTGTTTCAGCTCTAACTAGAGCCAGCAGTGATGGCGTTTTGGAGTAAAGCTAAAGGTCACTTACACGGATTTAAATTAATTGCTCTTGTATTTGGTCCTGTGAATCCACTGTGTGTTAACGGTAGCAGACAGACGTTACAACAAGCAGGCACTGAGAGGACAGCCCTGTGAGGCCCCTAGGCATGATGCTTGCCTGAGGTTTGAGTAACCATGGTTACATCCTCTGTTCCCAACAAGCATCAAACATCCTTCCTTCAAACTTTTTACAAGCAATCAGGAGGCGTGAAGCTGGGTAAGTGGGCGTAACCATGGCTACCACTAGAAAGCTTCAATTTGTGAGGAAAAAAATAAAATCATCAAACAAAATAAAAAGTTCATGTTCTGTGTGATTTAATTTGCTGCATTGTCCATGTTAGTGTTATGAAGAATAGAGGGAGGGGCACTTCCTACTTACACAGCAGGTGACAGGGGTGTGGCCTCAGGCAGGGCGGGGCAGCGCAGCGGCGAGAACGCAGCCTAGCCTTAGCATAGCTTAGCTCAAGCAAAGCCTTTAGCCACAGCTGTGTGTGTGTTTGGGGGGTTTCGCCGTAGCAAGGCAGCGTGGGCTCAAGGCTGCGCTTATCCTCGCCAAGCTTCTGTAATGTCGCAGTAGCAGCAGAACAAGCACATGGAACAGGCTGAGAGACACTCAAAGCATCATGGGTAGGAAAGGAGGGGGGGTGGGGGGCAGGGATTGGGATGGAGGTGAGAGGACAGAGCAAGGTGTCTTGAGAGAGCAGGGAAAAGGGTTATTTGAAGGTTTAGTACACACAGGAGGAGCTCTATTGTCCAAATATCCCCAAATCTAATTACCCTTTATGGAGACCACCCACAACAAACACTGAGCCACATCATCAAAAAGCATTTGGAGTCATAATAAAGTGGCTAACTCTTTAAAATAAATAAATACAGATCTGCTTATTTTAACCATTCTTAAACTGATAAACCACCAATCTGTCCAATCAGATTCAAGCTGTGTGCTCTGAGCTAATCCTCTGCTAGCTTTCCAAATGTGTTTCCAACCTTTTTTCTAGAACAGGGATATTTGACTAACAGAGCACGCTAAAGGATGTGTGAGGTGCAGTGGCAGCTGGACAGACTGACAGAAACAGACAAACAGATGAAGCAGACACAAAGACCACGGCACTTCGCAATCTGTACCAATCAAATCAACACCTTTAATAAAGCTTATAGGCACCAAACTGCAGTACAACTTCATGGAAAAAAAAAAATCTCACAATTCACATACTTTGTACAAAATGCTACAAAAACAGTTTTGCAATCCAGGCAATAAAAAAAGTCCATAGAAATTGGTAAACTCTTAGAAAACAAAACAAAAATAAAACACTGCTACTTTGCAAACAAGCCAGCAGCAAGAGAGGTAGGGATGGCCAAGCTAAAGCACAGTCTGAAAACGGCTACTTTAGCAAAACGGATCTAACAGACTCAAGCTGTGAGGAGGCTCAGAGACACAGTTTTGTCTGACTCAACCTTAAAAAGGCTTGGAGCTGTAAGATTTGATCAGTAACCTTGGTCAAAGGAGTCGTCAGAGGAGCTGAGGCCCGCCTCTTCCAGGAGCAGGGATAAGTGCTTGTGTTTCTTCTTCTGAGGTTTTTGTCTGGGATGCAGGGATGTCGGTGACGATGTGGACCGCCTCTTCCTGGTCAGGTTGCCGTGGGAACGCATCCCAGAGAGAGGAGGCCAGCCTCCTCGAGCGGAATTGTGCTCCTCTGAATCAGAGTCTGGTGCGGAGAAAGTACGGTTAATGATTAATGAAGCCGACAGGGATGAAAACAAAGAACCAGGTTCAAAGAGGGATTCTACTCAAGATGCAGCAAAAACGACTTAAACTATTGTTTCCTGATGTAAAAACACATCTAGATGACCCGATGTGTTTAACTCATAGTATGATCATGTATATGCAAAATATACAGTAGATGAGCTCACATAATAGTGTCTCAATCTACAAGTCTGCCAGCAGACACTAGTCAGAAGTATTTATTTAAAAAAAATAGTTTTATGGAACAATTTTAGTATTCTACCTTCTGCCTTTGCCTACATGTGGGTTTCTGTGCATGCACACCTTGACATTTTTCTCTTTAGGTACTCACTGTTGGAGCAGCTGCTGAGCTCTGATCTCATGGGAGAGAACATTGCAGTCTTCTTTTGACCTTTCACTTTCTGGACCATCTCTGAGGCTGAAGCCTTGGCGGCCATCTTGACTTTCCCTCCTTTAAGTGAGGAGTGGATGCCTCGCTCCTTCAGTCCGCTTTCCGCAGACTTCGCCTTCGACTTGTCTAACTTCGCGCCAGAGGCAAGCTTGCGGGGTGCGCCAAGAGAGCTGAGCTGCGACAGCGACAGGGCTCTATCCAGGTCAGAGGCCAGCTGTTCTTGCTCGCACATTTGTCCACGTTTTGCCTTGAGCACCTGTAAATACCATCAAAATGTGCCACTAATTAATAAGAATGAATGGGAACCACTTGTGCTTTGATTCATGTCTAAGTGGCCTACCTCCAGAGAGTGACTGGTGGATGGCTCTTGTTCAGTCCAGCTCTTCTTCTTCTTTTTCTTTTTTTTAATCTTCAACGCGCCACTTCCTGTCTCCGCCTCCTCTTCATCTCTGGACACGCGGAACCTCTTCCTCTGTCCTTCTCCAGCTTCAGAGTCCTCAGAGTATTGCACTGTCCTACCCACCCTAAGAGATGGAAATATTTATACTCACTCAATGTGAACAGAGAGAAAAAAAAGAAGAAACATAAAATAGAGAAAAGGCTCAATTAGACACTCACTTTCCAGGCCTGCTGTCCAATTTGGGAGGTGTGGCCAAGTGTTTCCTCTTCCTTGGTCTTCCTCTGCCCCGCCTGGTCAGACTCCTCCTCTCATCTTCCTGCTGCTGCCGCTCACTGACACCAAGTATGAAAGAGTTAAAGGTGTGTTTTGGCTGACTGGGAAATGTGAGATATTTATTCGGATGTAGCAGGAACAAAAGTGTGATTAATTCATTTTCTGGGTGAGCTGTGTTCCCCAGCACTTACCGCTTGTCTCTGCGCCTCTGCAGCTTGCTCAGCTCTCTCTGCTTCTCCTTGTAGGTCTTTTGAAGCTCAGCCAGGCGAACACGGTATTCAACTTCCACAGCGTCGAGCATGTCCACGGACATTTTACTGTACAGCTGCTCGGAGACACAAGGACGAGACGAAAGAGTCAGAATTTTGTTGAAACATTTTCATTCACGGTTAACATTTTTTCTTCCTCTTACTGGCTCCTCCTTCCTCTGCCTCCAGCTGTACTTCTTGTTTGGATCCAGCGTTCTTGGCAGATCGATGTGGGACTGTGTCTCAATGGCCTCCAACAGGATTTGTCTGCTGGCTTCAAGAAGACAGTCTAGACCCTCTAATGTCAGATCTGAATGGGTTGGACAGACCATTACAGTATTAGAGTGATGTTACAAGCAAAATAACAGAATGGATGTGTTGTAAGAAAACAGCTTGCCTTGCTCATGGCTCATGTAATCAATCTCTTGTTGGGCCATTTGGCTGAGAAGGGCCATCCCCTCTAAAGCCACCATCTCCAGGGGCCCAGCACTGCTACAATCAGAAACCCCAGGAAGATTTTCTACCTGTGATATGAGTGTCAGGATGGGTGGTGAACTGGGCCTGGCCTGGGCGATTTCACTGGCTGTTAGCAGGGCAAGCATCCCCCCCATGGGATCCTCTGAACTGATGACGAGCGGGATCGGAGAGGTGGGAATGGGTGAAGGATATACAGGCGGTTGGCAGATTTCTTTCTGACTGGCAGAGGGCGAGTCGCCTCGAGCGTCGGGCTGTTCTTGTTCACATGCAGTGACGGTAGTTCGCTCTAATGACACACACATCTGAGACACTTCTTGGTTGTTTGAGTCTGCGATTATGACTGATGGATATTGAGTTTGCTCTGGTTCCTTGGCAACCTCTTGTTTAGGCTCAGGTTCAGCGTGTGGTGGAGGTGGGGTATACGCCGTCTGACACGAATAAGATGACACCTCCATGTTAACTGGACATCCCTCTTTCTCCTCTTCCCTGATGTCTCTCAATCCCTCTCTTGGTTGCATTGGAGGGCTGGGGGCGTGCAGAGGTCGTGGTTGAGGCTTGGGCTTCGGGGCTTGCCTGTCTATCTCTACATCGTCGCTGACCTGGACAGGGCTGCAGCTCCGCGGAAGAGGACCGAGCGAGCCTGGTGTTGCATCGAGCTGAGGCGGCTCCTCGCCAGGTTCCTGTTTGAGGAAAGAGCCAGTCTTTGCTGGTTCTAGTTTCCGTGGTTTGATATCTGCGTCCGGAAGCCTTGAATGGCAGTGCGCTGAGGGCAAAGAGGCAGCTGAGGCAGGAGAGCAGGGACGATGTGCTTCTGTGTTTTCTGCGGTGGGTGCTGCGAGGTGATAAGGTGGGAAGGGTGTCCCGTATGGTGCAGTGATGGATTGGTAAGGGTAACCTGAAGGGAGATCTGTTATAAAAGAAAAGCAAAAATACAGAAGTTAACAGGAGAATACTTAAAATAAATTAGTAAAAAAAAAAAAATATCCAGAGAAACCCACATTTCAATTGCTAGGCTCCTTTACACTCACCAGAGTAGATGCCTTGAAAAGATACAGAAGCTGATTTCTGCCCCTCTCTCTGCTCCCTCCGACTCACCTCCCCCTCCTCCACCACCTCCTGTTTTGGCCGCCGTGGTGAGGATGGGGGTGGAGATGCTGAACGGGGAGAAGCCGGGTGAGGAAGGGGCTTTGGTGCATGCGATGGGACTCTCTGCCCTCCCTCCTCTGACTTAAGAGTGGTCACCGGAGAGGAGACAGGAGGCAGTGGGGTGAGGGAGGTCGTAGATGGGGTTGGCGACCGAGAGGGAAGGGGAGGTTTGCGGGGATGCAGAATGGGTGAGGGTAGCGGGGAGGATATTGAGGAAGGTCGGGTTTTTGGATCGGCGTTACGCTTGTCTGCTTTTTCTTCTAACTCTGGCCGGTGCTCGCTGGCTTTTAAGCGCTCCTGGGACACAACAGAGGAGATGTTTCTGACAGATGCACTCACTGTGTGCAACTGATGTGACAGTGTATAAATATTAGCATCATGTGTGCTTTATTTAGACTTCCTTAACTGTATTCTTCTGAAGACACAGGGTGCAAGTGTTAAATAAATATGTTGCACAACTTTATATGTGGAAGCAAAGAGAAAACAGGGAACTCAAATGCATGGTGTAGCTTGTTTTTCCCCTCAAGTACCACCACTTCTGAGCTTTTAAGCAAGCATCAAGTAGTCACGCTGTAGCATTACTAAGGAGTCAGACTGATGTGGAAATGCAAAATTCACACATGCAAAAGTTAAGAAATGAGTGTTGGAGTGACTTATGAGCTGCAGAATGCCAAATCCACTTACGACTAGCTGGGCATTCCTCTGAAGCTCCAGGACCTGCGCCGTGTGCTGCTGGATCATCAGCAGCTCCTGCTGCCGGAGCATCTGCTGCTGGGAGAGGAGCTGCAGCTGGGCTGCGTGCTGCAAGGAGCTCCCTGAACCGTACACACCCGACCACACTGGGGCTCCACGCTCCAGCAGATCCCCTCCTGGCGCACAAGAAAGAGGGAAACTTAGAAATCCACTCTAACAAGGCCCTGCCTCCCAGATGGGAACTGCTGTGTTGTGTTGCTTCATGACATTTTTATTTTCAGTAAAATACTGTTTTTGTCATTTTTATCTATTTTTGTTAGCAGCTGTCTTATTTGTTTTCAGTAAACACTTAATCTAACATCTGTCTCAAGATGATGATAATCATATAAATTCTACATTAAAGATGCTTGATTTCATACTTGAAATACCATACGTAAATACACACTCACACACTCATATTGACAGAGAGTGAACAGCTTTCATACCATAATGTGGCAGGTGTTCAGCAGGGATGACGATCAGCTGTCCAGACTGAGGGTCCCTGGCAAACTGGTAAGGAGGGGGCATGGAACCTGGCAGAGAGGGTGGATAGCCTGGGGGGAGGGTCTGGTGGAGTGACGAGGCACCCAGGCCTACATGGAAGTGGGGAAAATGAGAGCAAAAGATAGAATAGAAGTGATAGAAGTGTGAGAAAATGTTTAATGAAAACAAGAGCAGAGGGACTGTATCTCGCTAAACTAAATCTAACATTTTCAAAGCGTTTATTCTTCATCCATAATTCACATCCAAGCTGACATCTTAACGGGGTCACATATGGTAAAACACTGAATATAGCCGCTTTTTGAGAGAATTTGTTATGTTTTTTTTTGCCCTCAGTGTCTAGACAGAGATTCCCTTTTTGGAGCTCTGTATGAGCGTCTGTCTTGTTACATGTAGGTTGACATAAGTGTTTGATTATGTGTGTCTTGGCACTGTTATTTGTGGACAGCGGTCATAGGAGAAGCGGGTCTGGAATGTCCTGCAAAGATCAGGAATGTCTGTGGCCGATGCTGGACAGACAGCTACATGCACAGACAGCACCTCCCTTTACTGCCACACCATGCATACACATGCAGGATTTTACCAGCTTGTTTTAACCTGTTGTCCATCACACTTATAATAGATTCTTCTTATCTTCTCCAAACATTAGCCCCCAAATCCTTGAAATTCCTAAACACATTCCTCACTTTGACATCATGCTAAGGTCTCAAGAAGAATGTGAATTCCAGTTTTGGAAACGTTTAAATATGTGCTTGCAGCAGCTTGCAAATGACTTCAGTCACATGTAGGTCTGCATACCGTATGGAGAGCTGGAGAGCCAGACTGGAGGAGCTCCAGGCCGGGGCATCCAGGGGTGAGAGGTCAGAGTTGAGGGGTCTGGAGGCCACCTCCCTGGCCCTGCTAGAGCAGCTCCTCCTGTGACCATAAGGTTTGGGGTCATGAGGCTTGGCGTCATCATACTAGGTGTCAAGCCACTTGACAGAGGAGCCGGATGCATCTGCGTAAACTCAGACAGATTCTTGGACTCTCTGGAAAGAGATAAGACATTTAAGAAGTACATAATATGAAGAAAAACACTCTTACTTTTCATTATTTTTGCCATATTGACCACTTAATGATGAGAACTTTGTACAGAAACACATCAGCTTCACTTTCTCACCTGATTGCTTTCTCTTGCTCACGATCCAGCCGAGCAGCCAGCAGTCTGTCGTCATGATGGCGAGGCCGGTCTTCCCCTCGCTCCTCATCTATGATGGGTTCAGGCAAAGAGGCAGAAAGAACAAGATTAGATATGGATGTTTAGTGGCTGCATCACCAAAGCTCCTTGAGACTTTAAATCTTGTCCCACATGTAACATACATACATTTAAGAGAAGATAACGAGAGAATACTTATTATACTGTAGAGATATGAGGGGCCAATGTTGGAGGATATGTGGTGAGAATAGAAAGAAAACAGGAGAAGGGGAGAGGTAGGGTAACAGCAGCTATATAATGGTGACATGACACCGCCTGTCAAAGCAAGAGGAGAGGCTGAAAATGTGATGTTGAGGCTGAAGCCCAACATTGTATTTGTGTGCATATTGCACAAACACACACAGAAATAGAGTGACAGTTCCAGCTCCTCCTGTCAGCTCTTGTCAATTAATCTAAAGTCACATGAAATGTGTGAACAAGCCTCCACTGCCTTACTACTGTACTCACACACTCAAAGCCTTAAACCCATCCAGCTCATTATGGAGGGCCTACGGCTGAAGACAGGGAGGGAAAGCAAGAGAAGAAATAATAAATAAATAAATAAAAGGACACTAGCACTCCACTGGGCCATCCAGAATAAACATGAGGCTCTCCACATCGTACTCTCTCCCATGAACCCTCCTCCATCTCATCAGCGCAGACTGAAGGTCCCTGTGCGGCAGAACGGTTTAATACATGTGTGTCAAAGCCTTCAGGTCTCTGTGTGTGTGCGTGTGTGTGAAGCCCAGAAAAGCGACAGGAGACTTTAACAAGCTCTGATATGCTCCGTAGCAAAGGTTTCTGTTTCCAAGGTTACAGAGAGTCCGTCCCACATGCTATCCTCAGTATTAGAGACCGCACACCCCTTATTCTTCCTCATTCCTCATCACTGGACCTCTGTCTATCGCTCCCTCTTTTCTCACTTCCTTACTTCCTGACAAACCTCTCTTCCCATCTATCAACCTATTGATCTATCCATTTCTCTTCTTGTTGCACCATCCTTCTTTTCCTCACTTCTGTCCATCTACCCATCCATCTACCTTCCCCCCATTCATCCATCTTTTTGTGTTACTATGGAAAAGCTGCTGTTTATTTAATTCTCTTCCTAATGTGTAGACTTGACGCTATTTGATCACGCTTTCTGAAATTAATTATTATTCCTGAATGAGGATGCAAACAAGCAAACATCTACAGACAATCACTCATTTACATACACAGTTACTCTCAAGATTGATCCATCGCTTAGCAACACACCCGTGGTCTTATTGTAATTCAAGGCTTGTTTGTAGCTTTTAGGCGCACTCTGTAATGACATGTTTAATGCAGAGGGGGGTGGGTGGGGACACAAGGAATGAGTGCCTCCACAAAAAAGGACAGAAAGGGTGGGGAAACAGAGAGACATTCAACTAAATGAAAAGAGCAAAAAGACAGCGAGGTAGGCTGAATTGTGGGAGGACAGACAGAGCTCAATGATACATGGAGCTGACATAGAAACAAGTAAAAGGCAGAGAGATTGAGTAGAAACATTACAGCTGAGTGACCTTGACGTCCAAGAATAGAGTGCACTGTTACAGAAATTGCTGTGCAGCACGTAGAGCCTGTAAAAGTCGCCAAAAATGAGCCTTTCATCAAAATACAAACCGTGGCAAAATAAGTCAGTTGTGGTTAAAGTTTTTTTTTCCAATTAAGGTCACGCTACATGCCTCGAGACCTCATAGTCAAAACAGGGACTGAATAAATAGGACTTTGATGGCTAGAAAATGAATCCTCTTTTACTCACAGAAACCAAAATAAGGATTTGGTTAATTTAACTAAGAGGAAATGTACTCCTGGTATTATAATTCTGAAAGATACTAGGGAGCTGAAAGCAGAAGCTCAAGAAGACAAGGGAACGCTTTAAGATACGTTTAATATACTAGATTTCACTTGGTAAAAGTAATAAAATACTTGTCTGCAATGTAAAGAGTTTTTAAAATCACAGCTGGAGTTTAAACCTGTAGTTAAAAAAACATAGTTACCTTTAATAGCTGCTTGCAACAGGGGTCTCTGTGCGTCTGAGGTTCCACTGGTTTGTTTACTGGTGCTCCCGCTGTCTCTTTGTCGGGCCACGGCTACAGCAATCCCAACCGGAGGGTGGCGCACCTCGCCCTCCGCCTCCCGGCCAAACGAACGGGCACTGTCCGGCCGCTCCTGTTCTCTCTTCAGCTGAGGGGGCACCCTCATTGCTCCCGAACTGCCTGATCCAACTGCAACCCTTTCTCTATCCTTATCCCTTTCCCGTTCTTTTTCCCTCTCCCTCTCAGCAGCCATCCCAATACTAGCCAGACCCCCAAAAGCCCCCCGCCCATCTACAATGTGCCTAGAGGAAGCAGGACCTTCAGCAGCAAAGTTTCCGCTGTATTTAATCAGACTCTGCATGGCTGAAACCTCGGTGGAATCAAGACCGGCCCCTCCGCCTCGTTCTCTGTCAGCGGGCGCTCCCACCAGTGAGCCCCCGGGTCTGTAGAGCCCTGATGGGGCCAGGTAGCGTCTCTGACTCCCCTCCTCATCTGTGCGCCCGTGTCCATGTTGTGTTTGGGGGGACTGACTGTGGGAGGACTGTGAGCTGCTGGGTCGATGGGATGTGTGAGGAGAACTTGACTTTTGTGTGTGTGCTGTCTGGTTGTGGGGGGAGGAGAGTGTGTGTCCGTGTTGGGCGGCAAGAGCAGCCATTTGATTTGTGGCGTAGTTAGCCAACGGGCTAATGGCATTCCACTTAGGCTCCGCTCCTGCCCGCTCTATGCCAATTCTGAGATGTTTGGAGATGTCCCTGGTTTCTGGGCTGAACTGTGATTGATTTGAAGAGAAAGAAGCATCCTGACCTCTTTTACCAAAGGAACCATTGGAGCAGATGACAGAACCTTCCTCTCTTTGATTGCTTAAATCGCCAGACTGGAGCCGAGGATGCTCCCTGAGAGTCTTCTCATGAAACCTGTAGCTGTCTTTCTCTCTGTCAAGCTCTCTGTCCCGTTCCCGGTCTCTGTGTTTGTCCGTGTGTTTGTTGTCTCGGGCCTGCGAGGCGATCTGGATAGGCCCGACCCGCTCATCGTATACCTCCACAGAAGGCACATATGTAGGTGCGCTGACTCGCTGCTCTCTGGGTAGGGAGAGGTGGGGAAGACCAGCGGTGGACGGCTGGAGAGCAGGAGGAAGGACATAAGAGATGTGAAGGGTCCCAGCTGACGTGGCCACAGACTCGTTCTTCCTCTGTCGGTCTGAGTTGGAGTTATTTGAATTAGCATTAGAGTTATGATTGTGGTGGGGTCGAGAGCCGCAGCCCTCCTCGTCCCGACCCCCTCTTTCTGTTTCTGGTCCATGAAACCTCTCCCTGCCTCCTGCCCCAACAGGGGGAAAAGAAGGTTGTGGAGACAGTCTGGATCTCGGCTCCACTGTGGAAGAATGAGAGTTTGACTTTTGCTGGTGAAGATGGAAGGACCAACCATCTCTGTCTCTTTCTGTGTCCCGGTCCCTGTCTTTCTCCCGATCCCGCTCTCTTCCCACCCTGCGGTCCTCCTCGCTCCTCCCGTCCTGCGTCAAGTCGACCACACTGTGCGGGCGCGGCTCCTCTCGCGGCCGCTCCCTCTCCCTTTCCCTCTCTCCCCGGTACGACCTGTCCCTACCCCCATCCCGGGAGATCCTCTGAGGGGGAGTGGAGCTGGAGGGGGTGGTTGATGAAGCAGATGGGGGGTGGAGAGGCGATTGATTCAAAGAGGATGACAGGAAGTATCCCTCTGAAACAAACACAAATAAACTGTTTACAAACTGTTGAAGATTGAGAGAATAACAGGCCATTGCAGGGACAGGCTGGGCTGAAAATAAATATTTATGAATCTGCTTGCAAAGAAAATATTACAATGACCCACTCCTACACCATCACCCAGCTCCACCGGGGACATAAGTCAGGCTGCAGATCCATAACCAACTTAATCTAGTTTCATAATGAAAAGGCTCAACAAAAAACACATTTACCTCCACTGATATATGAGGTGATAGATGAGGATTTATATGCCAACTTCTACCATTTGTCTCCATGATTGTATTTAGTGACAGCCACTGACCTTTATGGGAGTCATAGAGAGGGTGCTGCGAGAGCGGGGGAGGATCCAGGTGGCCCAGGGACAGGTAGGGGCTGGAGTACAGGCTGCTCGGTAGAGGAGGGTAGCCTGGAAACACAATATGCAGCAATTTATAGAAAAAAATGGCATAATTATCACAGCTTCTTTTTGTTACTGCTAAGACTGAACACCACCACTATCAGTTAATCAATTCTGTTGCAATTAATCTGATAACAGCTGGACAAGCTGTGACAATAACTGACTGGAGTTTTTTTTCTCACAATGTTCGACTATTTATGGTGCAGCTATTATCAGAGGTGCCTCACATCCATTTCATTTGATAACAGCATGCGAGATTAAAGAGCTCAGGCTGGATTTCAGATCATTACATCATTCTGCAAAGTACCACCCCTATCTAATGAAATGAATACAGTCTGACCAAACGCTCACAGGAAATCCTTCATCTTGAAAGTTACACTGTTAAGCAGTAGGCCTGCTTTTGTTCTGTCTCAGAGATGCAGGTTGGAGGTGTTTAAACTGTCTTAAACTAAGATGTGTGTCATTTATAATGAGGATGGTTGTTTGTCTGTTAGCAGGATTGCTCAACATGTAATGGGCAGCTTTGCATAAATATCCTAAGAGATGAAGCATGGTCCACCTTAAAAAATTATTAGCTTCTGATGTCAATCCAGATCTGGATCCAGGATTCCCCTGTGCAGAGAATCTGGTCCAGATTTTTTTTTTTTAGCTGGCGCTCACACACATTTCTTACTACACAGAGGCAAGAAGTCAGGAGTGAATGCTGATAATTCACTCTCGTCTTTTCCTTATGGAACGAAGTCTAAAAACATACATGTGAAAAATGTGAACGTGTGAAAATGTCTTCTTTTTTTTTTTTTTAAAAATAGACCACTTGCTTACTGAAACAGCTCAAAGACGCCCACAGCACGATGACCAAACTTTTGCCAAGTCAAGACCAAGCCAAATCTTACAATATCTGAAAACTAAGGAAACCAGAAAACTCACATGTTATGTGAAGAAAAATAAAAAGACAAATAATGAGTCCATTATCAAATAAGCTGCTCATTCATTGCTCCAATAAAAATGTCAGCAAATTAAACATTTGGACCTAATTTTCTATATTAAAACTTTTACAGTTGTCATGTCACCTGCAAATGTTCATAAATCAGACTGGGGTGTTGAGCCAGAGTCTGCCCGCCAGCCAGCTGCTGCTCTCAGAGACTAGATCTTATTATAGACCACTAGTTTCCAAACTTTTTCTGGCAAGGCCCCCCCTTGGCAAGGCCCCAAAAAAAGTCCCTGCCACCCCCACTGAGTTTTTCTTTTCTTTTAAACATGGCCATTAACAACAGAGAAAATGAAGCTGGTGTCGCATGTTAGTTTGTTTAGAGGATATATTGTGTTCTAGCTTTTATGCTAAAACTATAAAATCAGCCTCTAAAATCACATGTTGGTCCATTTATATTCTTCATAATCAAACATAGAACATTTCTGTCCACTGCATGTAAACAAAACATCTTTAATTAGTTTCAATTAGGGCTGGGCGAATAATCGATAAAATCGATAAAATTGATAAATCGATAAATCAAATTTCCATTTCTAGAGATTTATTTTCATGAAAATCTGGATTTTTTTCCATATTTAGTTAGCAGCAGACTTGGCCCTCCCTCCACACCAGAACGGTGTATGATAAGGATCCAGATGGAAAGCGATCACGGGTGCATTGTGTCGCATATTTCTAGTTTCAAGTCGTTCATATGGTGGAAAAGCTATGTCATTATATGTTTAATTTTTGCTGGCATTCATCTATAATAACAAATAAATGTTTTCAATAAGGTTATTTATGTTTTGTAAAAGAAAAAAAATATAGATTAAAATTGGATTTGGTTATAAAAAAAATCGGGAGCCCTAGTTCCAATATCGAAACACAACGTTATCATCTTAGAATGGCCTTATCATATTTACCATATAAGAATCTAACATATGTACATGACTGAATGATTTTGGAAGTGATATAATTAGTTAAGTTACATAAAATTAGAAAAACAGGGTTGGATTTCAAGGGGGAACCAATTTTGGCACAATCCTGGCTTGTTAATTAACAGATCATGTAGTCAGTGGTCAGATTCCTTCACTCGTAACATCATCCATATTTTGTCTCGTTTTCTTTTTCTACTTCTCCTGCTTCACAAGATTAACAAATACAAAATCTAACCAGGCATCAATGGCTGTTTGCAGGAAATGAAAAAGCTTTTCATTCAAGATGAAACTATCATCTCAGATTAGATTTAAAAATTATGTAATATGTACTGAATCATTTTCAAAACAATAAAAAAAATTAACTCAACTGGGTATAAACACCATTTTCTTTGCATTTGTGATGATAAACACGTACTTGGTACAAATATCAGCATATACCCAGTTTTTTTTTTTTTTAACTATTTCCTATATATAACATCATTTTAACAAGGCTAGTGTTATCATAAAAGGCTGTTTATGTGGCAGCATTTTATTTGGGTTAATAATTAGAGTATATCTTGTGGGTGCTAACACAGCCAATGGCATGCGGAGCAACTAATAAAAAATCCATGTTAAATCTCCAATAAAGGTAAGCATTGGTTAGATAGATCGGTTTTTGTAATGTGGTTCCCGTGCAGCTACAGCGAATCACCAAGTCAGCTTCTAAGCTGCTGTCTGAAAACCTCTCCATCTTTAAGAAACTTTAACTTCTAAAGCCAGTCACCAGGCATTAGGATCTCTCTGAGGCTGAGAAAGATTTCATTCATATTAGTGCAAGTGAAGTCATTGACTTCTTTATCCAGCAGTGGAGTTTTAGCCTTTTTAGCTCAAGATATTGAAGTACCCGTTAGAGCTAAACTTAAGCCAAGTGTCAAAATCCATTCATGCTTTATGCCTCCTTCTTTACTTAAATATAGACTCAAACATGGTGTGACTAAGCAGGGGCAGCTACTCCTGACCAAATCATACAGATTTTGGTGCATTACCATCTATTTAAGATTGTTTTCATTGTTTATTATGTAGGCAAATGTAACAGCAGATTCAGACAAAACAACCATGACTCCATCAGCACCTACAAAGCTCACTTATGGAAACATCACATCTTCTTTATTCCCAACCAAAAGTAAAAAAATAAATAAAAAATTAAACTCAACAAAACCACAGGTTAAATCACTCGCCTTGTGCAGTCCTTGAACTACGGAAATTCAAGCCAAACATCTAAAAACTGATCACATGGAATCTGATTTGTGTCACTAAGGCGATGCAATCAGTTTGAAGGGAAATCTTAAATGAAATCTGTTTGTCCCTTTACCTCGCCAGCATGCGAGGGATGCCTCTCCTTCTATCTGACCTTCTACTCAGGGGAAATTTGATAAGGAGACACAAAAGGACATGAGGGAATGAGGACAGAACTAAAATTCAATCACTCACTGAACAGGCCTGGGGAAAGCAGAGACAGGTCCAAAGAGAGGACACTGTGTCTAAAACTATGTTCATGAGCTCTGTCGGGAGAAAGATGTTGCAAAAAAGTAGGTCTGGAGAGCAGATATAGAATAAGTGTGCAATGGGTGGGAAGCTCAAAAAAATAGGAGAACAAGACAGAGGAAGATAGATTACAGTAACAGAGGACCACTGAAAGTACAGGACTGGGTCGAGGACAGAGAAAGTGAGACACATCTAGGACAGAGCTGGGAGTAGAGCTTCCAGCTGTGACACAGAAATGAAACCGGATCCCAGCGGTGAAAGCAGCGAGAAACAGAAGAACAAGCCTTCAGGGCATTAGATGCCATCAGACTGAGAGAAATGCCATGAAAATAAAACGCCAGTTGCGTCTTTCAATTATCAACCGAGACGGAAAAAGAAGGTTAGAGAGAAATGCAAATGTTTTTGAGGTTATTTACCTTCATGAGCATGTGATGCCCAGAGTTGAGCCATCTGTAGCCCACTGGGATTGGTTGATCTGTATGAGGGGTCAGAGGTCAAGGCGGAGGGGCCTGGATAACCTGACAGGAAGGGACTGCCGGCCGGAAAGGCATCGCCTGCAAGAAAGAACCAAAACAGTCAGTAACACATAAAACCACCAAAAGCAACCTACAAAACAACATGGATCGATTATCATGCTGTACAAAATAATGCTTTTATGTGTGTGTGTGTGTGTGTGTGTGTGCTTGAATGCGAGGAGCTGAGTCAATATGCGCTGATGTTTCTATGCCAAAGCAGTCTGTTGTAATCACATTATTACTGAGCACAGCCTTCCCCTCCATCTCAACAAGACAGACCACAGACAGCCTAAACTCCGAAGAAGGGAACAGTTAATGTAACTGCTGACTAAAAACCACAATCCTCTCAACAGGAAAGGAACTACATCCAGGGGACTTCTGTCTCCTGGGAGCGAGTGATTTAATGGATCGAACGGGGATGCTGACTTTATGTGACAGACACAAATCATCAGATGTGTCACTGCATTTATTCGCACTCAGAAGTGTGTTTTGTTTTATGCAAAAACAAGAGCAAGGACATTTTCAGATTTGAGACACTGGAATCAGAGAATGGGAAAATGAACTTGCACTCTACTCTGAAAAGTTAAGACTTTTTCGTGTTTTTAAATGTATTTAAATAGCTAATATTCAGGCTCCTGCAGTCAGAAAAGAGAGGGCTGGAGTGAATTATCTTTGACTGATAAATGCACTCCACTCACCTCCACATAAAAACCAGGTCCACTACTAAAACATCCACCAAGCAAATCCTCATAAAACAATCCCATATCTCAGCGTGATATGGGTATTGATTGTTTTTATAAGACTCCACCCTTGTCATGTTTACAATCTGACCAAACTTTCAACCTCTGAACCACCACTGCCTCTTCTAATCACAACCTGCCAAGAACTGGAAAAGGTTTCATGTTTAGCTGAGGTCCACCCCCACCTCATCACCACCAACATCCTCCTGGCCCATTACTGAACGCACTGCACAGCCATTACCCTGATAAAACTAACCATGTGTGTAGGGGAAAGGGTGCTGTCTGTATATGGGCTACAGGGGGAAGGGACTGAAAGTGTGTGTTTCTGTATTAGGCCTGTGGGAATCTAGAAGACATGCTGCGCTTGCTGAGTTTCCCCCTGCATCTAAATCAGTACATTAAAGCTGTTGTCCGTCAGCATGCGCACACACATGCACACACACAGCATTTTAAATCAATACCAAATGCACCTTTCCAATTAATCACAGAGGTGTATACACACACACATACAGAAGTAATGCACTGTGCCTTTATTCTCTGCTCTGAAAACACTGTAGGTGGAACCTTCCACACCCAGTCCTGTTAAACGGGGATTTATTAGTCACCTAATGTTTGCATCAGTGTGTGTCTATGTGTTTGTGTGTGTTTGTGTGTGTGTGTGTGTGTGTTTGGGGGATGTGCACAAGCATTTGTGGAGCACGTGAGTGTACTGAGGGCAACTTTTGTTTTTGCGGCTGCACTGAGTCGAGTGATCGCACATGTGCAAACAGCTCTGTGTGGGTTTGATGTGAATGCCCTTTGAGTCAGATACCACTGGAGCTGCACACACACACACACACACACACATATATGTATTTACACATGGAAAAAAGAACAAAAACAAAAGAAATCTGCATTTTAAATATCACATGTATTTGTCGCTCTGCCCCACCCAGCTTAAATACCCAGGAATACGATGCGATTTCTATTTTTTAAAAAAAGAAGAAAAAATAAGGGTCCAGCTTGCAATCCCCTACAGCCATGAAAAAATACTCCACATGATGGCTTAATTTCATCAATATGAGCCATAAACATGTTTGCTTTGCATTAGCAGCTCTCCTACAGTATAAAGAAAGCAAACATGACCAGCAGACCACCAGAAATATAACAGAGGAAATAATTATAGGCTGTAAATGTTTTCACCCAAAATACAAATCTCACTATATTTAAGCAAGACAGAGAGTTGTTGAGCTTGGCTGTTGAAAAGTTGATCTTTTAGTGATGGATTGGTTTCACAGGACAGTAACATGGTGTATTAAAAACAGATTGGTTTTTTTTGTGAACCGAATTATTCGTCTGAGTTTAAAGAATCTTTATGAGTTGAAGTGTTCACTCTTTCCAGGAAGTTCCCAGATTATTTGATTGAATTCCTTTTAGTATAAAAACACCACTAAACAAGATATTGTTTTATCATAGCATTTTAATACTTCACTCTGGTGTCTGTAAGCCTACATGCTTAGTGATGTTCTAACAAATCATCCTAACCTAAAATTCACCAATTACTGCCTGTTGTGTGTGAGGAGCTGTGCATAGACGTAGCATAATATGTTCACAACCACCACCTGTCAGGGATGTTGAAGTCCTGGTAGGATGTCAGCAGTTTCCAATTCTTCGGGCTAAACACCGGGGCCTCTTTAACACACACACACACACACACAAGCAAAGGGGGCACAGATGCCTCACTAGACTGTGGATCAATCTCAGCATCACATCAGCCTACAGGCTCTTTATTCTGTGTGTGCAGAGTGCTAACACACACACACACACATACACACAGCTCCCTCCGGTCTACAGTTATGCTTTGTGCCAGTGACCAGGGGAAGAAAAAAAATCCCAAATCCCGTTCTCCCTTCCAAAATAGTCTACAAGAGGAAAAACAGGGAGGGGTAGAATGAGGCAAAACATTTGCACTCCTTGTTCCAGAAACAACATCCAAATGTTGGCTGAGAGGGAAATGTTTCTTTAAATGTTTTGGAATTACTCTTTCATTACCTCCCTCCCTCTCTCGCTCGCTCTCTTTTTCTCTCAGCCCTTTCCTTCCTTCCTCCCCCCCATCACCACTTACACAAACACTGCGTTTGGCTCCCAGTTCACAAGACAGTTAGTTTGCCATATTGGGATAAGCCAGTTGCCAAGAAACATGCTCTCTGTCTCCCAACGCGCTGTGAGCCTCCGTGTTCAGATCCTCATAAAAACACATCTCGATATCAGAGAAGAGATGGCCTGCTGGAGATCAAATCTGATTGAGACGGCATTGTATATCTGACACAGATTGAAAAATCTGTGAATTCACACTCAGGAACAAGAGCCGTGATGGCAAGTCAATATAAAATGTGGTGAAACACGACATAATCCAAAAACAACACTGGAAATTGTACAAGAGCACACACAATTTACGAAAAAAAAAACTGGTCAAGAAGCCTGCTACACACACACACACACACACACACAAACACCTACACACACTCTGTGAACCCATCTGTTATCCATCAGTAGTACTCAGAGCAGGGTTAGCTGGAGGGGGGGTCTCTATTGATCTCTGGTTTATAATATACTATACACACACACACACACATTTTATATATATATATATATATATATATACCATAGCTAACTGGCACACAGACGCTGGTATCCATTAACCCAGACTGTAAAAGTGGAAAAGCGAGGATGTGCAGGTTTGAATCCGACTGCAGGCACGTGACTCAGAGTCTGTCAATGATTCAAAAACCGGGGGCCTTGTTTTTCTTTTGGTTTTAATTCATGTCTGAGAAACTTTGTGTTTTTGGAAGATCAAGATGAACATTTTTAGTTTCATTTAAATATAACAAGTCCAAACTATGGCTACTGTCCAAACAGTAGAAGTGCCAATTTCTAATTGATCAATCTCTGCTTTACTACAACAATTTAGCAAATAGAAACCCATTTTTAAATAAGTAATCTCCTGCTTTCTGTACCACTCTGAGCAGACATTAAATATGCACAACAAGCACGGAGAACATTCTCCTGGAAAGCAGGCTTCAGCAGTATTTTGTTATATAAATATATTTCCCCCGGGATGACAAAAAAAAAGGGATGAGTTTGCTTCACTTGCCACAGATCATTTACTTACCAGATGAGCTTTATGATTACTTGTTTGGTTACAGTACTGTCAACAACAACTTATAAATCTATGAGGAGGAAGTGGGCGTAGGCCGCACCCGCAACAAAAAGGCAAACAATTTGTAATAAAAAGAAAATTCTTCTTTTTGGATAAAAAGTGGACAGAAAAAAATGCCTTGCACAATAATCAGACTGATTAAATTCGTACAGAGAAATCAATTATCAGATGTTGTAATCTGATGTCTTATCTATTTGGAAAATAAATAAATATATATTGACTATGATTATCAAGTAAAATATTAAGCTTTTGAACTTTAGCCAGAACACTCTGGTTAATAAATCAGACATTTACTTATTATTATATGTTAAAAAAAATAAAGTTGTATCTGCTATTATATCTCTAGTATAATATATGAGTTGCTGTGAGGCCTTTTATTGCTCAAATATAAAAAAGAAAATGTAGAAATGGAGATGCCATTAAAAGAGCAAAGCTCATAAACGCCTCTAAAAACATCTAAGCTTGCAGCCACATGGATTATTGTGCAACATGGTGTGAATAGAAATATTTACACTCAGATTATTTCCTTTATACAAATCTCCTGTTACGTCGTAACATCGCAATTCAAAACATTTAAGTAAACTAAATGTTTTCCCAGACATATTTAACTGGCTGAATTTACATCAACACTGGTTGTATTTAAATAGCGCACAGCGGACTAAGCAGTCTTAGATGCCTCAAACTGATCATCTTTTTCACCCCAAACTTGTGTGAGTGAGAAACAGGTATGGCGGGGGTGTTGCTAATAACATTAACCCTGTCTGAGTAAGCCACAGGAGCTTGACAGTGATCCAACACCCTGCATCTGAAGCACTTAAACAAAACTGAGCCACCAAAATCCCATCACACAAAGGTCGGGTTTATCCACCAAACAAGTCAAGAAAGCAGCAGTGATTTATTTCAGCTTGTCAACTTGAAAGTTTGTACAAAACGTGCTCTGTCATTTGGAAAGAAACATGCCTCAAAAACCTTCCTGTGGCACTTGAATTCCCTGTAAAGGAGACTGGTGTGATTTTGACACACTCCTCAACACCAGCAAATGGTAACAGCACTCACGACAGGCGTGCACACACACACACAAAATGGCAAACACAGCGGGGTGGTGACATATATAAATAAAGCACATGGCCAGGGACAAATTCTCACAGCTGTGACACCGACTTGGTTGAATCTTAGTTTAACTTTTTATCACGAAGTAAGAATTCATGTCAACACCAAGCCACATGTGTGCTGACTGACAGGAAACTGTTTAATCTATATATATATAAACTTAAAACAATAATAAAGACGTGCTATGAGTTATGAAAATGTTATCAGTGTAGGAACATGACCAAACCTTCCCACGCTGTGAGTTGCTGATTTTAAAGCTACATACAGATGTGAAAGGAACTGGTCATTTAAAGTAGGAGAGGAGCTGGTTTATACTCAAGTCACCACTCATCCTGATTTCACCTGAATGTCCTGAGAGGAATATTATTAGGCTTATGTAATGGAACAAGCAGAGACTCAACACAGCCAAACAGGCAGTGTGTGTGTGTGTGTGTGTGACCTTTGTGTGCTGGAGGCTGTTGTTTGCGTTAAAGGGAGGGTTCTGGCAGAGTGAATGACTTAGCTAATGCTTTGGATATTTCAACATGCCACGGCATGCTTGTTCTCACACACACACCGTCCTATCACTCTCATGTTTGACAGTTATGTGCGTGTGTGTGTGTGTGAGTGTGTGTGTGTCATTTGTCTGTTTGACAGGTTTATTGTAGCAGGGCAGCAGTGTCTTGTGCATTCTCTTAAGGAGGCTGTTTTCTCTCCTGGAGGATTCAATTAATCTGAGGGGGGCATGTCCGAGCCTCATCCTCACACACACGGGCCTTTGTTTTGAATACATATGAACACACACTCGTCTCATTAATTTAAACAGAAACACTAACCAAGCACTACAGAAGACAAACTGGTACGGATATCGCTGGCCTGCCCTGTTAGCTGGATGAATTATTACACCTTTGCACCCGTGAGAGTGTGTGTGTGTGTGTGTGTAAAATGGAATGAGAAAACAACCGAAGGGTTACCACATTTATCTAACAGTGTATGAATGTGTTGTGGTCGGGATAAATCTCTTACTTTATCTCTGCATAGTCCCAGGGGGAAATCCCAGCAGTAACTGCACTAAGCGCAATCACATGCTCCTACATACACAAGACCTCAATCCTCTCCATCTGCAGCGATACACACACACACACACACACAAACGGCAAGCTCAGCTCTTAACCTTCGGAAAGACAAAACGCTTCTTTCCACCATAGAGAATGTGCCCGTTTAGTTTTCCTTCCCAATTTGTCTCAAGCCGTTTTCACCTGCTTGTATTGACCTTCTTTCTTCGGACGCACCACAACATACATGCGTCTCATTCCCGTCTCCGGCAAGTCCTTTGTGTATAGCCTACCAGATAAGGGATGCTGTCGCCAGTGACATTTTTTGTCTCATTCAACATGCACTAGTTCTACACTGTTGTCTGATACTTCATAGGTTCTTCTACAGAGTTCAACAGTGATCTAAAGTGTGTGTCCAACTTGCATCCAGTTTATGCAATAATAATGAGAAAGATCTTGTAGTTAAAATGGTCAAAATCCAAGAAAAAAGATGTAATATGCTTCTACACTGTGAAAAAAACAACAACTTTAATCTCAACACTTAAGTGCATAATCTTAAATTCTTGATGCATGAAATATTGTGCTGCTACTGCAACGGACATAAGAAAAAAAACCCATCTGTGGCCTCATCTCCTCGGTGCATTTATATTTCAGGGGGTCCTACCGCTGCTGCTCTCAGACTCAAGAGGATAGAAGTGAAGGAAGAATACCGATGGCCTCAATCTGGTGATGGAAACCCCGGCAGACAGAGGACCTTTTACAGCCATTTTACAACTATAAACACAGACTATACCTAATCCTTGTTTAGATATAACGCATGCGAGTAAAGGAGGAGGCGCTGCAGAAACATCTTTACAGCATCTTGCCTTTTTAGCTACTGAGACACCAGCAGCACAAATGTCAACAAAATCTTCACAGCGAACGATGTGATTAATTAAACCGAACAGAAATGCTTCACATGAACGGTGAAAATGAGGGACACTCCACTTCATTTAGGCCTGTGGAAATCTTATTCTAACTGAGACATAATTAACTAAATCAGGCAGACTCCTGGGAATTAAGGGTAAAATAGCAGCTAGAAACATACATCAACTAACAAGATTTTAGCCAAAAACAACAATGCAAAAACTATATTGAATTCAAAGGAACACATGTAAACAAAACCAGCAGCAGAGTTGTCTGAGCTCCTCTGATTGCACAGCAGGTCCTTGAGCACTGGATTCATCCCGTTTAATTGCAATTAAACTGGCACATTATGAGCATTTGCAGTTACTGGGTAATTATTGTGTAATAAGGCTGCATAGTGGTATTACAAACATGGGACTGAGATCTCAGTCGGTTTTGGTTGATGTAATGTGTGGGGATTGAAAATTGAAGAGTGCCATAAAGCTAAATGACCTGCATCGTATAGTGGTCTGTTTGAGTGAGTGTAGGCTGTGAGAGAGCGAGAGAGTGAGAAGGTCAGAGTGTGGGCAGAATAAAATGTATCCCGCTTAAAGGGTGTGTTTAAACTACCAATCTGGGTTAGAACAGTGGTTACGTCGATTCAGCTTCACAACCCCCCTTTTTTCCCAGTCATGCTTCAAGTTTGTTCCATACCACAGACAGTTTTCAGCTCATTTCTGAGCCACAGGAGGGAGGCAAAAAAGGGGGGGACAAGCTGAAGCATCCTGCTGCAGCAGACATTTTAAATAGAAATTGTATTTGTGTTGCTCCCTGTAAATCTGGTATGTCATATTCACTTGGAGCTGCAGAAGCTGTAGAACTGACTGCAATAAACTGCACCCTGCTACATCTCTTTGCCACAATGCACCTATCAATCATCCTTACGCCCCCCTGCTGCGAGCTGATTTCATCTCTGACACCTTTTCATGTCTGTGTGCGCGTTTCAATGTGCAGGCTTTTGTCGATATGTCAAATTAACGCTGCATCAGAGCCCTGCCCTCCAAGCAGTGCCTCCTATACCACTCCAAATACAGCACTGAACCCACACTCAATCAAAAGATGAGGAAGGGGTAACGCATCTTTAAGTGGAACATTATTATCTTTGTGGTTTACCTCAGAGAGGAACCAGAGAAAATGTAATTGTATCTGCAGCTATGACTTCATAGGGAGGTAAATTTATGAAAGCAGATTTTCCACACAGCAGACACATCTTTTCTACTTGCACAACGTAAGTTTTCATGAGAGTGATCTAACTTCCTCTGCAACTGACCACATAATTACTTGCAAACACCCCGTCCCTTTTTCCATCTTTTCCTTTAAAATAACTGTTTTCAAGGTTTCGTTTAATGCAAGTAGTGAAGAAAATCACCAGCTCAGCAGGGAACGACAGATACTGTAGATGATCTATTGAACACATACACGCACACGCCTACAAGATGCAAGTTTGCACTTTGCACTTAAGGAGTGCTAACACACACAAATACACACTCTCTCCTTTACAGATAGTTCCCTCCTGTATGTTGGAAGCAGCAGAGAGGAGTGTCTAACTGCTACACATGCTTTAAAAAGAAGAAAAAAAAACATCAGCCATTTGACAAATGTTCCATCAGAGTGGTTTTTACTCCAAATGCAGACCCGCCATAGTTCTTCACTCGCACACACACTCCAGCAAATTCCCTCAACGGGGTAAACAGTGTTCTGTCATCCCTCTAAGGTCACAACTTCACCATTCCCACTTTGGCAAACATACACACGCAGAGGCTAAACACGGACTGCATTTGCTCTCACAGCAGTGACGGTGTAATGGTCCACATACAATCAAAAGACCACCGCCGCCTGACCCACACGCTGCTGCAGTAAACACCTACACCACCACCAAAGCCTCAAAACAGTCAGACCCGGACGGTGTGTGTTGGAAATTGCCAATTTTCCGCAAATGGGTTGCACATTGCAGAAGAGGATGATCTGATCACATCTGAAACTTGTTACTGCTTTATTACAGCCATTCAACCATATAAAAATCAACATCTCAGCCGTGCAGGCATCCGTATGACCGCACATGGCCACAAACTGCGCATTTTATTTATTTATTTTCTTTTTAATATTTCATCATTTCAAGGCTGCGCTTGTGGGGCAACTCGCATAACAGAATCTGCCAGTCAAACATCGGGGCACTTACTGTGATGTGGATGTAGGTTAATGGCCGATGGCAAAAATTTCCCGGAGTGGAGAGGCGGCGGATGGCTCGCGCCCAAGTGGCCGGGCGAGGGAGGGATCCTCCCGGCTGCTGCTGCCGCGGCTGCTGCTGCTCCGAGTCGGTGAGACTCCATTGCGAGCCCCGCCAACAACGGTGGGGGTACGTGGACGGATCGGGGAGGACCGAAATCTCTGCCATCCATTATCCACAGAGGGGAAAGTTGTTAAAGGAAATTGTCCGTTCGGATATAGGTCCGAAAAGAAGCCAATTCTGGCTATAATAATGTCTTTAGTTTCCCAGGCGATTCGGACTCCTTTTCAGCCATACTGCTGACCTATAAAATACAAGAAAACATCACTTGATACACAATTCAATAACATAAAGCTTCGGAACAAACTGTTGGAAACCGACAGTTTTAGGATTTCTCTCGTTTTCGACGAAAAGGCGGCCCATACGTGCAATGACGCAGTTTGGAAAAAAAAAACTATTTATAAACTAAATGCAGAATGTTGGCTGCCCTAAAGTAAAACCACACGAGTTGCCCTCGTTATATCCTAAATGCAGACTTTGCTGCTTATTTAACTTATTTTTATCATTTCATGTTGTGATGTCTGAGCGGCTCTCCACACCCCCGCTGCACACCGAGCAGGCAGCCGCTCCTGGAGCTCTGCTTCCCAGAGAAACAACCGAAGCGAGGAGCGGTCAGCCTGCTGTGCGATCGCCATGAAAATGTCCCTCTCTAGATCATGGAAACGCTAAACGTCCAAATTTAATGACCTATTCTTTCTTTTTCCGATTACCCAGCTGTTTTCCTAAACAGTAAATCATGCAAGTCTACGCGACGGACCCGAGCAGCCATGTAAACCAATACACCATAAATACTAGAGGCGCATCAAATATAAATTTCAAACAGGTTAAAAATAAATAAGGTTGCAAAAGCCTGCATCATTAATCAGCTGGGCTAACGGTGTTTTGTTGCCCACAGATGCGTATTTAGTATGGGCTACTTCGCCATTGGACATTGGACATGGGTGCTGCCCAGGTAAAGAAATTAGAAGCAAAACACTCAAAAACCATGACCTCAGTGGATCTCCACATAAATGGTGTAAACCATTTAAACACCATTTTGAAGCAGTGTTAATATAAAAAAGTGTGTTTTAACATCGGAGGATAATCCAGTTTATTCAACGTGAAGCCGAAGCAAATAAATGCTTTGAATCTGTAAAAACTCAAATTAAATACAATCTTTGCAGCCATGCGTAATTACGTGTTACATAAAAAACATATATAGATATATAAAAAGACGGAATAAAAGTTAAGGAGCACAACCACAAGCAACTATGACTTCTAGAGGTAGCATTAAAATGCATCTTTTGGGATCCATTATGATCTTTAACACCCCGATCAGAATTAGGCTAATCGTAATTTAAACAAAATATAAATTACGCTTTAAAAAAATCTTTATGTATATTTTAAAAATTGATGAAACAAGCGTACAGTCATGATAACCTTCAAAGGCTGCAAGAAAACACAACACCAATGACTCGTGATTTCTAGGCGGGCGGGATCCAAAGACGGACTCGTTCAGAAAACACAATAAACCATTTTTCTTAAACAAAAACACTAGACAAAACTGTTGCCATTAAGCCTCCAAAAGCCCTGACGGAAAGGTAGGTAGCTTTGTATTTGCCTCGACAGAGATCCCTGGGGCCAGGCAGCGGGCGGCGGAGCTCCGCATTTCAGCCACGTTTCAAACTTTTCACGGTTCCATTAAACACACGTAAAACTTTCAGAGGAAACGTCTCGATTTTTTTTCCCTTCACACCAAGAAAATCTCCCTAAAATCCCAACATGTCAGAGCAATAATCCTCCGCGCCCTTTTTACACGCTTTTCTCTGTCAAAGTAGGTTTTAAAACAGCGATAACGTTCACATTTTAGCTGAAAATAGAAAACGTAAAAAAAAAAGGAAGGCCGGCCGCTTACTTTAAAGGAGAGAAATGGCGAAGAAGGAGTTTAAAAACATATGCCTGCGTCTCTCAAAATCCGTCCAGGTTGCTGGGAAAACCGGAGTAGTCCATTACAGGCTAGTCCGAAGGTAAACTGGGGGATAACTGGGGGGTGGGGGGGAGAAAGCCCCTGACGCGTCCTCCTCAGCAATGAAACACAGCATTGTTTTACAAGCCCCGCCCATCTCCTTCACTACCACCCAACCCTGGAGCGTTCAAACGACTCCTATCTGATTGGCTTAAACAAACGTCAATCAAAGTCCCCAGCGCATTAAAAAAAATAGTCTGGCCGCTCGCCAACACTATAAAACCAATTATGGAGCAAGGATGTTGAGCAGTTTCAAGGTCCCCTCTCCCTTCAAGACTGACTGATCAAAACAAGCAGAGGGGTTCACTTTTTTTAATGGAAATGTGTGTTTTTTTGTGTGCGCGCATGTGCTTGTTTTTAAATATGTGTGTAAGTTTGTGGAGCGGGAGAAATTTTAAGGCGATATGAAAAGGAAATAGGGACGTATGGAGGGAGCGTTGTGACCCCCTCATAACATCACTCCGCAGTTCTTTAATACGGACCTCAAATTTCCTTTTTCTCACTATAATGGTGAATAATTAACTTATGCACTAATTTACTTTCTCATGGGTCACTCTTTCTGGTGGGAAGAACATGCGACGAAGACCTTAAAAATCCAAACTAGGTATAAAGATGACATTTTCTTGAGGGTAATAATGTTTTTATTTTTAATGGTATGGCTTTTAGCCTATATAAAATACATTACAAACATTTCTTGGCTCAGTGTTTAGGACATACAGCTTGCTGATTATTTATTACTGTACACCAGGTGTGTTCAAATGCCCGCTCGGTCATCACAAATATGCTATCACAAAGCACTGTGCTGTAATTTCAGCGTTCAGAATCATCCCATGCCTTTATCAAATCACCCAGAGTTGTGTTATGCCATTCCTATCACTTCCATGAAAGCTGTATTTTTTTATGCACTAATTTAAACTCATGAGCCAAGAATAATAATGCCACGCTTTCGGTATGCAAACGAGCTGTAAGTAAATCAACGCTGGGTGTCTCCCCAGCCCGACTCCAAGTAAAGGGGCCAAAACACGCACACATTTGCATTATAAGGCGAGAAAAAGGTACCGTAGTCTACTCATTTAGTACCATTATGTTAAAATTCAGAATACGGCGTCATGTGGCGGGTGAGAAGAGGTGGGGAGGGGGGTGTAAGCCTTTGGTGTCGACTGGGATTTCTTGAAATCCTCCCACATGACCTCTTGTTTCTCCTCGCGCACAGCACGGGCATACTGGTAGATTTTTATTATCCATAACTTTGCTGTGAAGTACACCGCTCCATGTTGAACAGTTGCAAAAATGTTGATTTAAAAAAAGAGAGCGAGAGTCGGTTTCAAGTTGCCCATGGTGCCCCCCTCCTCTCCTCTCCAACCAGCCCCTCCTCCTTGCAGTGTGTCGGTTTCAAGGCGACCCTCTGCTAAGGGAGAGGAAACGCTTCAACAGCGGCCAAAACGTTGACGGTGAGGAGGGAGAGAGGTATGGAGGCGCATTTGAACGGCCACGGACGATTTCTTGAGACAGAAGCCTGAAAATGAAATCGCTTTGGGGTTCCTGAGCGTTTCGATGCGCTTTAGTTTATTATTATTATTTTTAATTAATGTTTTCCCCAAACTGGATTTCAAACACCGAGCCGAGGAAAAATAAAGAGACCGCTCAGCAACAACTCTCACCCCGCTGACCCGTCAGCTCGCAGCCCCCTCCTTGACGAGACCCGGGGAGGGAATTACCAGGCGGAGATCAGAGTGATGTCCCGGACAGTCCGAGGGGACCAAGCGGGCCTTTGTTCTCCAAATCGCTCCGACTGGGAATCCAGACAATGCCTTCAAATTAGAGCCCTATTGTTGCTCTCTTTTCACTCTTGCGAGAGAGGGAGGCAGGTTTCATCTTCCTTCTGTTTTTCTTTCGTGGGGGGGCTATCTACACTTTGAGGTGGGTGTAGTTGTAGACATAAGGGTGGGAATTATAGCAATTTTACATTCACTTAAGTTGAGTCACAAGCCTATTTTAATTTTAAGGAAACAATTTGACATCTTTCTGGAAAATATAGCCTACCTTCTGTCTCATTTAGCTGGATAACCCAATAAAGACCTATTCAAAGCACTCATTGCATAACCCAGACAACAATCATCCTATGTGTGAGTTCAGATCTACGACTTTCAAGGCATTGCGCAGACTGTATAAATAGCACATTCTTATAGTTATTTCTTAGCATTTGATCCATGTTGCGTGTCAACAGTATTTTAATGGCATGCGGAAAATTATCGCCGGGTTAAAGTGCAAGGCTGGTTGTCATCTCTCAGCACCTGGCACGCGGCACATAAAACAATAAATACCACTTAGAATGATTGTAGTAATGACGCCTTATCTGGTCAGGCTGCTCACTAAAGTTACATGAAAAAATCAACCAGTCTTTAAAGAAAGCTTATAACCCCATATTTCTTTTATGAGTGGTTGTGATGGAAACATACTCAAAAGCATGTCTTTCTTAGTCCACATTACATTTCCCCCTCCAAAGGACAGAATATTGGATTTTCTTCCAGGCTTCTGGATGCATTGACACAAAGGTGAAAGCGAGCAATAAGACAGCATTCATTAATCTAAGGAAAAAAGATATAATGCACTAAAACGTCCTCTTGTATAAGCACTCACCTTTTAGCAGCTGCACTTCAGTAAATACATCTCTTAGGTATTCTTCTAATAAATGTGAGTTCCCTGTTAAACAAACATACATATATGTTAGATTTTTTTACATCATCTTATATGGACAATTGAGTGCCAGTAATAAGAAAAAGACTTCTTACTCTCCTTCCACATGCACACACTTTAATAGGAGTTTTCAGAGTGTCTACATGCCCACAGGGCTAAATTATTCATCATCCCATGTTTTATGCTCCACACAAGCATTTACTGTCATTGACATAACATTATATCAAATATTGACATTTATATGTTTAAAAAAACAAAACAAAAAACAAACACCAACAGCAGTATAATTTCCTCTGATAGACCCACAGAAAGGCAAACACACATATGGAATAAGCATATAACTGAGTTTGATATGGTTGACATCACCACATAACCCCCACCTGAGACACACATTAATGTAGACACAGTTCTCAAGGGGTACCTGCCAATCATCAGAGAGTGCCTCACAGCGTTTTAAGATGGACCACTTGTGAGGTTGAGGGGGGGGGGCTATGAGCTTTTTGTTGGAGGAGAAGCAGCTGGTTGTGGACACACCAACCTGGCAACCATGCAAAATATTCTGACACCCAGTGTACAGTTTTCATAAAATGAGCTATTTGTTACATTAGCCGTGTATGAATTATGAAATTATAAATGTAGAGTGAGATTTTGAGCAAATTTCAGCCATGTGCTCTTTGATGTTTATTTTATCATAACTGTATCAATGCTACAGCTGCAACAAATAAAGCTGCAAACATTACATAGATATCTACCAACAAAGACTCTAAATTCATAAAGGAACTCACGAAAACCCTCATTGAGGGGGTTGTGCCAATTATGCATAGAGGATGCTAAGACAAGCTTTTGGTGCCTGTTCCTGACTCATGTGGTTAGAGCTGGGAGAAAACACAGGCTTCTTTTTCCTGAGAAAAACCATCCAGCCTTCCCATAACCATAAAGGGACTCTGATGCAACAAACACGTCCTGCTGAGTAACAGTTCAGCTGGGATGTGTCAAAGCTATTACAACCACAAAAAAACTGCTATTTATCCTGGTGTGTATCTTAGCAGGATAGTCAAATATTAAGCCACATGCCCGGTTTTATGACCCAAAATATCCCTTCTGCTGTCAGTCATTCAGACAAAATATTAACTGGGATAACCGTGCAGTGGTGATGTATTACCCTCTGTGGGCAGGTCGCTCTATGTAGTATGAAAATAACTTAGAAGGCTGAAAAAGAGGACGTACTGCATTTGAATATGATCTAGTATTCTATTCTGGCCTCCTTCTGTCAGCAATCGTAGCCCTCTATTTGCCTTTCACCCAGTTTATCTATCCAGCAGCTCCAGTGTGTCCAGCAGCTCCCCCTCTTGGTGAAAGAGGAGAACTGCATCCTCGGTGGGCTCTGAATCGATGGATCTGCTCTAAAGCTGCCCTGCTGTAGTAAATGGAGGAACACAGCAAGCCTCATTTTCCAACAAATTGGCCCCCCCTCTGTGTCATTTCTCAAGGGAGGACATTGTGCTGCAACAGGATTTTTTTTTTTTAAATCAAATCACAGCAACACACTGACGTGCACGAATACAGAATAAAATGAGGTACAGTGGAGCTCACTCACATTGTGCAGTACACCATACACACACATGCCAAACACTTGCTTCCCTGGCGGTGAGTGTTTTGCTGGTGTGGCAGTAAAAGGATATCAGCGGAGAAGCCACCTCAGCAGAATTGCAAGGGTGTGGTGCGGTGGTGGTGAGGGCTGCAAGAAGATGGAATAAATCACCAATATCAAACACACTTGATCCCCAGTCTGCATGCATACATGAATTCATATTAGTGTAAGAACTCACTTCTGTATGTGTGCACAGGCCCACCGTGCCCTCTCAGACTTTCACTCAGCCCACAGTGGTGCATGAAAGTGGGACGCCCTGATTAATGAAGGCAGGGTGACTTTGGTTAGCATTGGATTTGTGCTGTCATACACGGAAACAGGATATGATGCAAAGCGTGAGGATGGAGCTGCTCCCTCCTCCATTTGCCTTGAACATCCATCTTATCTTTCATCCCTGTAATTTACAAATGTAAAGGTCTGCTTTTGGAAGGGCAAAGGAAATGGGCCTGTATCAGCAGTGGAACTTTTCCCCCGTCATTCAGAGGGAAGCTGGCAGGAAACATCAGCTTCTTTTAATGGTATTTTTATTGCTTCGCTGAGCACACAATCCAGTCTTCTTCACTTCTGTATGTGATGGTCACTGTTAATTATACCAGCCAAATAAAACACACATACACACACAAATCTAATCCAATATAACAGCCATCACAAATGGGAATGCAAACATATTCCACATTAAAGATCAGATCAGGCTTTTTAGAACAGCTTTGACAACAAGCAGGAGAAAGTCATCCTGTCCTATAAAATGAGCCTTTCCTGCCATCTGCTGGTCAAACAGTGCAACTACTGTCCAATTCAATCAGGTTATTATGGATTTCTTAACAGGAAAAAGGCATTAGAACAAAAAGAGCATTTACACAAGACTGACACTTCTGATGAGCCAATATTCTGTAATCTTCTGGTCTCAGTGAGTGGTTTCATCTCAAAGGATGCCATGCAGATATGCTTACAAGACATTTGATTAACAAAAACATTCCAATAGTTGTGTATTAGAATTTACTGGTCATGCCGTTAAAAGGGTAAAATCTACAATGAAAGCTTTGAATGAAAGCTTTTTTCCCCAGAATGTTGCACATAGAAAAGTTAACTTCATGTTTGCCTCAGGGTTATTAGTCACACTTGCAAGGTTATTTAGCACCAAGGCAAAGAGCCACTGCACTCAACTGATGAGCTGCCACCCCTTAAAACTCTAATTACAAGTTTTAAGGTCACAACTGGCCAAACACTGAATAGCTTGAGGACAGAAGTCAACAGCGACTGCAGACAACTGCTGCTTGCACTGAAATCAGGGATAAACTTCAATTTGAATCCTACAGGAATTGACACAACTGAACTAGAATTAGGTTAGACTTGATTAGAAAAATACCTATTTTATATTCATCTATACCACTAGTTTGCTTCTTTGTATTCGGATTCCTTTAGAATATTTATGCCTTCAGACCAGTCTGACAACTACAGACTAACCTGTATCACCATAACTGCAAACAGGAGTTTTCCCAGCTGCTGAGATGCTAGAATGTTATGCTATTGGTAACTTAAAGGCTGAATTTGCTATGAAGAAAAATGGTCTAAAACTGAACACATACAGCTTGTTCAGCATGTTCTGAATTACATGTCTGTATGCTGGTTTTGAGCTTCATACTATTTAACATGACCCACACAACTAAAGAGCTTGTTACATTATAACAGGTCACTGCTCAACACAAAGAGCTTGAGCTGTAGTAAAGCTAGGGTACAGCCTTTAAACTGGTAGTGTAGTTCATCCTAGTTTAGGACAGGAGAATCTAGTCATTTAGATAACATTGAGACCTTACCGGGTGAAATAGCTGAATGTATGCTGTAGTTAAAGCTCAAATGTGCATATCTTAGAAACAAATAACTGCTCAACACATTCACACAATGACAGTCAAGACATGTCGGAACACATGTGCACTTTATTGGGATTGTTTAGTCAGTGTACAGGTTGGCCCCACTGGTCTGGCACCCTTTTGTTACCCCGTCATTTCAAGACCCGTGCCCCACCACCCAGGGATGAAACCTCCAACATGGGGAAGGTCACAGTTGGGTTTTTGCATAACAATAACAGAAAAAAAAATAAAAATAAAAACAAAAACAGGACCAAGATATTTTTTTTAAGGCTGAAAGTACAAAAAACCCAGACATAATTTACATACAAGCGATACTACAACCATGTTTAAGTATGCGCCAACCACTGGGTAGCCTTCACAGAGGCAAATACGTGTCTGAACAATGCAGTAACATTTGGAATCATGTGTCTGAACAATGCAGTTAACAAACATTTGGAATGACTCAAAGAAACAAAATGTACATTTTTTTTTTTTTTTTATTTCCCCCCAGGTGCAACTGCAGAACTCTGGGGTGTTTATATCTAGCCAAAATCTCCTTCATCGTTCCAGTTGTTTTAAATCCTGAGTCAAGCGCCAAAAATAACTGAAGCCATGCCAATGAGTTGGTCATCTAGGCTCTGCGCCCAAGTGTGTATGAGAAATGTGTGGTGTGGTCGTTTTGCACAGAGCTGAAGTTGTTGGGTGTTTGGTTGGGGGAGAGGAACAGTCTGTTTAGAAGCATTTGCGGTGGACGATGGAGGGGCCAGACTCATCGTACTCCTGTTTGCTGATCCACATCTGCTGGAAGGTGGACAGGGAGGCCAGGATGGAGCCTCCGATCCAGACAGAGTATTTACGCTCAGGTGGGGCAATGATCTGCAAGAACACAAGGCAAGAGTTATACCAAAGCTACTTGTGCAAGTGTGTTCATGTAAACAGCAAATCAAGCACTTCCAGTGGACTCACCTTGATCTTCATGGTGGATGGGGCCAGGGCTGTGATTTCCTTCTGCATCCTGTCAGCAATGCCAGGGTACATGGTGGTACCTCCAGACAGCACAGTGTTGGCATACAGGTCCTTACGGATGTCAACATCACACTTCATGATGCTGTTGTAGGTGGTCTCATGGATTCCGCAGGATTCCATACCTGAGAACAGATTTACACTCGTCAGCATGTGCTGTGGACAACCGTTCAAATCAGAGTAATTTAACACTAGATGCAAGTTGTATCAAGTATGGGAACATACCAAGGAAGGAAGGCTGGAAGAGGGCCTCTGGGCAACGGAACCTCTCATTGCCAATGGTGATGACCTGTCCGTCAGGCAGCTCATAGCTCTTCTCCAGGGAGGAAGAGGAGGCAGCAGTGCCCATCTCCTGCTCGAAGTCGAGGGCAACATAGCACAGCTTCTCCTTGATGTCACGCACGATTTCCCTCTCGGCTGTGGTGGTGAAGGAATAGCCACGCTCTGTCAGGATCTTCATGAGGTAGTCTGTGAGGTCGCGACCAGCCAAATCCAGACGCAGGATGGCATGGGGCAGGGCGTAGCCCTCGTAGATGGGCACTGTGTGGGTCACACCATCACCGGAGTCCATGACGATACCAGTGGTACGACCAGAGGCATACAGGGACAGCACAGCCTGGATGGCAACGTACATGGCAGGGGTGTTGAAGGTCTCAAACATGATCTGTAAAGAGAGGGGAGAGAGAAAAAAAGTTATTTAAAACCAAACGGCCTAAATTTTGTGGCCACTGCACTCACTACATGCATTAGAGTGAGGCTTACACTGACGTTAGTAGAAAGTGCAGAAAATAAACATTCCTTCACACTTGTGCATGTCAAATCTACTAAGTGCTGATCTACCAATCGCTGCTCAACTTTAAAGTGCAGATATAAGCACACAGTCAAGAGACCTGTTGATGACAGATCATCTGATAGGAGAGAAGTCCTGGAGAAGAGGGGGAGGAATGAGGTGGTAAGAATGAAGGAGGAAATTGAGACAAAAGCAACTTCTGTCTGGAAAATAAAAATCTGTTCAAGTAGTAAAGCTGTGTACCTGAGTCATCTTCTCCCTGTTGGCTTTGGGGTTCAGAGGGGCCTCTGTGAGCAGGACAGGGTGCTCCTCAGGGGCAACTCTCAGCTCGTTGTAGAAGGTGTGATGCCAGATCTTCTCCATGTCATCCCAGTTGGTCACAATACCGTGCTCGATGGGGTACTTCAGGGTCAGGATACCCCTCTTGCTCTGGGCTTCATCACCTACGTAGCTGTCTTTCTGGCCCATACCCACCATCACACCCTGAAGACAAGATTTACTATTAAAAACCGAACTGTACTATTAAACAATTTGTTAAAGAAAAAAAAAATTTACTTTCAGTTAACTATACAATGAGTAAAATATAACCATGGCTCATTAAGTAGTCTTTGTGTCATTTCTATAATTATGTTCAAATGAAGTAATATCCACATTTAAAATAGGCTAGAAGTCATTTTCATGTTCATAAATGGGGAAAAAAAAAAATTAAGATTCTTTGGTCAACACAAACCTGATGCCTGGGGCGACCAACGATGGAGGGGAAGACAGCACGAGGAGCGTCGTCTCCAGCAAATCCGGCTTTGCACATACCGGATCCGTTGTCAACAACCAGTGCGGCGATTTCTTCTTCCATGGCTGAACTGTTAAAAGCGAGAAATGCGTGTCAAGTCACATCCACCCATCTGCAGCTGCGCTACAGTCAGCCATCTCCACTTCCTGTCACATAGCAGCAATACGCGGAATTAGCCGCTGGGTGGAGCTAGAGTTCCACATTCTGACCAAGCCAGACAAAAGGAAGTGGTGCTGCATTCTGTTGTTACCATATAAGGACATGGTTCGGTTTTGAGCAGCTTTGCGGCTACTGGCGCTGTGGCGCGCGGCCAGAGTACAGCAAGAAAAAGGAACATTCGACATTATCAGACCCAGCGCCGCGAGACCACTCCCTCCGGTTCACTACAGTTTTAACTTCCCCCTGCCCCCTCCCATTGTTGCTTAATATCCATCAGAAATCTTTGCTTCATCACTGCGTCATATTAACAGCCAAGTCACTCACTGCACACAGGCCACCTGGAAAACCCGTGAGCATCTTACATATTGGTATTTTACTTACACTTAAATGTTTAACATTTAAAAAAGGCTGCATAATAATAGACATCTTTAAATCATGAATGGCCTCAAGTCCATGACTGAACGGTTTCCTGAAAGCCACGCCTTTTCCAGCACCGAATGGTGGGTCATCGCGATTTCCTTCTTTCTTCGCATAAAAACTTACAAGACAGTATTTTAAAGCAAGCAGCTTCCTTTAATCATATAATTGTCTTTTTTTTAAGGCCAAAATTTTGCTTCCATTTGGCACAATCAACTGCAACCCGTAACTACTATAACGTGGAATTTAAACACATTCAAGTATTTAATGCATACGTCTGTGAAAAGCAACCGTGATTAAAACCGTTACAAGTCTGAAGGGCGTGTTAGCATGAAAGGCTAAGCTAACATGCTAAACTAGGTCACACCCCGATGCTTCGTGCGCACAAAGGGAGCAGCCGGGATCCAGACAACCTCAACTTCTGTCTGAAACTACTCTGGAGGATAAAACGCCAGCTCCCAATACATATCAAAGCAAACAACATCATATAGTCATTTAAAGACGATCCGCTTATATGAAAAGGCAACTTGAACCATAAGCCGGTTGCAACCTAAAGCACCTGCGAATCAGTTAGATCAAGTTTACTTGTCGCCAGCCTTAAACGCGACATATTAGGAAAAAAAATCCAAAATACAACTTAATTCAAAGATTAAGTTTAAAGTATAATTAGAGCAGTTTGAAATTTACAGGACAAACGCACCTCGTGGTCCTCATCATCATTGCATGTAAAAATTTCACATTTCAACTAATTTCAATTAAAGAATAAACTATTCATTGTTTACTTTGTAAATATGCTAAAATTAGTACCCAGTAAATTTACTTTTGTCTACTTACCTTTGGGTGGGGGGGCTTTTCGCTTAAAGGGAACCGGTTTCAGGCAAATGATATCCCGCACAAGCTGTGGGTGTGACGGCGCTCAGAGTGAATCCGTTAGCCGTGGGCACTTGATATTTATACTACGTCGGCTGCTCTGCTGTCGCCATAAAAGGTAAACTTTCGGAATTGGTCCTCTGATTGGTCCAGCGTCATGCACTGGGGCACGTCGCGTGCACAATGTGGTGCACTGAGCGCTCGCGATTTGAGAGCAAGGGAGAGAGAGGGAGGCGATAATAGCAAAGGATTGGAGAAAATAAAAGGGAAGGGATTGATGTGGTAAGGTTTAGTAAGTCTAATTTCATGATATACCTTTTATAGACAGATTTAAAATTATGTATAAAGTTCGATAAGTTTTAAATATGTCCTCGCCTCTGTCTTAAACAGATGGACAAGTAACTTATGTGTCAACTGCAAGAGCTCAACCCTGGACTCCTCCCGTGAAGGCTGCAAAGGCCCAAGACTTTTATCCGAAGCCTGATCTCTCTTCTGAGTCCTGTCTTTAGATTAACCATTCATTATATGACATTTCTGACCACGCTTTGTGAGGATGCGATGCTGATACTGGTGCCCACTTTGGAAAAAACATCTGAAGGCTCAGTGGGAGTCACAGGCAATCTGTCACCAGATCAAACACATGACTCACATAACACATTGGACAGTAAAGCTGCTCTGTCACAGAATGGGGAATGACCATGTATACAAAGCCCACTTCAGCCAGATATTGATACAGACCTCCAGCACAATCAATGGATCTCCTTTTGGCTGCCCAAATATTTTAATCAACTTCCTGGTTCACTATATCAAACTGAGACCTGAACAGAAAAGATCTGGGTTCTTCAGACCCTGATTAAAGAGAGTAATGTGACATTCTCTAAAGCTAACCTTGAGTTTGCTATTTTCATTTCTGATTCTCTGTGAATATAAAGATTTCCTTCCCCATTCACATTACAAAGTAATTAGTTCTTTACTTTCAGTCCACTCCTCCTATTTTGTCCCCCATCTTTTCCTCGCTTTTTTCCTGGAAATGTACACAGCATCAACCTCATCTATTCATTTCATGCTTCTGAAACATGAAGGTACACATTAAGATAAGATACATATTAATTATTAATGCATCTAATTCTACTTTTTTAATAAAAAAAAAACTAAACCCTACAACATTGTAAATTCCCCCTGGGATTAATAAAATAGTTTTTCAAATTTTATTTAATTTAATTTGTAAAAAAAAAAAAAAAAGCTATGTCTGAGTCCACTGACTCATGTAGCAACTTCTCTTCCTCCTCTACCACTTCCACTTCTCTCAGTTACTTTTGCTTTTTGCTTTTAGCTTTTTGTCTTTTCTGGCTTCAATAATAAGTGTACTTTCAATGAACACATTTTCCTTAAATGTAAATGTTGCAATGGAAGAATCAGATCCTGACCCGGCTATTCGTTCATGTTGATTCAGGGCTTTAACCCACCTTTCTAACTCTGTTAGAGATTTCACACACTGAAGGAAGAGTGTTTGTGGGCAAAGGTCCACTGCGACCACTTACTGATTTATGGGCTTTAAATTAAATCTAAATAATTTCAGAGGAATTTCTGCCTGAAACATTTGTCCATGTATATTGGTTATGTCTGTGGTAATTTTGCATGTCTGTGATGATGGTAGCTGGGGAGGTGGGGGAGAAGGTGGGTCCAGGTAACACAGTGAGTATATTTAAAGAGAAAGCAGCTGAAAGGATTGTCAGGTCGTGCTGATGCTGTAATTACATAAACAGGGATTGGCTGGGAAACAGATAATCCTTCTTTAAAGGTGTGCCTCTAGATGTTCAAACTCATAGGGAGCAATTGCATGTTTGCATACATATGAATGAATGTGTCATGGTTCCGGTTCAGCCTGCTTTAATTTAGGTGATGCACATTTTATGTCATGACGTGTTCTTCTTTTTCTGCTGAATAAAGGGTGAAGCTAGAGTTCAGGTTTGCTGCTCTCTGGTAGTAAGTGAGATGTCTCTAGTTAAGTGTGTTGTCAACACTCTTCAGTGGGAATCTCTACTTGCCAAGAGCTTGGAATACTGTCCTGGAAAAACTCCTACTCACATATCACAACAGTGTGTGTTTGTCCTTAAACCCCGAGTCAGATAAATGCAAGCTCTCTAAACCTGGGCCTTGCTGCCAAGGTCCGCACTTCTTTAAAGCCACCTAACAAATTTTTCTCAGGAGTTTTCATCCAGTCAGGAATTTAAACACAAGCACTGGAGGTGTTGTGTATAATAACCATGACTATGTTTATCATAGTGGCTGTCTGACTAGACCATACGTCATACTGGTTATTTAGAGTCAGCGAGGGCTACAAAGCTACTAAAGTTTGATATGCATTGACTGTAAAAGCTGTAGTAAAGTCACCAAGTCTGTGTATTCTTATAAAAACATGGCCAGATTTATTTTGTACAGTTTTCTTTTTCAACCAGACAAACTTTTAACCATCCACAACTTATTGCTTGTTGTTATTTGGACTTTATGGCATCCAAGATGGAGATTGTCCCACCTAAAATATTTCAGCAGCTGTATTTTCAGTGATAAACAGGCCTCTTGTCTAACAGTATGACCACCATATCTCCACCATGGTTTATCACTTTGTTAAATAATGGCATGTGAATATTTTTTATTTAAAAGTTCAAATCTGCACTGTTTTTTTAAGCTTGGATTTTAAAACTCGACCATGTTTTAATACTGTTTTTATCTAATGTTCTGTCTTTTTCCTTTCTCTTTTCTTTTAATTTTAAATTTTGCTTCTTATGTTTTTATGTTTGAATGTTCTCATAAAGCACTTTGAATCACCCTTCGTTGAATTGTGCTGTACAAATAGACTTACCATGCCTAAATATAATATAATATGAAATAACAAAATCCATCCAACAACACCAAACATCACCTATAAAGTTTCAAAGCTGCTGGATGTTAATGTCTTTGAGGTAACAAACAAATGACAATGTCTTGAATGTGCCTTTTATTGAATTTTTTTCAAGTAGAATAAATTCCAGTAGAATAAATCATCCCAAACATCCCCCAAAACTGCATTTCTGACTGTGAAGCGCAAAGAAAAACACACCGTCGGCAACATAAAAACTCAAGGTGGCTGTTCCTCATATAAAAAGAGATGACAGCTGCAGTTAAGAACGGTTTATTGACACTTTTATCAGCATGTTTACCAGTAAATGAGTTGGATGTGTTTGATACGCTTCATACTCTACCACACAGCTGTAGTGTTATGTGCAAAACAGTGATTTATCATCAACTTGTATTGCTGATAACGTTTATCTTGGACAGAAGGCTAATGTTTTTACAACTTGCAGCTGGGTGTGTGATCATTTCTTGCTCCAAGTTCCAGTTTCTGAAGCAAATAAGATGTAGGTTCCCAGCTTTAAAAATGATTGTTAGCCGTTTTAATTTAACACAGAGCATTTTCCTTCAGCTGCTGGAAAGAAAACAAACGTGGGAAATGGCTAACTTTGGCTAAGCTAACCTATGTGCTTCCAGTGTTTATACTGGAAACATATAGGTTAGCTTAGCCAGTTAGCAAAAAAAGGTTTTTATGCTAAGCTAAGCTAACCTATTGAATTTCTTACTAGTTTTTGCTTCATAAGATTTCACCTAACACTATTCAAGAACACAAATAAGCTTATATGCCATAGCAGCATATGTAAGCACAGCAATTAGTTGTCCCAGACATCAGCCGTCCAGCCTTGGGAATACAGTACAGTTAGTTATTATAGACCATTTGTATTCAGCACCGGCCTTTATTTATGTTGTGTAAGTAAAACAGCAGATGACCACTGTTTTGCCTTTGGCCTGCTGAAGTCAGGGTCTACCAGGGCCACGTGAAAAGGCAATCAGTAACTCATAGATCCCTGTAGCAGTTGTGTTTTTGTACATGAGAGTAATTCAACAGTCAAAGAATGTTAAAATCAGTCACATGTCATAATCTAAAGCTATGATGACCACAGCCTTACAAAGTTCTGAGATATGTGAGTCTTTGAGCACATTTGTGTGTCTGCGTCAACTCACTTTTACCAGTAAAATACTTAAGCTGCTGGTAAACAATGCATGATGTCATCCGGTCAGGTTTCTTCTCTTCTTGAAATAAGTTAACCAACCAGTTAGCCGGCAGCAACTGGAGTTTAAAAGAAACTAAATGTTCTGTAGCATTGCCACTCCCAGAGTTACTGGTTTCCTGTTCCTCTTATGAGCAAGATGCCACGAGATTCTCTCTGCTCTCAACCTAAGAAGGCCATTATCTACTCTTTCACTTCCAATAGAATACTCCTTCATGTACTCTGCAGGCTTTTTCAGTTCCTTCCTTTTTCTGTCACACTTATTGGGATAACTTAATAATTATAAATCATGACATTGAGGGATTTAGGTTTTTTATGTGAATGTTGCTTTATGGGGGGAAGGGAGGCATGAAAGCCCTGTTACTAATCAGTGAAACTGGCCAAAGGGGGTGGGCATCAATGGGCTACTATTTCTATTATCACACACACGCTCATGAGCATGCACACACACACTTAAACATCTGCTACTTAAAGTTTTACTGGTACTAGAACACAGCTCAATACAAAAAACATTATTTGCAATTAGCCCTGAGAGAAGTTGAGAGCTGGTCTGCCAGAAGAAGGTATGGAAAGCAACAAGACGGAGATGAGAGCTAGAGATAGCACCATTAAATGGAATCTGGGTGAAGCAAAGATGGAAATTAAAGAGAAGGGGCACTTAATGAGAAATCCTTAATGTCATCTAGTTGTCTTTTATGGCTGGATGTGTGATGTAATGGTTTATTATAAACAGTCAGGAACATAAATTTGGATAAAAACAGGAGCATTTGGATGTTTCTTTCTGTCCCTGCAGCCATGTGAAAAGTGACCAGCTGACCAGTTGTTTGCCATCTGTGGCTGGTCACAGTTTCAGAGAGGGAAGCCCCATTCACCATTCACCCTTTTTCTGCCTGCCTCCCTCCCTCGCTATCCTCCCACCTACCTCCCCTGCGCTACAGCCGATAGACTGGTCGTCTGCAGCGTCATTGATCCACAGGTCACCGTGGTGACGGTCTGACTACAAGGCACAGGCCAGTTACCAGCTGTGTGTGTGTTGTTGTGTGTTGTTGTGTGTGCCTGCCAGCTGGCCAGTTTGTTCTTGGACTGGATTAGCTTCCCATTTGCAGCCCAATTGTATTCCTTACGCCTACCGTCTTTTCTTAAATAGATACACACATACAAACAATTTATTAGTCAGGCCCCATTATGGCATCCCGACTAGCATCAAATGTAATTGTTTTATCTTTATATAGATGAATGTCTTAAGAATCACTAATGTTAGTTCAGATAACTTCCTGACAAATTGCATTTTGTTGTAAGGAAATGAGGATTATACTGGCTTCCTGCTTCCTCTTTTTAATTGTTGTTACAACTTGCATTGGTTTGTCTTTGGCTGCTAGCATAAAAGTAGAAAACAAATGTGACTTTGTTAGTACAATCGAATGCAGGGCTTCAGTGGAGTGTCAACCTGCCCTATGAAAATCATATGATTATAACGGCTAAATCTGATTAAAAGCTTGAAGTGTGTAACCCAGTTTTCAGCAGTATATAATAACCACATGCACGGCTTAAGGCTGTGCAACTTTAAATGCTGTTTTCTCTTGTATTTCTTTAGTACACACACACACACACACACACACACACACACCCACACACACACACACACACACACACACACACACACTAGGCCCTCTGTCCTAGTGCTTCTTCCTCTTCCTGTACACTAACCTCACTTCTTCATTTTGCTCCTGCCTCTTATTGGCCCAGAGCAGCAGCTGATGTGCCTTTTAAGGCTGTGAGATTTTATTCAGGTGTCAAGCCGACCAGGGACTGATGACAAAGAAACCTCCACCACCTTCACCATTAAAGGAGAAATGTCTCAACACGCCTTATAGTGACACATACAAATAGTTTGATTTGTTGACTGTGTGTGATCAGTTTGCATGAACTTTAGTTTGTGCAAAAGTCAGAAATGTTTGCATGACTGCACACTTTAAGTAAAGAGAACTTTGCAGAGCCATAAATTAGTATTAGATTAGTGACAATTAGGAAAGTACACATATATATTTATTTATATATTTACTGTAGTAGACGATATGACAGACTTATTTATGTCTGTATCTAATTCCAGCCCCACACGCCTTATTTACCCCCTGGCTGGTCGAAGACCCAGGAAGGCTTATCTATCCTCTACCATCTGTCTCAGCTTGGTGGGAGGACTTCTCTGCTCACATAGGCTCATTTCACAAGCAGTCGGTGTCCTGATTGGCCTGTTTGAGAATTCAGAGCTTCTGACTGGCTGTAGCCATCCTCTAACTTCCTGATCTTCCTTAAGCTGGAGCCTGGAGCATAGTGAGGAGAGGTCAGCTACCTACACACGCCCATGCTTTTTGTTCTGTAGTTTGTGTATTATTTATGTAACATTACAGCCTCCCATGTGCCTGTTTTTTTTTATTTCTCTTTCCTTCATTCTTTTCATATTATAACATCATTTATTTCCTGTGTGTCTTCAGTTTTCAGTAAATGCCCATCAAGAGTCGACTGCTGAGTGAAGTGTTAAAAAAACACAAAAATGTGCAGAGGATTTTTTTTGCCGGCATGCCAAGTCATAGCTCTATCCACACTCTTCTATCTGCTCTACAAATCTATCTCCTCTGCATAGTAACCAAACACTCCCTCTGTTTTGCCACACACACGCACACACACAAAATTCCAGTGCAGTGCTGCAGTGTGCATCCAGTGCCCCCCGAACTGCTGAGTAAAGTTTACGATGCGTTGTGGTGCATTGTTGTGCTCTAACACCTCCTCTTTCTTTTTTCTTTTTTTTTTTGTTTAAGGCCTGCAGGCAGGTCGGTGTGTATGAGTGTTTGTGCTGCTGGAGTATATTGTTTTGTATGAAGCAGAGCTTTACATTTGTGTTTGCTGCTCCCACCCTCCTCTCACTCTGTTTGAATGAGCTGCTTGCCCTTCTCTGATTGGCTGCCAGCAGCTGCCATATAAGGGCATAGGCAAGCATCTGCGGCAGGAAGTGGGGTAAGGAGGAAGTGGAAAGCCGGGACTGAGAGAGACCGGCAGCACGACATGCAATCTTTAGAGGCTTTATAAGAAACTGCCACACCTTCTCGTCAGTCCTTCTCCATCTTTCGTTTGTGACATATAGTCTAATTTTTTTATTTGACACAGGTATCTCCTCTCCTCTTCTTTTAATGTTAGGATTCCCATTTAACGTTCCTATTTTTCCCACAAAACTCTCTTCTTTTAGTATCCTGAAAAATCCGTCCTGGGAGAAGCAGTTAAGTATTTCTAGTGCCTGCTGCACCTCTTAATCACCCACTTAATCACCCACAGCAGTGCTTGTATAGCTCAATGCAGCACCCAGCCAGGGGCTAAGTCCAGTTGGAGCAATGCACCAACAGCACATAGGAGTAAATTGTCCAAATACAGCATAATATCATGCATCAGAAATCCTGGAAAAGTTTTTGTTTATCTGTCCAAATCCACATATCCAACATACCGAGTAGGAGCAATGAATAAAGAGCTTATGAAGAAGAGTGGACATCATGAGGTTAAGGCCACAAGTTCTAGCCGAGGCAGTGGTTATCAAGTCTCCGAGGACTATATGAATCTTTCAGATTTATATATTTGTATATATCTGGGAACTCTAGCTTAGGTTAATGTTTTAGTGAGAAGGGAGAATTGTCCTGATGGCCCCAGCTTATGATGGTCACAGTATTTGTCTCTTGCAGCTGAGATATGACAACAGATTTATCACAAACAGACTCAACACACACAGCTCATAATAATCACTTTCATGGTTATCTGTATCAAAACATTCATTTGTATTTCATTTACTGCAGACACACTGCATGCTGTGTTTCCAGTGATTCATGATGCAGCAGCTAGGCTGACACTCATGCTGCAGGAGTCTTGTAACACAAAGGAAATGTGAGGATGACAGAGGATGTATTTCCCAACCCCTGTTGTCTCTCTCCGAAGGGTTGTTTGTGTTTGAATTGTCAGGAATGTGCAATCTGTTGTAGGGTGCAGTTACGATATGCGTTCTTCATTTGTGTGAGTGTGTTTTGTTGACCTGGGTGTGTATTAGTGAGGCCACTCCCTCCTGTTAATGCTGACACCCATAAAAGGAGATCTTTAAGTTTGTCACATGGCAACAATCTGGGGAATGCAACTCTGGTTACATGGGATGCCATCTCCAGGAAATCAGTTTCACCCCCTCCGGACAATAAAATTTAAATTGTGTGTCTTTGACTGTGGGTGTATGTAAGATTGTGTTTTCACTGAAGTTTTAGATTATTTTTAATTCATCAGAATCCATGATATTAGGTTTTTGTATCTGTGTGTGATAAGAGGGGAATTCACAACTCAAGCGATTTCACTTCTCGTTCTGTCAAGTTCCATTAAGTGGAAACTGCAGAGGAGGACGGGCCAGTTTCCTTCTCAGTCAGAAGAACAGGTTTATGTGTGTGTCACTGTGTTTTATGTATGACAGTGTGTTAAATTCTATTAAGCCATTTAAGTCTTTTCTTTCTTTTCTACTACATCACAACCCCATGTTAGGTAATTGCAGCTAAGTTTGACATTTGTACCTCATTTGCATTCACGTAGAAATGAAAATTATCTTTCATAATACTTCCTGAAGCTGTAGCTGCTGTGTGGGCCGCAGCTGTGGTTGCTCAGCAGTGCCTCTACAGCTACAGAGCATTTACTAAAACCACAGAGTTGTTACTTTTTTTTGCTGCACACAGAAAGGGACTTCCTTTTATTTGTCACCATAGGACACCATATAAGGTTAACACTGAACACTCAGGTAGATTTAACAGTTGGTATTGACAGGGCTGTACAAACTGTCTTTCCTTATATGTTTTGCTCTGCGAGGTTGTTAGTCATAGTAAAGACAGGAAGTTTTGGGCAACAGAATGGTGAGGCTCTTTAGCTGCCATCAGCATAGCAAATAGTGTTTTTCCAAAATGGGCCAACAGCAGAAGAGTTCCTGTTTTAGTAGCATTTAAATGTTCCTGAAAGGAGAATTTTCAACTTGGTTTTGTCACTAAAGCATTGCTACACACCTTTTTTAGTTGTACTTATATGGCATGCGAACACTTTGAGCTTGAGGCTAATTTACTCACCAGGGAGAAAAATGTTAAGCAAACATGTATTCAGTTGTCAGTATATATGAAAAAATTTTAGCAAAATAGTAAAAGAAAGAGTAATGAGAAAAGTTTTGAATGAAGCCAGCATTTTTTCAATCTGAGGAATTCGCTGTTCAGCATTGTGCAGCAGGAAATTATTAAACAGTTTCTTATTTTGGCTTCTGTCATCTGTGGCACTTTGCTCCTCTGAGGCTGACCTCCGAGCTGCAGCGCCACCTGACTCAGCTACAGTGTCATTCCCACAGCCTCACTGTGGTGTCAAGCTAAGAGCCTGCAATAGAAAAAGAAAAAACAAACAGTTTGTATGAATAAAAGAGAAATCATTTAAAGGAGGTGAGAAGAAAAAGTAGAGTCTAAGCGCAGCATGAAAAAACAGTGAGATAAGAGGAATACACTCGTGATCTTCTGCTTCCTCCTTCCCTAACAGAAGCCTGACTCTCACATTCCAGGAAAGACAAAGCTTGCACCAACTTCTGTTTCCCAGCTCCTCATCCATCACACTCACTGCTGCAGTTCATTCAATTATTTTCTCCTCATCTCCAAGGCTTCGGTATGTTTCTCTGGCAAGGAAGCTGCACCATCTGTGTGTGCGTACATTAACAAGACTATGTGGTGGCGTGTCCAATAATAAAATTCCCCTCCCTCTTTCTTGTGGCCTCTCCAGCCTTCTCTTCTCCCTTCATTGTTAGAATGGGTGAAAGATGTGAACAAAGTCAAACAGCTGCCCTCTTGTTTCCGCATATTCACTTCCTGTCAAGGCTTTATGTGTAGAAATGTCCTGAGATATCTATCATTAAAAAATGCGACATAGTGAGAGACTTGAGAAGCTTTGAAGAGGAGCACTATAACTAAGCAAATGGGATTCCCAAAGCAACAGCGGCCTTCATTTTGCCAGATTCTGAAATGTAGGTCAAGAGGCACAGGGTTTTCTTGTGCTGTTGTTACATAACCACTCACATGCACATACATCACATACTTGATGCAAATAACTACAGCCAGAGCACACAGTATTAGCTGTACTCTTTTGTNTACTTGATGCAAATAACTACAGCCAGAGCCTGCACAGCCAAAGTACACAGTATTAGCTGTACTCTTGTGAATGTGCAGGGAAGAAATCCAGCATAAACAGCTGCAGAAGGGCTTTATAAAAAAAAATTAAAACTCCCTTCCAGTCTCAGCTCAACGCATGCATGATATGAAAATGCTCAGTGTGTGTTTAGCTGTGTGCCTAGTGTCCAGATATGGCCTCAGCTGACAGCAGAGCAAAGAGAGGGAAGGCCTTTTACAGGTAGATGACTTGCTACAAACTCATTGGCTGAGGGCTGCAGGTGGATGTCCTTTAAAGGAAACTGTTGCTAGTCCCTTCACTTGTCCAGATAGTTTCTTCTCCTGCCCAACCACATTTCTTTTCTTCCCTGTCATCCTTTTGTCCATCTCTTCTCTTTTTTCATTGTCTCGTTTCAGAGAAAGAGAGGTGGACTGGGAGAGGACAAGTTTATGCCTTTCTTGGCTCATCCGATTGTAAGCTGATAACCTGGAACACACCACCAAGCTGTTACATAAGGGATAGGAGACACCCTGAGTTAGTGTGGGGAAGAGTGTGTACACTTTTCCCCTATCCATCTTGTTTTCACTCTGTTTTTTTTTTGGTAATTAACAGATAACTGGGTCAATCACATGACCATGCTTTCAAAATAATTTACTCAGAACTGTACATTTGTGTTTCTGTAGAAAAGAAATTAGATGTGATAAGTCTGTTTTTACCCAGGTTGGTCATCTATCTTCCCCATTCTGACCTGATTTTGCTTTATATAACCACATACAAGTGAATTGTTACAGTAACACACAGTAAAGGCCCCTGAATGCATCACTCTAGTTACTGAGTGCTTTGTCCTGTAAAACACAGAGTGTGGAGGGGTGGCACCTTGATGGGGATGTGTGCTGTTGTTTGCATGAATTATTAAAATTAAAACCGGCAGGGAAATTCTCGGTATTATCCCATGTGTGTAACAAGGGGATAGTGTTTTCATTTTGGCTGTGGCCTCTTCTGAGCAAATACTGACTGTGAAGTTTGATCACCACGAAAACAAGAAGCAGTCCTCCAACTGAAACAGTCATATCTGCTGTTTGGACATCCTTCACGCTGTCCTGTAAAGTACCTGCATTACAAAATGGCACAAGGGGAATACACCTGCTCTACATCATCTCTTGATGATCTGATTGATTTATTTATTTATCTATTTATTTACTTTGAATAATGGAATCTATGTAATCTTGCTGGACCTGACTGGAGGGGACAGAAAAAGAAAGAAGACAGCAAAAAGAAGCAAAAGGGAAAGAAGACAAAAACACAACAGACAGAAGCAACGACCCTTCAATCCACACTATCACCAGACAACCAGCTACTACACCTGCACAGAAACACACCAGCAAATTTCCTACGGCTTTTACAGAAAAACACAGAGCTGACAGTAGTCAAGAGTTCCTAAGTAATAACCAAGTCACCAAAGATACACACTCACAGAGAAAAACTAAAATATCTCCTAGTGTATGAACCCACTCGACATCCCAGTGACTGAGGATGAAGAATNGAGAAAAACTAAAATATCTCTTAGTGTATGAACCCACTGGACATCCCAGTGACTGAGGATGAGGAGTGATCAGTGATGAAGAGTGGTGAGTGAGATCATGCAAATGGAACCAGAGGCAGACTCGGCCCAGAGACCCGGGTCATCAGCAGCAATCCCAGAGCATGAACCCAAGCCACCCGGCATCGAAGACGACCCCGCCAGGCACCAGCCATCCAGGGCGGCCAGAATGAAGGGCCCCAAGAGCCCAAAGGCAATTTGTTCAAAATATCTATTTTTAAAAAACTTATCCAGATTTATTTAGGAAAAAACTTATACCTAGAAACCTTTACAGATATTTTCATGAGAAACATTCAAGACTCTTTAATGCACAGTAAAGCTTCTTTGTGCTAGCTTAGCTTAGAATAAAGACAGCAATAGAAATTTGCTTGCTTGGTTCACTTCAAAGAGAGTAAAATGTAATTACTTTAAAAATACATTACACCTATTGTGTTACTTGATTAGTAAAAATAGATAAAAAAAATATTAGCCTAAAACTAAAATCAGAATTTTTATTTTTTTTGTGCTAAATAACTGAAGAATAATTACAACAATGTCTACGCAGAACATGGCGCTTTTCTTTTTTTTTTCTTTTCTTTTTTTACTGTAAATTATGCTAGGACTTGATTCCTGTCACGTGTAGCGGGCGGAGGTGAGGACCCAATTGCAGGCAGTCAAGGCAGGAGGCAGAATTGGTGCAGGTGATAGGTTTTATTCTCAAAATGCAGGACAGGGAACCACACATGATAGTGGAATGAACCACATGTAAGGATCTGACCGGAGCAAAGAAACAGGTGAAGTAAATGAGTAATTAGACCAGGTGAACTAATGAACCAGAAACAGGAACCACAGGAACACAAGACAAAACTGAAAACCTAAAGCATGAACACAACAGAAACTGGACATGATAAAACCCAAGAACTATAAACCAAGAGCAAGACCCAACTAAACATGACAAAAACCAAAATCCTAAACCCTGATCAAACACACACCAAAACCCAGAAACCGTGACAGATTTCATCATGTCTTTCTGCCCGTCTGCATTTCAGAATCTTGCCAGTTGGTATTTATTATATTGCTTAGTATTAGTACTATTAAAGTGTGAATTTTGGCACATTTTTTGGGTGGAAGTACCCACACGTTTAGCTGTGGTCTACACCACCCTTACACGTTATACCCCTTTCTAAATGTAGCTAATCAGTTTTTCCAAACAGCACCAGTAGGTAGGCCTAATATTAGCGAGGAGAAATAATCGATAACAAAAGTCCTCCATCTTTTTGTGCCACGTTTAATAGATCTAATCAATTCCTGGCTAAAAAAAGGGGAAAATTTATTTGAGTTTCCAGCAGTTTTGTGAGCAGCTTGTTGTCAACACCGTGATGTTTATTCAAATCTGGGGTCAAGTGGGTCCTCTGCAGTATTGGGAAGTGAAAGTTTCTATGAAATCGTATAACAGAAAAAAAGAAAAGAAAAAGGGAATTCAGGCCAAACAGAGAAACAGAGATCAGCAGTTCAGTGTGGAACTTTTGTAGACGTTTTAGTTCCATTTTCTATTAACTAATGTCTGCAAAGAAAGAAAAAAATCCACAGTAAATTTCCCTTTAAAAATGTACATTTACGAAGTTATTGCTTATTGTTAGTCTGTAGACAACAGATGTACAGTATATTGATGTGACGCTTTGGAGCAAGCAGCTGCTTTCTTGTATTAAAATGTATGATGGGGAATATTTATAGCAGCATGCAAAAGTAAAGTGAATTAAATATGCACAATTTAAATGATGCATATGGTTTCCTCAGAACAATATTACATTTCTGTTACTTCACCTCCATCAAAGGTTTAAAATGTATTAGTGAGTAAAAGTTGACTGAAGTTAAGCAATCTTTCATTTAATAGAAATTTGCATAAAAACCTATAAGATGAGTGCCTGACTGAACCAATAAGACATGGGAGGAAGTATCTTGGTGTGCTTATTAGATTTTGCTTGATAAATCTTGTAAGAGACCCGGGTTCTCTCTTTTCCTTCCTTTTCCAGGTTTATTTTAGCCCTTTCTCTGCTTGGTGCATTGTGATAGGACCATGATGAAGTAAAACGTGTAAACAAACCTTAGGAAATACAAGTTGTGTTCAGTATTGACTGTGTAATGGGCTTAAAGGAGTTCTCCCTGTGGTTCAGCCCACAGGGGTGGCTGTGTGCTCAAGATGGCCATCTGTGCCAGATGTTAATGATCCCCTGCCTTGAGTGAAGGGACTGTATGCTTCCATGGTGCATGTGTGTGTGTGTCAGCAGATGGTTGTTGTTCAACTCTTACACACACACACATTAACTGTCTTCCATTATCATGTCTCAGTCATCAATTATTCACACCAGGAGACTGAAACCAATGAATTTTAAAACATTATTTACAGCTAAATCTGTCATATTTATAATACTTCACTCAAAACTACTTTAAAAACTTTTTGAGCTCATCTGATGCTTGTTGCATGAAAAGTGAGAATGTTTTATAGATATGCATGCCAAAAATAAATAAAAATAAATAAATAAAACCAGAGCAGCTAAATCTTTCAGGAAGTCAACGTAATAAGAAGCCAGCACACAACAGCTGGTGTTTGGTGTGTGTCTGGGTGTGTTTGTCCAAAGAGATTCTCTAAGGGGGCCTCAAACCTTTTGTTGTAAGACGGCATATCATTAGCATCAAAAACTCCTCATTGTCCATCAAGAGAAGGAGATGAAAAGCTGAGGCGAGACGGAGGCAGAGAGTCAGAGAGTGTCAGAGACGAGGAAGCAGAGAGGTAGGGCGATGGAGAGGAGGATGGGGGAGGGACCCAGGGGATGCAGCAGGAAAGTGGTGGCAACTAGCAACACCTGCCAGCTCAGCCAAATGTGCTCTCTGTGTATCTGTAAGTCATCTGTGCATAAAGAACCTGTACTACTAGATTTTAAAGTGTGCAGTCATAAAATCTGAACAAGTAGATGGAGGACGTCATGAGTGTAGTATGCTGCTGCTGCCAGAGGGTGGAGCAACAGAGCTCCTTTAGACCACCTGGGGGATGAGACGGTGGAAGATGGTGGCGTACACGCAAGCAGCAGACTGTAAGATTATATGGATGATTAAGATTCATGTATGAGATTAATTGGATCAGACATGTACATGTTATCTAATGTAAATCCCAAAAAGTAAAAATCCAGAGAGCATATATATTAAAAAATATGTATGAGCTATATGGACATATGAGTGAGATGACCCCACACACACACACACACACACACACACACACACACACACACACACACATATATATATATATATATGTCATGTGCATGCATTATTTTCAGTATGCACACACTATATAACAATAATGCAACACCCACAAACACTGATAATTAAATGTAAAATAATAACACTACACATAGGATAAAGCCGGTATTAAAAAGAAACAAGATTGTTAATTTCTGGCTGTAAAAAGAAGGGTTTATATTAATCCATGATACACTGCATTTACAACAAATAACTGTAAAGACTATTTACTGGAAAATGTTTGTGGTTTTATTTAAAGTTTGAAACGAACATTGAAGTACATGTATTATATTAAAATGTATGTATTTATATTACAATATCTAAAAAACAGGGGAAAATATGCTAATTTGTTATAAAGAACTTAATGTGTACTTATAATAATAATAATAATTTATAGAGGTTAGCTATAGCCGGTGCTAACTAAAGCTACACTAGCTAAACTAGCTAAAACTTGTATAGCTGATAGTAACTACAGCTATCAAATTAATCCATGGTAGATTTATTGAGAAATTTAACTAAGAAATACAGCAAGGTCTTAGCAGGGCAGTGGTTTACAATGATTAAAACACCACAGTTATTGACAACAACGGATTAGAAACTATCCTTTGGGGTTTGATAAATATTATTTCTTTTTTTCTAAAGAGTTTATCTGAAAGAAATGACAGGAGATGATTCCAACTGAGTTTATATTTA
>CM047976.1:4681823-4702257 GCA_026261665.1 Melanotaenia duboulayi
ACACATACATATATATATACATATATATAGCACTTGGGTAGAACAGAGAGGTATATATTTAGTTTTGTTTCAGGCAGATTCACTTTTAGCCTTATCAGGAACCGAAAACTGCTGTGATATCATACATGACATTTTAATTCTAGTTAAATGGAAATGGATAACTCTGTAAGCATTACACTGTTGTCACTTAATGGCTAAAACAAATTAACAAGAAACTCAGAGTAATTTACTAATTATAACTTAAAAAAAGAAGTAAATCCATGATTTCAGTTCATTTTAAAAGGAACTGAGAGGCTTATACCAAGACATAGAGAATATAATCTGTATTTTATCTTAATATAATTAACTTCTGATTATGATCATATGTGATATTTTTATATTATAATGATTAATGACAATATTAATGTCATGCATCGTACATGAAAATAAAGAGGAAAGAAAGATAAATGGAGGGACGTCCTCCAGTAACCACAAGTAAACCTGCAGTCTGGGATGAAGGGTTCTGCTGGGAAAATATGTAAGTGAAGCTCGATCATTTAAGACCTTTATAAGTGAAAAGAAAAAAAGATTACGAGCTAAAACTGGACAGATAACAGCTCTTTTTCAAATTTTCATCAGAATGCCGCATTTAGGATCAGCTGGAGACATTTCAGAGCAAGGTTTGAGTTTCGTTTTCATATCAGATAACTAAGAGAGTGCAAAAAGCTGAGAAAGTACATTATTCATTTGAACTCAGTACTTTCCAACATCTAAAGTTCTGCGATAGAACGAGATAGAGCTGACAGCCTCTGCAGCTAAATTTAACTTATTCATGTGTCAAGTTTGGTCACCTTTGCAAATTTTGATTGGTTCATCCGTTTCATTTTGTGTAACAGGAACTGAGAGCCGATATGATATCGTATGAAACGGGACCTAAAGATGTAATTCTACTTAAATGAGTCAGATGGGTAATGCTAATCACACTGTGAAATCTCTATATGCGTCAGACACGGCTGAAAGTGATATTGACNATCACACTGTGAAATCTCTATATGCGTCACACACGGCTGAAAGTGATATTGACTGGCAATAGTCTTCAGGCCCCCAGGCGGCAGTGCATTAAAACAGATCCAGTTTTGTGGTGGAAACCACTTCATGGTTTAATTACTACATCCACAAATACAAGTTAAAATTCTACCATGCAAAACAAAGAAATAAGCAGATGCAGAATGACTGCTGCCTTCATTGAGTCTGAGCTCATTTAAGATAAATCAAAAACTGTCCCGTGGTTTATTAAATCAAAAGTTAAAAATTCCTCTACGAATTCATGCATGCCGCATTCTTCGGACGGAGGAGTTACGGGACCGCTTGCCATTAGTGCACAAACAAAGAACTTACCTGTGATGGCAAGACTTTCAAGCACATGGTGGGTAACTAGCACGTCTGTTTTTCCTGCAGCATTAATGTTTTGCAGGTTTTGGAGCAACATGATCCTGCAGTAAATAAGCTGAGTGCAAACAAAGAATATGACAAAGATGCTGTTCAGCAAATAAAATCTTTTAAAATTATACATTTTATAATTTAAGGGATTTGTTTGCTATCTACAGAAGCCCATGCATATCCATGTATCTACTAATACAAGTAAACCAGCTTCTTTCCATCACTACCAAAGTGTCTGTCAGGAGCAGCACAAATGAGTGCAAACCTGCTGATAATTAGGAGCCTGTAATCGACCAATTATTGATGTTCAGCTGTTTTTTGTTACAACACAGGACATACTGTATGAGCCTTTCAGCTGAAAGATTTAGAATGCACTCTCTCTCCCAGAGAAAAAGATCGTTTTATAGGTTTATCTTGTAATAAAAGACTTCTTGATGAGTGTCATGACAGTAAACTCTATGAATTAACCACATTCAAAATTGTTAAGAGTCATTAAGCTTTTAAAATTCCAACAGATTGTGATTTGGTTGCACACATGAAGCGCTGTGAAGGTGTTTTCACGGGTGATAAAGCTAATACTGCAATTTGTTTGATCCAATTTTACAATACAGTGATCAGCTGATGCAATCATTAATAAAAATAAATAAATAAAATTCTTTTGCATCATTTGTGTCTAAGCTTTCCTCTCTTCCCAAAAGTTTAAGTATCTCTAGATCCTGACTTCGTTTTAACTCAAAATTCTGACTTATAAGCGTTCGTGATCTTGGCTCTTAGGTTCTGTTATATTTTGTTTTTTAGTTTTCTGTTTAGGCCTGGGTTAGGCAAGTTCTGTCCCAGAGAGCTGCAGGTTTTAGATCTTTCCCTGCTCTAAAACACCTGATTCAAATTAAATGAACCCAGCAGCTTATCAAGTTCTACTAAGTGACTCATGCGTTTGAATCAGATGTGTTTAAGTAGGGAAACATCTAAAACTTGCAGAACAATGACTCTCAAGGACTGAGCTTGCCTATAGTTTATGTTGTAAAGCAGGGATCCTCAATCGTGGTCCTTGAGGGCCAGGGTCTTTCAGGTTTTAGAAGTTACTCNATAGTTTATGTTGTAAAGCAGGGATCCTCCTTGAGGGCCAGGGTCCTTCAGGTTTTGGAAGTTACTTAGCTGCAACACAGCTGTAATTGGCAGACTTGCACAAGTCTCGTGTGACCTTGATTGAGAATTCCTGCTGTAGAGTCTCTCCTCTTGCTTTAAATTTTCTTCTCCTTCATGCCAATCCCTGTCCTCTGATCTTTATTTGTCAACTTCTCTCTCTGCATCATCACTACTTGGTGTCTTTTGTTCATCTCCAGAACCTTGTCTACCCTGTCTGAGTACCTGTTGCTGTTGTCTTGTTCTTCTGAGCCCTTGTGAGTCAGTATACTTTTGACTGCGTTTGGTTCATTAGTTTAAATTTAATATTTTGTTTAGTGTTTAGTTCCACTCAATAAATCTTAGTTCCTATGTCCTCTTGTATCCTGCCTTGTGGTCCTGCTTTTGTGTCCTTCGTCCTTGTCTCTCATGCAGAGTTCACAACATATATTAACCAAATATCTTAATATTCTGACTTGGGATTTATCAATTCTGACCAAATATTGAAGGATTGTATTTAAAGTCTCTCAAGATTTTGACCAAGTATTTCAGATATTACTGATCCCAAAGATTTTGACCGAGGATCTGAAAATTGTGACTTAACAAGTCAAAACTGTGAGTACTTTCTTTTTCCATCAGTGTTAAAACTGGCGACGAGTATAACTTTATCTTTAAGACAAAGTAGCACTTGAGTGCTGCAGTACGACTTTAGAGATGAAAGGATGAGCGCAAGGTGTTAAAGACGGGAAGGAAAGTTCCAGGATGGAGGGTGGCTGACCATACTAACACAGTTTTTTTGTGAGGACAGGATGTGATGTCACAGGCTCTCACTGAGGAAGGAAGAAGTATTTTTAGCAGCATCCTGATCAAATTCCCCTGAAGTCAGTGCTAGAGGCGCCAATCACTGCCAACAATCAATTCAAGCAGGCGCACACACACACACACACACACACACAAAAGGTAGCAATGACTAAAGGTGGCCTGAGGAGGGAAGTCAGGCTACGGTGCTGAGGAGGGAGGATGACATGATGTGACAGATGCATCATACAATCGCACCTGATTTATACATTTTTAAAACTAAAATATACATAACACCAGCACACAAACAAACATGGAGATCAGAGACACACAAACACATGAGCAGCAGCTCTGCTCACGCCTGACTGCGCCGTCTCTGCTGACTGACCTATATGTTTCTGTCTGCAATAGGCATCACACACACACACATACACACAAGCTACACACTCTGAATCACACACATTTCATAATGTGTCAGACAGAGAAAGAAGCCATAAAGGCTCTCTGCTGATCTTGGCTCGGCTACTTTGCCGTCGCCATGACAATAAAAGGATGTAGGAGCTGGACGGAGCCCCCAAAAGCACTCGCATGCACACACACAAAGAGGCACACACGCACACACCCATGCTGACCCTTGACTTGGTTGGTGTGTGGAGAATGGAGGTAAAGACAAGGAGGAGGGGTGTGTGTGGTGTTCCCCAGCGGCTCCAGCTTCCAGCTCTTTGTTGGGGGAGAGGAAGCCCTTGGTAGGGCTGCAGCTGTGTGCACACACTCACAAGCAAACACACACATGCATTCCTCAGTGATTGCAAGAGACACCAGCTTGTGCCGCTTATGCGCTCAAACAGCAACTTTCAGCAGGCTTTGAGAAAGAAAAGTACATAGCAAATTTTAAAAAATGATCTTTAAAAAGATTTAGAGAAAAGATTCTTCATCAGAATTTGTTTAATGTTGGACTGACTTCGTTTGAATGTGACCCCAAAGAATGAGTAAAACTATGAGGGATCATGTTCTGTAGTTTGGATATATACCAGAGTTTAAGTTAAGCTCCTTGTAAAGAAAGAAAATGAATACCATCTCCTTCTTTTAAGTTCAAGATGGACTCAGAAACCAGAAATAACACATAAGATTTTTGACATTTTTTACCTTTTGGTCACATTACCACAACAGACCAGTTTGATCTCACATAAGAAATGTCTAAAAAACTCACATCAGATGAGTTAAATGCCAAAAACGCCTTTATTCTGTCAGTTTTAAAGAATAGAACTAAAGGAATGAGCTGCTGGAAACATCAGGGAATGAGCAGTGAAAAATCACCTGACGTTATTAGAAATTTATGCCAGAAATGCTGAGATATTCCCAGCATCCATTTACTGCAGTGTCACATGGTTTACTTCATGAGGGCTGCAGCCAAGTAGGACAAATTGTGACACTATGGCTTCTGTCTTCACAAACTCACTCACCTCACCTGCTGCAGTTTGGGCAGGAACTATTCAGATGGTCAGTGGTCACAATAAAAATGTAGGTTAAGGCAGCAGAGGTGACATAAATCTTCATCCTGCATCATAGTTTCTCTATTCTGTTGAACAAGTCAAAGCTCCCAATAGCCATATTTCTATCTGTCTTGTTAATTCTAAAATGATACTGGCTTGATGTACAGTATGGATCCTTTGGGTGCCTTCTAATAGTGTGCACATGATGCTCATAATACAGTGATTTCTGCAAGCCGGGGTCATCGGAGACAGAGTGAATATAGGTCAGATGAGATTTCCCCCCTTGCACTCCCCATCCCTCTTCAGCTTATATTCGTGCCAATCCCTCTCTTTATTCCTTTATATCATTCAGTTTTCCTCCCAGCAGGTCTTTGGTCAGCTCCAGCTCAGAGGTGTGTGCCAAAGAAGGATGCTGATTGGTCAGTTTCGTCTCTGCTGATGCATTTCTGCATTGCTGCAGTGCAGCGCTGTCTGCAGGTACAGCAAGTGTGTCAGTGTGTCAGTGTGTGTATGTGCTCTAGTAGACTGTCTGCCCTTCATCAGCTAACAGATTTGAAGCTGATCTCCATAGCAACCATCTTCAAAGCTCGGCTTGGGAACAAAAAGATAGCTTCCCTCTCTGTCCCTCCCCTCTTCCTCTAGACCAGCTGTGTGCGTCTCCTGTGGCGAGGTCTCTGCAGAGGCTTGTGATTGCCTGTTTGGATGAGGTGTGGTGTCATCACAAATCACTACAAATCTCAGCAATCTCATGACAAGTATGGGGCTAAATATCTTGAATGAGATGCATAATGAGAGGCGTATGTGTGTGTTGAATGACAGCACCTCCATCTCTGACAAAATTAACTTTAGGTTGCAACAATGGAGGCACCCGTGTGAAGGACAGAGACAGACAGAGAATGATGGCACACACAAACAAAGCAGATGTTTGTCTCAGTGTCTTTGTGGGGAGATTTTAGCGCTATAATGAGGCCCAAACCAAATCATCCTGAAACCTATTTCTAACTCTTGCCCTAAAACCAAGTCTTAACCCCTTAAAGGTGTGTATGGACTTTTGGGGACCACAATATTTATAGGAAGTCCCCATAATGTTATCACTTGCCACGTTGCTGTCCCTATGACGACATAAAAACAACACACATACATTTCTACAGAAGAATGGCCGTATGGATACTCTGGAGACAATATTTTGATATCTGCCAGTCAAAATATTAGATTCAGTACTTTAAAATTACTGAAATACCTCGGATCTAAAACAAAACATGCAGACTGCTTTCACTTCTGATGGTTTTAGGCAAAAAATGATGTGTAAAAACAAGCACAGGAGTATTCCTTCTGTGTCTTATGGCACATGAATACAGTAACTTATCAGACGTAATGACGGGGTGTGTCCCAATTCAGGGTCTGCACACTGCGCAGACTACGTAGTCTACACACTTCGAAGTCTGCTTAACGTTTGTGAAATGGGACAGCCTACCTAGTCTACAAGAATTTCCCATAGCAACAACACAGGACGTGTAAATCACTAAAACCTCTTAAAGGTCCTTGAATATCAAATATTACCGAATTTTAATGTCATCATTTAACAAACATGCTTTAAATGTACTTGGTTTTGTTACGTATATACTAAAGTGTAGTTAAAAAAAGCGTACCTTTTTAAATAAAACTTTATTTGAACTTAATAAGACTCTTCTGAGCTTGCTGATTTGCCACCGTCTTGTGAGCAAAGAATTCTGGGAGAAAAGAGACCGCGAAGGATGCATCACCAGCAGCCTTCGTTTGAGGCTAAATGAAGTGCGGATTTGAAGGGTGGATTCGGAGGGTCCATTAAATTCTGTGAATTGGGACAGTATTTCGCGCACCGCGATGACGTAAGTGGCCGACGAATCCGCACTTTGCAGACCCTGAATTGGGACACACCTGGTGTTGTGATGATGATGATGATGATGCTAGTGTTAGTTATGATGATGTGTTTTTGATATTTGCTGGTTTAATGCAGGTTCATGAGCACTTTATTCTTTCAATTAAAATGAGCACTTTCTGACCTTAAATATGCGTGTCTCTGACACCTTTTGATGGCACAGTGACCTTTATTTTGAACATTCCTGCAGCCATCTTTGTCCAAAAGCATCCCAAGGCTGAGAAGCAGCACTTCATAACTTTTTCATCCAGGACGTCACAACGATGTGTCAGCAGCTGGATATCAACACACCGGCCGTGTTGAACACACACCGTGACTAATTCATCAAAGAAGGCAAAAGGAAATTATTGAAAGAAAAGAGGAAAAGAAAGAAAAAGGAACAAAGAGAAAAGGCAAGAGCTGACTTTGAGTGACTTTTACTGACTGGAAAGAGCTCAGAGTAGAGGCAGGATGCAAGATGGATACCAAATTAGATAAAAGGCGCCTCAGTTAGAAAATATTTCTGTAGTCCAATTATTGGTTTTATCATTTTAAAAATATTGATTTTCATCTTATTTCTTATTTAATTCACCCCCTGATATATTTTGTGATAGTTCACATAATTCGTATTGCCTTGGAATAAAGATTCAATGCACACAGTATTTTTTTTGCTTTAAAAGGCTAAACGTATCATTATCTATAGTAATCAAAATGTACCATTAACTAATGGTATCATATTGGAAGGGAAATGTTTGTTATCACCCATCCCTAACACTGCATCATATCACCGTTGTTTCTTTTTTAACCCCTTTACCTGTTTCAAAGATGTGTTTAGAGGTGGCTGTGTTCATTTGAACAGTTTGTCATTATTAAGCCCAGAACTGCCTGCTTTCTGTTTTCCATGCAGTTAAGTCAATAAGTGAACACATTGCAGTTTTAAACAATTAACCAGGATGTAGCACACTCTGTAAAAAAGGTGTTTGGTGTAAATAAAACAAACCTTTTCACACCGAACTGACTACAGTGATTCGTTCATTGGGATTATGATGTAATAATTATTGCATATATAATTTACACTGATTATTGTGTGGATGGAATTCAATTACTCATCTCCAGTAAATCCTCTTACTTAATTTGTGCTGCAGGGTAATGTGAGGGATTTAGCATTTTTGAGGGAAAAACTGTGTGAATCAGTCACTATGAGTTGATTCATTTCGCTTTAAGGACAGCATGCAGTTATCCTAAAGAAGTTTCTTTAAGCTTGAAACATCTTTGAAGGAATAGGCATACTCTTAGCATAGATATATGAAATAGTGGGTAACAGAGAGCCGGTGTCTGTTAAAAGATAGAGAAAATATTTAACTAGTCTAGATAATAGAAGATCTATAGAAATTGCAGTGCGATTGCTGACATGGTCCGTTCCGTGTCTCAAAGTGTGTGTAGGTTGAGCAAAGATTAAAGAAGCTTTTTATTATCAAATGTCCAATAGATGTCAGATATCAGGTTAGCATAACATTGACAAGCTCTAAAGTCTGCATTACATCGACTGAACAAATGTTTCTTCTAAAAATCCAGAATCAGGTGACCTTNTTGACAAGCTCTAAAGTCTGCATTACATCCACTGAACAAATGTTTCTTCTAAAAATCCTGGAGACGCACAACAAAAAAATAATCCCAGATGCAGAATCAGGTGACCTCATTACAAACTTCTTTTAGAATTTGATGTTTTGTAACACAGACCTTCAGAAATTTCATACAACTCACAACACGGTCAAGCAACAAAAACAAAAAACATCAGAAAACGTCTGGTGATTTTATTAGAAAAGGATTCTGGGAGCTGGAATTGCATTCAAATCTAATTTAGTTTAAGATGTTCTTTCTGAGGATTGAATTTATCCAGAGACTGGGAGAAAGCGAGGCAGTCAGAGATTAGATTAGATTAGATTACATGCCATTTTAGGGTCAGATTACTTTATGTCTGCAAACCCAGCAGCATGCAGAGAGATGGGTAAAGACGCACCGGACCACCATTTTCACTCATGGAGAAACCCAGCAGTTTGCGATGGAAGGACAGGTGAAAAAGTCACAGAACTGGACGAGTATTCATGTTTGACTCTGCAGGCTGAACATGCTAATATGTGGTTGAAATTTGCACAGTGTGTAAGCTGTTATACAGATTTTGCATAAAGATTCAGATCGAAGCACCAGCATGTCTGCTGTGTTGACACGAACACGAGAGCTTGTTTAGTGCCAAAGACTAGACATACAATAACACACAATAACATCTACTGTGTCATGTCACTGGTTCACGAAGTACTTCTTGCTTTGACCTTTGTGTGTGTTTCGGTATAAAGAGTGTGCGACTGGTGCTGATATGGGCCCCCGCACTTTGTACAGTTTTGTATATGTGTGTGTATTTCAAGGCACATTCATGTGTGTGCGACAAGGAGATGTCAGTGTGATCTGTTTGGACGCTTTGTTTGTGGATCTGGGCCCTTCCTGTCCTCTGATGTGCATGCTCAGGCCATGAATAGAGCTTTGTATGTGGACACACACACACACTCGTCATGATTTGAATGTAGAGTCCATCTGATCAGAGTCCATGGGAAAGAGTGCTATGATTTTATTACCTGGTGGAAAACAGATTCCAAATTGTACAAACGAGGTTGAACAGGATGGTTCATGTTCATTTTAAATTTACAGATTAAGGCAGCCACGTCTCAGTTTAAAATATCTTTTTCTTCCATATTCATACAAGAATGAAATCCATCAGATCATCAGCAGAGGTAAAGAATATATCTGCTCTGCTTCCAGATTTTTTTTTTGCTATCTCAGGGGGCGTGGTTTGTCGCGCAACGTCACTGATTGGTATATAGGCTGCAGCTGTGGCGACGGGCCCGCGCTGCTGAGACAAGCAGAGCACTGACTACCCGGCGGCGCGCGCTCACAGATTCCCTCTCAGCAACACACACACACACTCCCCAAACAAAGAGAAGCACGCGAGGCAGCAGAGCATCCCACCCTTTCAAGCCGCCAGCTCATCCCCCATCCCTCCCAGACAGAACCGGTCCGGTCCGAGAAGCCTGAGACGATGACAACTAACGGTGCGACTAACGGAACCAGCGACATGCTGCAGATCCAGTTCGGTCTCATCAACTGTGGGAACAAATACCTCACGGCGGAGACCTTCGGCTTTAAAATCAATGCCTCCGCCACGAGCATGAAGAAGAAGCAGATCTGGACTCTGGAGCAGAGCGGGGACGACTCCAGCGGGAACGTGTTCTTCCTCAAGTCACATCTGGGTCGGTACATCGCCACTGATAAGGACGGAAACGTCACCGGAGACAGCGAGACCCCAGGTCCGGATTGCCGGTTCATCATCACCGCCCACGATGACGGCCGCTGGTCCCTGCAGTCCGAACCGCACGGCCGTTACCTGGGCGGCACCGAGGACCGGATCATCTGCTTTGCTCAGACCGTCTCCGTGGCGGAGAAATGGAGCGTGCACATCGCCATGCACCCGCAGGTGAACATCTTCAGCATGACGCGCAAACGTTACGCGCACCTGAGCGATAAGGTGGACGAAATTGCCATCGACCGGGATGTCCCGTGGGGGGTGGACTCCATGATCACGCTGGTGTTCTGCGACCAGCGCTATCACCTGCAGACGTCCGACAACCGCTTTCTGAAGAACGACGGTGCGCTGGTCGCCACCACGGACAAGAGCACGGGCTACACGCTGGAGTTCCGCTCCGGGAAGGTGGCCTTCAGGGACTGCAGCGGCAGGTACCTCGCACCCTCCGGCCCCTCTGGTACCATGAAGTCCGGCAAGAGCGCGCGGGTGGGAAAGGATGAGCTGTTTGTGCTGGAGCAGAGCCACCCGCAGGTCGTGCTCACCGCTGGCAACGAGAGGAACGTCTCCACCCGCCAAGGTGGGTGTGGTGGTCCAGCCCAGGGTCTTCTGAGTCACAGTGCATGAGAGTGTGAGTGTGTGTATACCTCCTGTGGCAGAGGAAGGGTTAACTAATGGAATGTGAGACTGCAGCCCCCCCCCAACACACACACAGGAGGTGGCCTAGTCACACAAGTGGTTTGTGTGTATTTACATGTTAAACAATAGCTTGTTTGGCCTGAATCCACCTCCTTACATCAGGACAATCTCAAATATAGAAACAGTATATACCATTTTTACTTCCTATACCCCCCATTAATATTTAGAAACATTGATTTAGTGGTTAAAAAGAAATCAGTTTTGTATGGTAATGATTCAGCCACATGTCCAAGTGTGGCATCATTCAGATGTAAAATATCCTTAATTTTTGGGGTTAAATTGACTTGACTTGGCTTAAAAAGACATTGTTGGTATTAGTCAACAAATAAAGGTCTGAGGAAAAAGGTCAACACCATCTATTGGTGGCTGGACAAAGAATAAAGTTGAAATTGGAGCCTCTTGGAAAGCAGACCGCCACTTCATATGCGAGCTTTGCACCTGGTTAAACCCATGTTTCTGATGGCGGCACTGCATCAGGTGGCCACGCTCCCAAACTTGAATATTTCTGGTTAGCTTTGTTTTTGGTGTCTTAGCTTTCAGCTCAGCACAGATACAAGTGTATCCCTCCACCTTCTTCTTTCTTTCCTTTCTTTTTCTTCCCAATGTTTTTCCCCATCTTCACATTTCTACCTCTTTTCTTCCCCCTGACATCTGTTCCATTATGTCTCTGTGCATTCTTAACTTCTCCTCCCCCACTTCTTCCAGTCTTCCTGTCTGCTTGGCTGCTGTGCCGGTGGCTTGACATCCCTAATGCTTTTAAAAGTCTTCTAAAGCCATGTTTTTATCAAAAGGAAGAAATAAGTCTGAAATTCTTCAGGAAACTCTCTATAGTGGTGTTTGGATGGTGATGAAGGAAGCCCCTGAAGGCCACTGGCTGTAATGAGTGACAGGGATTCTAAGAGACGCTGTCTGAGTTTTATATTTGGCATCTGGTAAGAGCAGCACACTGAGAATGCCATGTGGTTTAGTGGCTTTGCTTCTTTTTGTGGAAAATATGATCCATTCGTCACTTTATTTTTCCTTTAGTGGCATCTTTGTCACACACTGAGCATGTTTTCACTCCATCCCTGCTTGCTTATGAGGATGTTCATCAGGTTGTCTCCGCTGGCAGCTCCTCCTGAAGCAGTGCTCGGGCACAAAATGGAGGTCGGCTTTTGGAAACGGAGTAAGACTATCTTTGCAATATGAACAGGACTCTAATTATAACGTATATGGAGAAGACATATCTAACCACTTACTGGCAGGTTTGTCCTCCAGATGTTGACTTCATGACTAAAAAAATTAAATTACCAAAAATAGTCTTTTCATTATGGATGACTCGGCTCTTTTAAANCTCCAGATGTTGACTTCATGACTAAAAAATGATCAAAAATAGTCTTCATTATGGATGACACGGCTGAGTTGTCTCCGCTTTGATTATAATTTAAAGGGAAAGCTTAACTGTAATTGCACAATTTAATTCTAAAATGATTTCTGTTCAGAAATGTGACATAATGTCACAACACAGCCAAATATTTAATAAAAATTACATAAACTTGAGGTGCATTCAGTGTTTCTCAGCTAGACATTGAATATTTCACATTTCTTTCCTGTTTGGAAGGATTTTATTTATTTATTTGTCATGCATGGTTAACTTGCAGTAGGCTGCCTCACGGGGTTTGGCCTCCAGTTTTGGAGAGACTTTTCTCATCTGACGGTCATCTGTTTCATCTAACATGCTAATTTTATTTGTTTAAGAAATTACAGCAGACACATCCATTTTATTTTATAATTCGATTGCATGTTCATAAAACAAATTAAATGACCTCTAATCTAATTTTCTATCGCCCATTCTTGGCTTGACAGTAAATCTCATTTAAACTTAATCCCGGGCGTTCAGTTTAGCCTCTTTAGCTAGCAGATTCCTCCACGTTTGGACGTTCGCTTGTGCATGTAGTGCATGCAAGATATGGTTAATTACTCTTATGTGTGGAAATGAATAGCAGGAAGTCGGATATGTCTGAGCTGTCAGCCACCAGTCGTTGATGATCAAACAGAAAACTGGCAGGCTGTTGATTCACTTGTCACTGTGTTGAAAATTGGAGACAGTGAAAGCAACTTACAAGAAAGTATGAGTTAGTCCATTTTGCCCACAGGCATTCACCCCTCATGCTCTCCCTGCTCTGCTACAATTGCCACATAATAATCAGGAGACTTGAATCTTTACGGGAAGCCACATTTATCTGGATCTTTGTGATGAGGATTAAACATTGAGTGGAATTAAACTGGCTCCAGATGTTTTGCAAATGGGCAGCTGCTGGCAGTCCTATCAGACCTGAGCTTTTGGTCCTGGCCAAGCCCAAGTGGGTCAAAGCACAAGCTCCTTTGTGTCAAATGGCGACAGCTGTTTCACTAACTGTGTTTAATCGTTTACCAGCTTCCTAAACGCAGTTAAATCGAGTTTTATTTTAATAAGTTCTCATTCCTGTGCTACTTCAAAACAGAAATCTAGTTTCAAGTGTCATTTTGATTTTTAAGATTAAAACTTTTCCCACAATAAACAGTTAATTCTTTTTACATTAAACTTTTTGTGGTCTTCTTGTTGGTGAATCCAGAAGAATTTAATGTGAATTCTCAAACTACTTGTTTAAAAAGTTGTTTTAAGGAAACACCCAGATTTAGCTAGCTTTTATTAAGCTTTTATATATTTTGGACCTGGGTTGTGCTTCTTTAGAAAAGATTGATGCACATTAGTGGAGGTGGAAAAAGCTTTTGAACCTCTGACACGAACTAAAACATGGCCCCTACTCAGTGGCACGAATGAATAATCACAACGTCCCCGAATGAAGAAAAGTCCCAAAGAGCTTGTTTGATTTTTCTCACAAAGCACAAATCTATTTTTTATTTTCTTACTCAAGGTTTTGTTTCCAACTGGCTTAAAAGCCGTGTAGCGGCATCCATGTCACCACCTCCTCATGAGACCATCCACCTTTGGTTCACCTCTCAACACCATTAATGGAAAACATGCCTGATTTTACTGTTTGGCTTCAAATTTCTCTACATGGATTAGTTATTTATGGATATCCATCAAGTCCATGCTACATTCTGACTTACTGATGGATAATCTTGTCATATACAGGAAAACTAGACAAGTCTGATGATTCATCTCGTAAATATTATGTGCAGATCACAGCAGAGCTGCTGCTTCTGTAGTCAAACTCAAGCATTTAAAACTTCCATTTAAACGGACTCTGTGCTGTTTCCGGTTCTTATCATAATCTCTGCTCATCCATGGTTACAAATTCTCTGAGACGGTTTAACGACCCTCGTGTGGTCTGAGCCACAATTATCAGTCAGTTAGCCTGGAGCTCAGTGGCGTTTTAAGTGGCCTGCTCTGCCCTTTAAACTTTAGAGCATAAGTGTGAGTGAGAGCAGTGCTGGCTTGTTAGCTAAATGGACGAGATCCCATCACATCCTGTTTGCTACTGGTGTGGACACCCACTATTCTTTGTATGTGATCCCTGCTGGGGCTGGGGCTCTTTTTGGTCAGTTATTTTTGGATAAATATTGAATTTCCGATGACATTTGATGTTGTGGTCGCCGAGAGTCCCTCCCCCCCAAATGGATCCTGTGACTAATGTCCTCTCTGCTAGCTGTGAATTAGATTTNAGCCCCCCCCCCCCAATGGATCCTGTGACTAATGTCCGCTCTGCTAGCTGTGAATTTGATTTTTATAAGGCGTCATATGAAAATGACTATTAAACATTATTAAAGCCACAGAATATCTAAAATACTGATCAGCTTAGAAAATGATTCACTCAAAGAAAATGAGCTCACTCATGTGGTTAACAAGTTAGCTCGTTTATGCTAACTTATCAGCTTTAATCCATTAGGAGGTGCTCTGTAAACATAACTGGGAATAAGTGGGACAGTAAGATGCTGTATCAGGTCTGAGTGAGTTAAAAGTGCAGGTATGTGAACTTGTATGTTCGGTTAAAATCACTGTGTTTGTGTGAAGTGAAATAGATTGCTGCTCTGGCTCTGTTGTGTCTGCCTCAGCGTCAACCCTGACACCCTTTCTGCATCCTTCACCCCCTGCTGACAGGAAATGAGACATGAGATGTGCATCTCCGACCTTGTCTAGTGCGATAATCCCTGCAGGGTGAAGGGTGATGATTTGCGTCCTCCGTCTGCAACGCGGCACTCATGATGGCTGCCCAGTAGAGGAGGAGAAAGGAAAGGGAGCGATCTGTGTGTCCTCAGTAATGCTCAGTGGCTGTGACTGATCCCTGATGTGTTAATGTGTTTATGGACTCTTTTGTATGTTCGTGCCTTGTCAGTATGTGTGTGTAGGGAGGTTGCCAGATCATGCTGGCTCTCTCTCTGCTCGGTGTCGTCTGCCTTATTATAGGTTAAGCTTCAGCTGGTCTCCAGTTTATCATTCTGTCCTGCTCAGGGTGTGTCTCTTAAATTAATGCTTTCCAGCTCACACGTTGGTTTCTATGTCACACCAAGCAAATGGTGGAGTTTAAATCAGTTTATAAAGAGATTTGGGATATCCTCAGACACTTTTTTTCTTTGTCAGAGCAGCAGCGTTTCAGTCCACATTGTGCTGAGTGTGTAGGCCGGCTGGCCTGTACTCTGCGTGTCCGTTTGGATCAGAGTAAAGGGCGATGATCTGGCTGCCTGTTTGTGCCCCAGCTGGTCGCCTCCTCAGTCAGGCTTGCTGAACAATAGAAGACATACAAACACACACAATCGCTCTAGATGCAATCGCGTGTGCACTGGCAGCAGGCCTCCGGTGCTGGCTCACAGGAACTCTGTGCCTGCCGCCATTAGGCTGAGAGCAGTGGGTGGAGTGGACAGAAAGATGGAGGGGTTGTTTTTATGTGTTTTGTGTGTGTGTGGTCACTTTTGGTGTGGTTTTGAGGAGGGATGTTAAAAGTGCACATGATTGCAGACCCTCTTCCTACCCCTCCTTCTGTTCCCCTGTCAGCTTGAAAAACATCAGTGTGGATGAATCTGGTTGTTTAGTCAGCTCGCACACACACATCCTTGCAGACAGCCTCGGCCTCTCTCTGGGTCATCACTTGGGAGTGTTTTGTCTCCGTCAGGCTTGTTTTCACCCTCCGTCTGCTCCTACTAACATTTTCATGTCCTTGTGACCAGTTTTGATTAATATGATTTACAGAAGGATAAACATTAAAGAGCAGAATATGCAGACAAAAAAAACAAAACTATTTATTCAACCAGCATAAAAAATGTCAGGCTGCATCACAACTATTATTCAAATGTAATTCTGTTTGGGTGGAGGGGCATTAATGTCTTAAATTCAGCTCAGTGGTAGGTTGTTTTCTCTCCATGATGTGGAATGTTCCTTTTTTAGTGTCCTGGTTTATTTTCATAAAGTAAAATTTATGAGTGATTTTGTTTGTTTTTTTTACCGTTGGACTGTGCTGGACCGCACCTGGTACGAGTTAAATGTTTTAATCATATGTTTGCACGATATATCTATACAATTTTAATTCGAAGCCACCAGTAACATGTGAGTTATTTTCATNTTGCACGATATATCTATACAATTTTAATTTGAAGCCACCAGTAACATGTGCGTTATTTTCATGTGCCAGGACCAGTTCAAAGGTAACAAAATCCACCGGCCTGCATCTCTAAAGCTCAAGCACATAACTCATTTTGTGACTTTCCTCATGCAGGATCAAGGCTATTAAATGATGACCTGGGGAGCTGCTTTTGAAGGAACAGATCACAAGTTGTTTTCTTTCATGCAAAAATGGCTTTAATTAAATTTGTCCTGGTTATTTGGAATGAATAAAATCTTACAGGCATAAAAGCAAATGACCATCATTGAAAAGGAAGTGGTAGCAGTGGAAAAATGTCCCTGATCATAATCCCAATATAGCAGCAAAGAGCCGTTATCTATGCAAAACATGGCGGTATGATCATGTTTTCAGCAGAAGGAGAAGTGACTTTCCCCTCTTTGATGTAACCTGAGATCTTCTGTTCTGTGATGAAAGAAAAAAAAGTCCAGAGTAAATCTTTTTATCTGAGATGAAGCTGCTGAAAGACTGTTTCAGTTCAGCTGAATCGCCAGTTGCATCGCTTAAAGGTTAATAATTTGAATGTTAAAAGATGCAGAAGTTTTACCCCCTTTGTGAGGTAAATATCTGTTCCTTAAAGTCAGTACCAAGGGAGTGTACATCTAGATTTCATGCACCAAGTAAACGGTGGGAAAAGTCTTCTATGAAGACGAGGGTAGGATGGGATAGAACAGGAAGCACTGGTTCTATGGTCATTTTTAACTCTGACTGCTTTCGCCTGAGATCCTGTGGTCCTAATGTGATTCAGAGATTTCCTAAGGCCTTTAAGATAAGTTTTATCATTAACTGAATTGAAGGCCCTTTTATAAAAGCTACCATTACCAGATGGGGTTTTAGGTTTTAGATGTAAGTTTGGTTATTGATCAGTCATGAGTCCATCCTGTCTGCTTTGGGTTGGTAATAAATTGACCCTCCTGTGCTACTGTAGAGGAAGCAGTGAGGATTAAAGGAGTGAACTGTGACGCATCGTGGAGACAGCAGGGCTCAGTCCACTTTTTTTTTCTCCTACATTTTTCATCTTCTTCCCCCACTAATGCTTCTGCTCCAGATAAACTTTTGTAAGCCTTCCTTTCCAAACATGTGGTTCCCATTATGATCAGTTTATATTTTCCTCCTCAATCATCTGTTTGTTACATGTGCATCAAGCGAACGTCCCCACATATTTCTGTAGAAACCTGATCCAGCAGAACAAAGTAACTTATGTAAGACTTGCTCTGTGGCTACAGGCCTGACTTTTTCACCACAAATACTCTGATTCTGTTAAAATTGGTGTAAAAATGATTGGTTGGGAGGATTTGGTTTAACCTTTTTTTTATCTTTTAAACTTTTTAAACTAGTTTTTTCTATATTTTCTTTGGACTCTGTTAAGTAAAAAAAAAAGGTAGGAAAAAATTCAACGATAGTGAAATAATTCAGCTCCTTTTTGGTCTTTTTAAAAGGGAAGTGGACCTATTTTAAGTGTGGTGTGTGTGCTTTTTGTGGCTCCATTGAGGGTGTCGTGTCACAAGAGTCAATGTCTGTGGATTATAAACTTAAAAATGACTGACGGTGAGGAGGTGGTCCAGACCTCTGCAGCGTGCACCTCGTGTTCTGCATGAGTTATATTGGTTCTGCTAGAGTTTCATTGCGGGTAATGAGGTGTCGGCTTGAAATAACGAATAAAATCTCCCTTTTTAATATATTCAGTTACCAGTGGAGCCGGCTCAGACTGTAAAACGCCAACATGGAGAAAACGAGATGAGGGGGAGGGTGTTGCACATAAAAAGGGAGATGGATGGTGAAAACATGAGCACATTTATCTTTTTTTCTAAACACAACACCCCCCCCCCCTGTCCCCATGAACCCTCTGGCTGTAAGTCCAGCCACGCCGTGACCTCATGTACAATACCACACATTGTGCTGTATGAAGCGATTGTGCTTGTGTGTGTTCATCCAATGGTTGACTCATATTTGTTCACCACTTAGTTGCTTTTAAGAGCCTGAGTGAGGTTTGTGTGGGATGTATGGATGGACATGCACACACACACGCTAGAGCCTTTTACGCTGCTCAGTTAAAAGCAGCTGAAGCTCGATCTCCAGCTAAAAGTTACACATAATGGTCATTATTGTACAGCCGCATGTCAGCGACCGAGTCACAAAGGATGCGCCGACAGTGACGTGACGATGAACTGCATTTGGTAACTTAATGCTGTTTAGAAACTTTTGTTATGCTGGGTCTTTTAGCCTTTAATAGAAACACCTGCTACTGGGTTGTTTTTTTTATCAGTGGTCTGCTTTTTTCTCATGCCACCCTTTTCCAATCTAAGATGTGGCATCTATCCTAACGATGGAGTTAGATGGTGATATTAGCTTGAAGTACACATAAATGTTGGGATGGTAATTAGAGGACTGTTGGGCCTTTTGGGGTTTTTCCTAGGTGGTCCTGAGTGGTCCTATGGCTTTGCAGAGGTCTGCGTTCTGAGTGCTTCTAGTTCAGTGGTATCAAATGGGTCATCTTGCAGACATCATCTAAAAGTAAGGTTGTAAAATTGTCAGAATATTCATACATAAGGAAGATAAAGGGGGTTTGGGGGTTCACCACTGTGACACCGACATGCCAAAAATCAGCTTCATGTCAAATTCAGATTTTTTTTATGGCATGTGTAATAAATTTGTTTGTGTTAAGGAAAATAAGGAGCTAATTTCAAAGATTTATCTCTTCATTTATGATTTAATTTTGACAGCCTTGTTTAAAAAGAAAAAAAATTTATTTAATAAATGTAGGCTATATTTAAGAATGACCTGGCAACCCCCTGAAACTATCTCGCGACGCCCTTGTGGGTCCCGACCCCCAGTTTGAAAACCATTGTTCTAGTTGACTGATTTTGACCTAATTATCAGTCAGCTAAAGCAAATTTACTCAATTGAGAGTGTAACATGCTCAAAAGTGATCTGCATGTGTTTGTTAGCGGTGTGATCCAACGGGCGTTTGACATGTGGGTGTGAATCTGTCAGCACTGTTCTTCTCCTGGCTGAAATAATCAATTCCAGATTTTGCTTAGTCATGATTGACTTTGACCAAATCCCTGCAAAAACTGGCTCTCAGATCTTCAGCTGCACTATTTGTGGCCTGACTGATAAACTGCTGGTAATTGGGTAAACTGAGAATTAACGAGGCTTCTCTGTTCAGTTAACCGTCTCAGCTCTTGTGGTCTTCGTCCACCATGACGCCTTGTCCTTTGAAGTGTAGCGAGGCCTGTCTTGACTGTGACAGATGTGGTTGTGTGTGCGGGTGGGTGTGTGCGCAGCTGTGCAAAATCCTTCACTAATCTGAGCTGTCTGATGTTGCTCATTTAGTCCATCTGAGCCTGACCACAGGATGTGTTACCATCATCCTCACTCCCCCACGTGCGTCATACTTGGTAGTGACCCACTAGCCCATACTCTTGCTAACCCCTTTTCCCAAACCATCTGTCTTCCCCCTCTGCCCAGGCATGGACCTGTCAGCCAATCAGGATGAGGAAGGCGACCAGGAGGTGTTCCAGGTGGAGATCTGCCGTGAAAACAGGAAGTGTGCATTTCGGACCGCTGCTGGGAAATACTGGACCCTCACTGCTAACGGCGGCCTGCAGTGCACCGCCTCCACCAAGTAAGAATCCCTCACCTGCTTCAGTCTGTCCACGCAGTAATCTCTGGGCAGCAGTTGTGTGTGAAACAATCCTGGAGAGCTTGAAACTGGTAATGTGAGATGGTGGGGGGGGCTGGCTGATGTGTGTGCAGGAGGTTAAGAGTAAGTGAGCTCATGTCATGGCAGTTGGCATGTTGTAGGAGATGAAGTGTGTTTGTGTGCAACCTTAACCTGCAGCTAGTGTTTGTCTTAAGAGCCATAGTTCTTTCCAACCAGAGCTGGCTGTTAACCCCTGACCTTTAACCTTTGACCCTGTGCTCCTGGATGATTTTCCTCGTCAGGCTCCAGACAAATGGAGCTCTAAATGGGGGGGGCATCAGAATTACATTTAATTATAAAAAGAGTAGTAGAAGAATCTGACCCAGTATCAGACATGTGTTTGGTGTTAAA
>CM047976.1:4711537-4749062 GCA_026261665.1 Melanotaenia duboulayi
TGAAAACGTCCATATATAAGACCAAAACATGGTTTAGACAATTCAAACTTCACTTTTCAACGCAGTCGCCGCCGTCTTAGACGAGATTTCTTGTCTTTTTTTTAAGTAGTCTTCAAAAATAGTTTTTGAAGTTGAGGTTTTTGTGAAGGACATTGAAAAGTATTTGGATTTTGTTGCCTTTTATTCTGTTTGCTGCCAAGATGATCCCACTCTGCTTCAGTAATGTTGAAGTTTTGGACCCTTTCAGATGAGGCTTCAGTGAACAGTAGATCTTGGAGAAAAAAAAAACTTAGAAATGGAAGTACGGAGAGGAGTGCAGGTGTGTAAAAGCAAATTATCATTAGAAATATATACACTCTTTATAGATACACACAAACAATCACAGACATAAACAATGCCAAGGGAGGCGGAGCAGCCTAAAGCGTCTGGAGAGCAAATGCTGGCAAACACCAGCCGTCCCTGAGGAGGAGGAGGAGGGTGTGCAGGGCTTTAATAAGCATACTCACACACATTTGCCCTTCTTTGTCCTCAGACACAAAAGCTTGCCTGTGTATAAATGCATGCGTGTGTATGTGAATAAACACACACTATGATCATGCTTTCTCACAGGAACATGAATACAGAATAACAGGAAGCTGCAGCAGAGATGGGATTTGTTCTTCTCAGGTGTCTCAGGAGATAAGGTGGGTCATGTCTGGTTCATGTTTTCAGGGCTTCAAATCTGTTTAATCAAAACCCATTCACAGCATTCCTAAAATTAAATTTATATAAACACAGTTAAATGAAGCTTTTGATTGGCTGTACTTTTCCTTTTGTAGGTGGGATAGACTGGAACAATCCAGCAGATTCATTATCAGTTTTTATTTTTCAGCCAGTCTGCTGTAGATTTGCGGCTGTGTTTGGGATCATGTTCCTGTTTAACCGTTTCAGTAAATCTTACTGAGGGTTGATCAATCATCAACCCTCCAGCTCTGTGCTGGACCTTTTCTAGCTCCCTGCTGCAGCCATACTAGTTCAGTCTTTTTCAATATGCTAACTGGGGCCTGAAGAGTCTAAGATGTAGCTCTTTGGTTTACTAAGGTTTCCATAAACCTTGCATAGTCTGGCACTTTTTCCTCAAATGGGATTACACATCCCCTAGGGGTATTTGGAGACACTCCAAGGGGTACTTAGAGGAAAAAAAGTAATATTGATCCTAATTCTGTAATAAATAAAATATATATACAGAAGTTTTGAAAGTAAAATGTATATTCAGTATTCATTTTGTTGTGTTTACATGCAGCATTTTTATTCTGATCAGGCTTTTCATCCAAATAATTGTGTCCATGTAAACTAGTGTTGAGCAAGTTGTGGGAAAACTTGAACTCGTTTTTACTCCAGCTGGATAAATTTACTGACACGAGTAGAAATCAACAACTCCACAATATTTCCGAACGCATCCTACTCTACACACCCTGGAAAACCAACAGAAGAGGACATATTTAAGGTTTTCGGTTGGGTGCTGATGGCAGTGTTTGATAAACAGCCTTAAAGTGAACGTGCTGGAACGTCCACTACTGAGAAGTTTGCAGGCTGTTTTGAATGTTTACCGCTTGGAAAATCTGGTGAAGGTGTTTTAAAATGACCTTGAAACCTTCCCAGACTGATTGGCAGCAAACATTAATTCTCTGAGGTCATTGCTGATGTCTTTCCTCCTTGGTATGAAATGATGAAGATGATTTAAATTATTTCTGCATAAGGTTTAGTTTGTGTGTGTGTGGTGGACTTTTTCTGTTCATTATAACTATGTCCACTGACCATCTTTTAGTCTTCATTGCAGTGGGTGTGTATGAGTGACAGCACATATCCCTGAAATTCTCCTTTATTTGGTCTAATCGTTTCAATTAATCCAGTCTTTTGTTGTTTGAGTTTAATGAGTCATTAGCCGATAATTCTCTTTAATTCTATCCAACTGTAATCCATGACCCATACGCTTGTCTGGAGAGCCCGGGGGTGTCTTCAAGGACTTAAAAAAGGAATAAAGTATCTAAAAAGGATGTTATAAGAAGACAAAGAGACTGTTTTATTGGATTCAGGCACATGATGTTGATCAGAAGTGGCAGTTTGGGTCAAACAGTCAAAGGGCAGGGTTTATACTGAGGGAACATAGTGGTCACAAGGAGACAGTAAAACTGTAGTGGTAAAGAATAGATCTTTACTGTTTTTATCTGTGAAAGCCCCTCATGTTCTAAATACAACAGAGATGATTCAAAACATTTTGGCTGGGAATGGGTTAAATGATGCACAATCTGATTAAAGTCTAATTTTGGTTTTCATGAAAAAAAAGAGGGAAAAACAGGCTGTCTCACTGCATCCATGACTTAAACTATTAGGACCCCCAGGGCACAATGGAGATTTGCAGTGCTGCTTTTAGAGTTTGCATCCAGAAACAGGAGACGGTGTGTAGTTAAATGATTTGTCACACTCGCAGCACACTTGGCTGAACAAAGAACTCTGAATAACATTACAAAGCCTCCACTGACGCCATGATTGGTGGAAAGCACCTCGTTCTGCCATGTGATTGGTGCACAGCCCCTGGGCTTGGTTATCATGAGTCAGCCCATTTTCCTGAAATGAGACGAGGGCCGGTAACACGCAGCAAAGGAGGGGGCAGCTGAATATCTCCGTCTCCTGGCAAACATGGGCTTATATGAGGCTGAATACTGAGAGAATTTAAACAGAAAACTTTATTAGAAAACTCTGGTCTCACACACGTTAGACAGAAAAATACAGAAGGGAATGCTAGCAAGTTTTTTTTTCTTTATATAGTTTACTCAAAAATATCTGTATAAACAGGAAATTATTTGTCTCAAGATTTTTAAATGAGTGAAAATATGCGCATGTTGAAGCGAAGTTTCTTAAGTTTTTTAAGTCCTCTGTTCAGCAGGAGAAGGCAAAGAGTCTCCATGGATACGCCCATCGTTTCAGTGTTAAACCAGATGAATGAAAGGCCATGTTGGGTGACAAACATGAAAACAGTTGGAGTGATTGAAAAAGGAAAATGTTAACAGCGCTGAGAAGCCAGGCTGTGTTAGTAGCGTCTGTAGTAGTGTGGTGGGGGTCCGTAGTGCATGGGCAGGTCCATGTTGGGGTGATGAGGGTGGAAGGGAGGATTGTGGTTATTCTGGTTGTTGTTATTGTTCAAAGGAGGCAGGTGCTGAAGTGGGGGCACGTAGGGCGCTGGGGGCAGCCGGGGTATGATGATCTGGTGGTACAAGTGGCCCTGTATAGGACCCGGGGGGTAGCGGGCTCGCGGAGGAACAAACAGGGGAGCTTGTACTGCCTGGGGGTGTGGAGGGGCAGCAGGGTTCAGATTGGGTAGGTTTTCTGGGGCTGGACCCACACGTGGCCGCTTGGAGTCTGTGATGGCCTCTGGGGGTGGGCCCACTCTCTTCCCTGAATTATCTGAGAGAAGAAAAATGAAGTTAATGTCACACTTTTTTCACCCTCAAAAGAAACACAGGAAACACTCGTGTAACTGCTGCCAACTGGTCTGAATAAATAAGAGAGGAAGCAGCAGGGAGGAAGACGATGTACCGCGCTGCTGTATTTACCTGCCAGGTAACGTCATGATCCTCTGTTTCTACATCAGTGAAGAGATAAAAGAAGCAGAAACAACAATAAATCCTTTCGGTAACTGACCTGTGCACTTCTTATTTAGCTCGGCTTCACCTTCCTTCTGGATCTCCTGAATGAGCCGCTCATCATCTTGCTGCAGAGAGACACACACACACAGTTTGTTAAAAACTCAGGAAATGCTGCTTTACTGAGGAAATTCTGGTGGCTAGCGAAACACAAGCAGTACGACAAATGTACACAGAATAAGAGAAACGGCATTACCACTGGTCACTGTGGCTAACATCGATGCCAGTTAATAACATCCACCAGCATTAAAAAAAAAAACCTGCAGAAAACTCAGAACAGCCCAAGTTTCTAGCATCCCCAGGTGCAGCTTATTGCAGCTAAATGCCAACACTCTGGAGCTTCAAAGCACCCTCATAATGAACTATAATAGAGCAAGTTTACATTAGAACTGTTGAATAAAGATAAGAGATCAGATTACTCTTTTCCTCAAGTATTAATCCTTCTTCCTGTTTAGCTGCCATGAAAAGCCCTTTGCCAGCTCGGGTGCCTCTGCAGAGCTGCTGGAGCTGCTCCAGCTCATTAAACACTTGGGCACTAATTGATGCTTTTGGTTGCCAGTGATTCTACAGCCAGGTCACTGCGGGCAGCGATGGAGTCGGCCGGTGAAGGTCAAATGGCCGGGGGGGTAGTTTGCACCCCTTTGCAAAAAGGATTCTGTCCCATTACTGTAATATTGTCATCTTTAAGATAGCATACCCTCCATCGCCTTCATAATACAATTAAAACATGAAAAGACAGAGAGAAGAAAAAACATGTGGTTCTCAGAAAAAAAGAAAGCTGCAGTTTAGTTTTGGAGCGCACCGTGGGATCAGTCCAGAGGGAACACTTGTGGCAGTGTCGGCAGGGCGCGCCGGGAGAGCGGGCGTGCTGACAGAAGTGGTTGTAGCCGTTGATGGCTTCTCGACAAAGGTAGCACATGAAGCTGCCGCAGCGACACGACATCCGGTTGCAGCCCTCTGATTTGACCAGGCCCGTCCCGCATTTGACACACTTCCTCACCCGTGCTGCTGTCATTCGCTCCTCGCTGCAGCACGTGGAAAATGACAGGGTTAACGCTAACAAAAGGAACTAAAAGAAAGATAGAATTCTTATTTCTTAACACCACGGTTGTGTTGATGTGGATCTGAAGATGTCCTTGTCCCTGACACTGCTTGTTTAAACATGTTTAATATGTTGGAATATTTAGGAATCCACAAACATTCGTTGTTTAAAGATAAAAATCAAAAGGCTGTGACAGTAAGAACTACTTGTACTTTATTTGTGGCCGGATGAAGGAAACCTCCACCACCTGGAGTGCCTTGAAGGTTTTTATAATTCCTTTCAGTCTTGTCCTGTTAAAACCATCAGACCACTGATCTGTCTACCAGGCCACTTCCTGCCTCTTTCAGCACCAGGAAGTAAGACGATCTGAAAACAGGAAGTACTGCCAGTGGGCCTGCTGGGCCACAGGAAGCAGCCGGCCTCTGTACTTCCTAAGTGTTGTCCGGGAAACACTGAAATGTTTACCCGACATCCTCTCTGATGAGAAGGTTATGAGATGAGGTATGCTGGGACAAATGTGCAAAGTCAAAATGTCCACTTAATTAGTAAAACTTTCCATATGGTGGTTCCAAAAAACACCAATGGTTGGAAAGGTGTGGATGGTAAGAATAAACATAACTATCAAATTCTATAAATATCTGGATGTGACCTTTAAATGAGAAGACTAAATGATGTGCTGACATGGGAATACTGTCACCCACTTACAAGAGCACCCTCATTCGAATCTCATCCCTCTCCAGAACCTGTTCACAGGTCTTCCCCATGTGCTGCTTCCACTGCACGTGGCACTTTCTGCAGCTCTCCTAAAAGAATAAAAGAGACAAGACGTGAATGACATGTTGATTCTGAAAAATCAGACAGGGATGTGCTTGCTGAAATGAGAAAAATAAAATCCTGCACTTATTACCACACCCCATCCATCTAATCCATTGTGACACATTTCCAATAAATGCTGAATAAGCAGACTGCTGCAGCCGGAGTAACATACCCACAGTGTCTGCTCTGTATGCTGCTGCTATTCCCACTGCAGGGACTCATAGACATGGCTAGGTGGGGCCTTTTGCTGCAAACTGGTTGCCTAGAAACAACATCTCTATCCTCCGACCCCTTTTGTCTAGTCAGACATGTGCATGTGAAGGACATCCGGGGCAGACGGCATCATGGCGCACACTCACATTAGCTGCCCCCCACCTCCTAACCTTTAGCTAAGTGGTGTCACCATAAATTTTTGAATTGCTCATCTAATATTAAAGAGTGTGGCGTATGACAGCTGATGGAGCAGAGTGTGATGCATATCTGCAGCGCAACCTCCTGTCCACGGAAAACCAATCTCACCCTCTACATCCTGAGACCTCCTTACACATACTTAAACCACTGTTAGTGTGTGTGTGTGTGTGTGTACTATTGTTTATACAGCTCAGCTTCCACAGAGCTCCTCTCACAATGGTCTGAGACAGCTGTGTGTGTGTGTGCAAGGTCAGCCAGAGGGTGTAGGAGTAGGCTGGAGAAGCCAGTTTTTGTTGGCATTTGGAGCAGCTCAGAAGGTGGGCACTCCCTCAAAGATGAGAGGGATCCAAATGGTTCAAATTAAATGAAAGAGACTAGAGCAAAGGTAAATAGGCTAATTTGTAGTTTAGGGATTCATAAGGAGAGTTTTAACAGAAAGAGAAGATCCAGTGTGCACAAAATTTGGAGGGGGGTTAAGCTCAGACAAAGACAGAGAGAGTAGTGATAGATCGCCCCCTAGTGGTAAAAGAACCAGGAAGAGAGCATGTGTGAATGTCTGTGACCTGTTTGACAAAGATGTTGAAAAGCAGGAAAACACCTTAGCTCTTATAGCGAAGCTAAAAATACAGCGGTCGACGTCAGAGTCAGATCTTCGGGGGGGCGTGTCTTCCCCCGCCTCAGATGATTCATTTAAATAAAGCTGAGAACAGCTACAGTTTTGACAAAGCTGGCAGAGATACCAAAACCAACTTTATGACGAACAAGGACTTTCATAAGTTTGACTGCAACTTGTTTTCTCTGGTGACGCCTCCTGCAGCAGCCCTTATAAGGCAGCGCAGGCTACTTGCAGAGCTTCCGATTTTTTGGGGGGTGGTGGCTTTTCTTGCAATTCGAGCTCAGTGCACATGACAGGGAAAAGATCAAGAGAGGAGATATGGATCTAACATGAAAACACACCATCCGATGTTGTGTTATATAAGATGCTTGTATTAGAGAACCCATGTAAAATCTGCAGATGTTCTGACGGTGGGTCCTACATAAAAACTCCTTTGCTTTCGAAGTTCAGAAACCAATTACAGGCCAGAGACAAACCCATCCAAACGCCCTCATAACCACATGTGGAACACATTAACATCCACTCATGTGAATGCATATTGATGTAAGAGTGTGTAAGAGCCTATAGGTCAGACAGAGCCGGGAGGAAGAGGGAAGAGAATCTGGGTCAAACTTGATTTGAACCACATTTGAAATGGAGGAGGAAGCCTGTCCAACCAGTAAGACACCAGTATGAAAGGAGTGGATGGGGTATCCAGCCAATGAGGTGGCTGCATGAGGGAAGGCGGGTGGGCTTATGAACTGTGTTAGTTACATAATAATGCTCCTCCCTGCTGGTGGATTGAGCGGGCTGTGGAGCAACTGCAACAACTCCCTCATGGAAAAAAGAAAGAGGAAAAAAAAGTGGAATAAAATAAAATAAACTGGAAAGGCTGTTTCAGTGGAAGCGGTGTGTGAATGCTGATTGTTGAATGAATGCAATCTGCTACACTATAGAAGTCTTGTTTACAATAGCTGAAGACATGATGCTGAAGGGTTAGCACAAGAGTTTCTAGAGTTCAAACTAATCATTTTCAAACTGGTGTTTTTATACAATAAAAATGTTCAACTTTTAATGAGTCGTTGCAGAAAGCCAAACGTGAAATATTGGAATAAAAGGAAGCTCACAGTGTGATAAAGATGANTGTTCAACTTTTAATGAGTCGTTGCAGAAGGCCAAAAGTGAAATATTGGAATAAAAGGAAGCTCAGGAAGATGTTTGTGGTCAATAAGAGTGTGTATGTCATTAACAATCATGAAATAAGAGCAGGTTAATGAACTGTGTGAATGCTGACTCAGCACTCAGCAAATATAAGCGAGATATATTAAAGTACAAACACTTTCCTCTCCAGCACTCCAACTCAAAAACACCGGTTTTTGATTGAATATAAATCTTTATAGATGTTATACTGAGTTTATACCCGATGATGGTGTACAGATGAATAACTTAAAATAAATGGATCAGACCTAAAGGTTTCTAGGGGTGTGTGTGAGCATGTTAAACTGCAGGATGGCTAATGTGAGCCTCTGGCTCCACCTACAGGTTTATACTGAGAGTTGCTTCTGTAAGAACTGTATTTCAGTCTGAACTTAACTTCTTTTCAAACAGGCACCATCACATATATTTTAGTCCACTTGATCCAGTCAAAATGTCTCAGGAATAAAACAAACATGGGAACACACTGATTTCTGACTGCCATACTTTCAGTTTAAAAATTTCCCTCAGAAAGTTCCAGCATAGAAAACAAACTACGGTACCAGAGCTGCAGCTCTACGGTGGTGAGGAGCTTCATACCAGCGACTCATACGTTTGTCACGTGCTGTTTTAGTGAGTTTAACAAATAAATACAAGCCCCTTTCACAAAAATATTTATGTATCTTTTAGGTATCTCAGAAAGATATTTACATACTTGGAACTCATTTCTGCAGATACTAAACCCCATGATGAATTCCTCACTTTTAAGAAGCAATCCTAAACTTTAGCAGATTTTCTCAGCACGGCACCTCCTAACGATGGCTAATTCGACATCCATCATGCAGCCTACCTCTACCGACTCTTTCCAGCCAGTAAAAGTCAGTCTCTGACTCTTGGCTCATCTCTTGTTCTGTCCCTTTATCTTTCTGTTTTCTTCTTATTCTGCAGTTATGTCTGCTTGTGTTTCCTTGATGAATCAGCCACGATGAGCATTCGAAACAGTGTGTGTTGAAATCCTATTGCTGGTGTGTGGAGAGGTGCATAAAGGAGAATTCTACTGTAAATATTCATCCTTCACGATGTGCAAGTCACATGTTCCCCGTCTCTTAAGCCTTGATGATGCAACATCCGTGTATGATATTATTCAGCTTCAGTGGTGCAGTTACATGTGAAAGTCCCTAATTTAACATAAACCTGGTAAGATTTTCTGATGTTTGCTGATGAACTGGATGGTCCCTCTCCGCTTTAGCATCCATGACTTCATAAGTGAACTTCATGCTCCACAGACCACAGAACATATTTCCACTTTTCATCAGTCCATCTTAAATTAGCTAAAGGCCCAGAGAGGGAAGCTGCCGCTCTGAATTTTGATCATCTATGATTTTTTTTTATTTGGGAGAGTTTGAATTTGATTTGTGGATCTTATCGTTGACGTCTGAGTGTGAGTACGGGGAGATTGGAGCATGAAGAGATAAAAGTGTGAGCTTGTTTGTGTTGAATTGGGAAGGGATGGTGAGCAGAAATTCAAGGACAGATCTGGAGAAAAACACTGGGGGTTTGTTGATGTGGTGAAGACTGGGAACAGACTTCAGGTTTGTGTGTGGGTGTTTGGAGCATTTCTACCAAACAACAAGAGTTTTCTGAGTAGACTTGGTGTGACAGCTTCTGGTGGGTAAAAAGTAACACCTCCCTTCCCTGCAGCATTCCTGAGTCGGAGGGAGGAGACCCAGAGATAAACAGTGAGGAGGACAGAGGTCGCAACCTCGCCAGATGAAACGGTTCATAACTGCTCACCAATCTCCCATCTATCATGTCTAACTCGTGTCCAGGAGACACGATGATTTATACGGGCCAGAAAGGCTCTTCTGTCATGATACGCTGAATTATGTATGACCACGACTTATGAATTCAAATTTAGACTTAATTTATCTTTTGTTCGAGATTTAGCTGAGAACGTCATCTTCTATAAATACAATCTGTTGAGGAAAGCTAGAAGAAAACATAGAAACCTTAAATAAACAGAGAACTGACCTTGCGGCAGCGAGGGTTGGGACAGCTAAACAAAGACATGTTTTTGTCCAACAAGGCTGGAAAGTTGCAAAATGGGCACCTGCGAAGGTCAGAGAGGATAAGAGATAAGAACAAATAGGTATTTGATTCAGCTGCACATGTTTATGACCCATAGGAAACATTCAACAATCAGGAGTTGTGATATCAACACACAAACACTCACCTCACTAACTCATCAGCACAGGTGGCTGCGACCGCCTCCTCCGCCTGCCTCTCGTTATATTTACACAGTATATTCTCTGGTAGGACCTTCTCCAGCTCACACATGGGGTAGGAGCACGGGCAGCCCTCCTCCATGCAGCTCAACTCCGACTGCAGGGGAAAAAAAAAACGGTTATTCTTAATCAAGAGGTTATGTTTCTTAATTAAGTTCAGCCTGTCTCAGCTGAGATCAGAATTTTAAACAAAGCTTTTGTGTTTTTTCTGACTGCAGCTGCTACAAAAACATAGATTTATTTATTTTGTAGGTAACAGTCATTCATAGTTGCCAGGCAACATCAGTCTGACTCAAATGGGAGGAAAAACAGTGGGTGTGTGCGCGTACCTTCCCGGAGCCAAACACTGCCTCCTGAGCGTACTTGACCAGACACTCTTTACAGAACAGGTGACCATCTGAACACTGGGTCATCTTCTCAAATGCAAACTCCCCGTAGCAGCAGCCACATTCAATCAGCTGACCTCCCTGGGCAAAGACAGACAAACATTGTGAAAGTCAGCTGGTTGACTACACAGGAAATAAAGGGAAAAAAGTTAAGGATAAAACATTCTTTTAAAAGCAGGGTGTTCATTTAGCTGTGTACTTTTTTATTATTAGAAACCGAGCCCCAATACAAGAGTCCATGAGCTATATCCAAGATTTCATGTGGAAGACATCAAAAACAAATTTATGGAAATTCTTGCTACAACATGCTCACCCTCTGGAGTTTGCAAACGTGCCACAAGTTTAATCATTTCACTGCAATGAACACAAAACTGTTTGGAACTAAATCAAAAAGGTCCAAATTTATGGGCTCAATATGAATTCTTAAAGATTTTGAAGTGCCCAAAAAAATCCAGAGACTATCTCAAGAGGCACAAGTTGGAGGTTTTGTCAAAGTCTCACAGTCCCCCAACCTAAATATCACTGCTTATCTGTGGATAGACCTGTGTGTAAGTATATATGCTAGACGACTTGAGAATCTTACAGAATTAGGAGTGTTTGTTTACAGACCATGTAAGGTACCTAAACTTCTGCTTGGGGCCATTTTTCTTTCTTCTTTTTTTTTAACCTGTCCTGCATCATGTCAGCAGAACGATGGTCTGGCTGCTTTACTGTTCTAAACTTTGCCAAGAAGAGNCGATGGTCTGGCTGCTTTACTGTTCTAAATTTTGCCAAGAAGAGCTTTTGGATCTTAAATGTTATTGTTTGCTCTCACTGAAATGGTTTCAACAATATTTCAACAAATTTATCCACCACTAGAAGGACCGGTCTGACACCCAGGAGAGCAGGGCCAGTCCAGAGAGCTGTGGTACCACGCAAGTCCCCGAACCACAAGTCAGAAGACCAAACCCTTCCCCACCCTGGGCAGCCCCCAGGAAACAGGGGTTTGTAGGAGGCATGTCACTGATCTTGGACATGTATTCAGCAGTAACGCAATCCACAAGTATAAACACACAGCTGAATGACAACATCAAAGTAAGCAGAATGTTTAGTCAAATGAAGCACAACATGGTTTCTCTCAGTGTGAAGACCACATGTAACTCCCTGGATGATGCGTCAGTCTGGTTCAAGTAGTTGTGGTGCCTACCTTCTTATATTCATCTTCATTAACCTGCAGAGCCAACAGGAAGTCTTCATGCTGGAGAGAAAGAGGAGAGTCCAATAAATCTATAAACAACATCTAGATGCTAATTTAAAAAAATGTTGAATTAATGTTATTAAATGTTACAGACGCTATCAAACTGAGCAGAAATGTACTTTTTATTTCTACATCGACATGTTCCAGTCAGAGGTATTCTAACCAGCTCCTCCTCCAGGTTCTAAAATCCAGACTGAAGTCCAGGGATGACGGAGCGTTTTGGGTGGCTGGTCCTATATTAGAGCTGCTCAAACACTTTCTGGTTTAAAGTCCCTACTTACGACTCGTCTCCTTGTACTGGCTTTTAAACACAGTTGAGCTTGACACTTATTTCAACTTTGTTTTTATGTTTTATCATGCTTCTATCATTGTTTTAGCATTAAGATGCAAAAGGCATTCACATCAACAATAAATATCTAATAAAAAATAATCTATTTAGCAATCCAGTTAATGGTTTTGAGAAAAAAAACAATAGAAACCCTCCTACTCTATATTTACTGATATGCAGTTGCTGCTGTAGCTTACTGACAAATAGCACCATATGATAAATAAAAGAAGCGGGGTGTGTACCTCTGCCCATTCCTTGGCCTTCTGCTGGTAGAAGGATAGCTCCTTCTGCACTGAAGTTTCCAGACTGTTGTATGTCCTGCAGTAGCGACGATCATTCTCCAAGAAATACATCCTTCTGTCCAACTTCACTGAACCTGGTCGAAAAGGAAGGTGTTCAGCAACAACAGAAACCACCTCAAAGATCTTTTAAAAACAAAAAGGTATCAAAATATTTTCCAATGATGCTCCTGCAGCACTTTCCTTAAAATCTACTGTGCTGTATCCAGTGTAAAAAAATGGCTTTTGATATTTGAAATTAGAAATTAAGGCAAGTAAAACAATAATGTAAATGTAGGCGATTGCACAGATTATGAGATGCAGTGCAAGCAAAAAAAAAAAAGGGAGGAAGTTTTCCCACCGTGCTCAAAATGAAAATCAATGTAGCAGCGCTCCAAGGAGGTCCTGCTCCGACGTCTCTTTCCTGATGGATCACCTGATTCTTGCCACTTTTTCAGAGCTTCACATAAGGCCTGTGAGAAGATTTTAAAAAAAAAAAGAAGAGGAAAGTGAAGGAGTTTGATGTTCAGATCTAGTGTGGATATATATATATAAATATATATCTGAGATGCACGGTGCATTACGGGAGCACAGGTACCTTGCGTGTGATTGCATAGTGTCCCTTCAGGGCATTTAGGGCCCATTTGATGTCTTGGCAGCTGAGCATCCTGAAATCTGCCATGAGCAAGTCAGCAGCCTGCATGATAACGTCTGCTCCCATGGTGCTCAGCTTGGCATAGTCGAACAAGTCCTCAGTCACCTGGAAGCACAGATGCAGTTCTTGTACTTTCATATCTGATCTATGAACAAGTATGGAACTCTAACATTAAAAACACTTACATAATATAGTTGTTTTCTGCTCGCAATTAAAGCTTCTTAATCAAAACATTGTGTTTAAAAGCCATAATCTGGTGAGTGATACCAAAAATAGTTCTATTCTAAAAAATATGATTTGTTAAGCCTGACTGAGCCTGTACTTATGTAATGAGGAACAATCTCGCCATTATCAATTTGCTCACACACTGCTTACATAACTGCTTGTTGCTCTGGTAGGAGCATTCTAGCTTCATAGGACTAAAGTCTAATTCTAACACTATTTTATACTATGCTAAAATGTTAATTACTAAATGTTAAATCTAATACATCACAAAGAATTTGATCTCTATGTCCAATTAAAAATAATACAATGACAGATACACAATTTTAAAAGAGATGAGACAGATGGAGACAAGACTTTAAAGACTTTGTATACTGATGAAAAAAGGTGAGGACATTTCACAACTGGAAAGATAATTCAAGTTGTGGAAGTGTTTGACCTCTAGCAACATTAAAAGAGTCTCATTATAAAAGAGTCAGAAAATAAGTCTGTGGCCTTTGGGCAGGATTGTACAAGGGAAACTGTTGCATGATATCAGGAAGACTTCTGAAAAATGGCAGTGTACACAACTCATCATTTCATCCACAAGGTGAAGTTAAAACCCTAAAATGCAAAGAAAAAAACTGAGCAAGACCCAGCAACAATCTCTGGACCTGAGCTCATCTAAATAAACTAATGTGAACTGAAAAGCAGTTCTTGCATCCTTTTGGTTTGCAAATCTGCAAAAGCATGACGTATGCAGGTTTTAGAGCAGCATGTTTCACTGCAGTGGACGTGTTTCTCAGGGAAGGTCTTGCTTTTCTCAGCAAGACAATGCCAAAACACATTCTGCATCTAGTACAGCTGCTAAACTGGCCTTCCTGCAATGCAAACTAAACCACTGAAAACTACTTTTGTTTTATAAAATGGGATATATACATATGTATGTGATCCTAGCGTATGTAAATACATGTGACAGAAGGTGATTCTATTTTATAAATTAGAAATTCTGTTTCTATATCAGATGTATTAGCCCCGTGTTGTTCTTAAATAAGTAATTTGGTTAAATAATGTGAGACATTNAATAAGTAATTTGGTTAAATAATGTGAGAATCATTGCAGTCATTTTGGCACAGCTGTAAATTATTTGTACTTTTTCAGGTCTAACAGATGCAACCACACACCTCTGCCTGGGTGTCTCCAGCCTCCAGCAGGATGCTGGTAGGAGCTGCTGTGGTTGCTGCTGTCTCCCTCCTTGGATACTCTGGATTTTCCAACAGCAGGTTACAGATACTGGAGGGGGGAGGAGCACAGTGAGTAGTATGGAAACAAGCCTGACTTAAATTGCACTTAAACTGCATGTCAGAACTAAACAATACACTGGAAAGTGTTTCTTGCAGGGCTTCTTACACATTCAAGTCTTTCACATTATTCTTTAAGACCAGTTCTGCTACATAGGCGTCTTGGATGTCTGGGAATAGATCCAACTGTAGAGGATGCACAAAAGGAATGAGGTGAGAGAACAGAGATAAACCATAAAGTTAATTCATTTGGTGAGAATTAAAGTCTATGTGATACTCACTACACCGTTGATAAGGGTTCTAACAAAAGGCTGCTGCTCTGGTCTCTCTTGTGCTGCGGAGGGTCCAGGTCTTGCATCCTCTATTTGCGGAATATCCTCAGCTGCAGCAGGGACTGCAACCAGAACAGGGGCTGGATTTTCTTGTTGAGGGTTTGGGGCTAGCATGAGACCAGCCTGTTCCCTGTTGTGGGGTACTGACGCTGTGGCAGCTGGAGGATCGGGGGGGTTAGAATTCACATTAAGCACCCTGATATTGAGACTGCGAGCTGGTGGAGCTGCATTAGAGGTTCCAGCCTGCGGCTGAGGATTGGGAGCTGCCGCTCCAGGCAACTGGCTTCCCAAGACGATCCGGTGACCCACCTCTGGAGGACCTAGTCTCTCTGGGGCTGCAGCTATTAGAACTGCAGGGGGGACCACTGGTATAACCTGAGGGGTTTGAGCGGGCTGGACTGCAGGCTGGGCAGGAGCCTGAGCCAGGGGTTGTGGCTCAATCTGAATGAGATTGCCCTGCATTCGATTGTGTGACACAGGCTGCAGTAGGTTTTGGGGCCTACGCTGCAGCTGGGACTGCGTTACTAAAGAAGAAGCCTGGATGCTTGGCTGCTGTGGAAGAACAAGCAGCTTTACAGTTTTCACCTGGATGAGGCCAGGCTGCTGCAGATATGTGGACTGGACCTGTGCAGATGTTCCAGGCTGAGGCTGCGTCTGTTTGTGAGACTCAAGATGTGCAGATGACGTACTGGCCTGAGTACCATCTAGTGAGCTACTCGTACTAGCCTTTTGATCTATGTTTGCAGAAGAACTTGATGCAGTCACTGTGGCTACACAAGTATATTGTGCAACACTGACTGAGGCACTCGCCTGGCGCTCAACAGGTAAACGTGCTGAAGAGCCAACAGGTGGCTGTGACAGTCCAGATGTACTTGGCCGGGGCTGAAAAAGCAAAGGTGTTTTGGATGAGGTGGCGCTAGCCTTGGCATTTGTGGAGGTAGATGGGATGTAGGCAGACGGAACTGCATGGAGCTCCACATTTGTTAATGCTGATGTACCGTCCTGATGCTGTGAGTATTTTTGGTGCTTTGGTTGAGACTTTGTTTGTGTGGATGGACCAGGTTGTGGCAGTGTGTGTCCAGATAAGCCAGACCGAGCTGAAGTCTGTGTATGTATGGCTGGTCGGTTGGCCTTGGCATCTCTGGAGGTAGAGGGAGCTGAGCCGGGGTCCCCTGTGGAAACAGCAGGGTTTGTGCTACTTTGATCAACTTTAATTCGGATATTCGAGGCCCCGCTCCATATGGCTGCTTGGCGAATCAAAGGCTTGCGTGCAGGAGTTGGTGGCTGTAGGGCAACATCAGGGAGCAGAAGAAAAAAAATACAACACTTTTAACATGATTGCTTTATTAATACTGGAAAAACAGAACTTTTGTCCATCAAGTTAAGCAGAAGACTTAAAAGCTAAATAAATGTGTAAGAATGTTATTATCAGTCACCTCCAGTATGCTGACGTCATCATCGTCGTCTGCATCGTCTGGAACTAAAACAGGACTGCCAGGTACCAGAGTCACAGGCTCATCATCCGAGTCATCAGAAATAGTGATGAGCTCCCTCTGACGAGCACAAGAGCCTGCACAGACACAGCCACAGCACAGAGATGAAGAGCACTGTAAATAAAAATTTATTTTTAAGACATTCGTTTAAAATTCAAGTGTGGGAAAGAGACAAAAAGCAACATTTATACAAGTGTTAACAAAAATGTGTAAAAAAAAAAAACAGATTCCTTTAGTCAGTTTGTAAGAGCTGTTTGTTTGCATGCGACAGGTCATTCAAATAAAACATAAAATAACAGATTTTTTTCATATATAGCTATAAATAACATACCTGGTAAGATTTAGATTTTTATCTCTTATTAAGCACATAAATAGGTCATAAATAAATATAAATACACCAACAGACAGATGTACAAACATATAGTGAATTGCATAGTCCAGAGATAAAGTGACCAGAGCAGAAAACTTTTAGTCTTTAAGTCAGTTGTTTTTCTCCCCTTGACATTTATCTAGCACCTTTGATGGCAGAGTATTCTCAAAGACATGATGCATACACTCTAAAAATAACTGTAGTTCAGCCATATTTTAATTAATATGTTTAAATTCCTACAAATGTTTACTTTTTGCCCTTGACCTCTGAAACTAACGGTATCTTTTTTTTTGTGAGTATCTACATGTTACAGGGGATACTGCTGAATTTATTTTAAATTGAGGGTTTTGAGGATAAAGTTGATTATATTTGTAGGAATTAGTGTGCTGTCAGTGACAGCTCTTAGAAAGAGAACTGGAATTGGAAAAAATCTGAAATGGCTGACTCAAATTCTGAAAAAATGCGAAATAGGGATGATCATATCAGTGGTCTGTCGCAATACGCAGCATTGCATATTTAAGTATATGTAAATCCTACTTTAACCGTTCTATGTCCAAATTTTACTGTCGGAATCGTCCACTGTGCTTTGTTTCTTGGTTGGGTCGGTAAACATCAATGCTCTGTGCTTTGTTTCTTCACTGGCCAAAGGACTCTGTCCTGAGTCAGTCTACTTCGTGTCCTGTGTTCTTTAACTGTGTTTCATATCGATTCCTGATGGCTATGAAAATGAAGATGAAGAAGAGTGGGACCCCTTGATGTTCCTCTCATTACAGTTCTCCAATGTCATCGAAAGTGGCATGTCGGTGTATAAGAATATTATCGCCCAGAAAAAAAGGAGCGCCAGCAACTTCCCATAACTATGTTCTTCACTCTGAAAAAGACAGCAACACCCGGGCCTTCTGTGAAAACGAAGTTACAGACGAAGGTGGGGACGCAGCGCCAGCAGAGAAGGTGTGATATATTTTACAGGGTGAGTAAGTATTAAGAAATTCCCGTTGTTAAATATATGTAGGTTTCTGAAAGTGTATAAAGTGTGTGAGAAAGTTGAAAATGTTCATGACAGTTTGGGAAAGGTCTATAAACACTTCAAGGAGGGATAAATAGGCACACATTTGAATTGTGAAAAATTAATAAGGTCGTCATTATGTGGATTTCATTTATTGCGGGGTGTTTTCAGAATGTAACCTCCGCAATAAACGAGGGACCACTGTAAACTGAAATCAGAACATCCTTAAATAGAGATGCTACGCGAACGAACAATTCAAGGATTCAACTCTGGTATTAAATTCATGTTTGTTTACTAAGTGAGCTGAGGCTGTATAGACTGATCACACATAAAAAAGATGGACAGTGATAAATCTAGTAAATATTGCTGTGTGTGGTACCTATAAACATGTGAGTATATGACGTTGTGTCTTACCTTGACTGCGGTGGACGTTGAAGCTTGCCAGGTGTATGACATCATCGTCATTACCTCCATCTGCCATTGTGAAACTACACTTCCCAGCTCCCTGAATCAGCCCACGCATAGGATCACTGCCAGGTTGGTTGCATCTATTCCAGGAATACACACATTTGCATTACCATCACATCTGAGGAACCCAGTATTCACATTTAAGTAAATTTAGGTTTGTTTGTGTGTGACTGACATTTTGCCCAAATAAGGACGTATTACGTATTACCCATGTGTCATTTAGGTATAGACAAACTAAATATCAGTACCGGTATTCCCCTAGATTTCAACAAATGGTTTCATTTCTATGCTCATCACTTTTTGTTATTACATTTACGGATAACGAAAGTGGCAAGATTCCACCCTATGACCAGAAATAGCCCAGTCACCCATGACTAATAAGAGATAACAGGAGATGGAGACGATTATTAAGTTCAACTCCTATGTTAGTAAAAGGAAGCTTGAAGAAACAAACGTACAAAAGAGAAGAGGGGTTAAGTTGCCCGCCTCAAATTATACTTCTTATGAAAATATTTAACAACGATCTGTGTGTAAGCTAGCTGTTGTACTCTTTCTAAATCTGATCAAAGGTATATATCAATTTGAATCTCACATGTTATTAAACAATACCCGATAATACCGCGAGAAAGACAATGTTGCTACAACAGCTTGTGTCGTATTCGTAACACTGGCATTAGACTAAGCACAAAATTAATAGAGTAAAGTTTAAAAACGAGCATGTCAGAGCAAATATTTATCATTTCCGCTCCCACACACACAGCAAAGCCCTAAACTGGGCTAGGCTAACGTTCATTAGCTTGACTAGCTAGGTGGCTAGCTGGATAACTAGTTAGCTGACTTCTGTCAAGATTGTAAACATAAGAGTTTGAAACCCCTCAACATACAGTGCAAACTCTAGCTACAACGTGTCAAAATAAAAACGTACTATACTGCAGCTTCGTCGCGGATAATCAGTATAATTCCTGCTAGTCCGCCTCCTTGATAGACTAACCGTGGAAACGAAGACAAACTGCCAAAACAAGAACAGCAGCGTCGTCACGCAAAATGCCTTTCGCTACGTACAACTGCTGTCTTCTGGGAAATGTAGTCTTTGAGACAACGAATACAAGCAACAGACAGCTATAATGCATGTAGAAAAAGACAAATAATAAATAAATAAATGCACCAAATAGAGAAGTATCAGTTTAAAGGTATGTTCAACTGTTTTTGTCATAATTATTTTTTTAATTATTAAGGTAACATTAAGATAATCTTGCAAACACACACTATTGCATAAAGCTATAACAGGGTAATTAGTGAACAGACGTTGTTTTACAATATGTTATGCCTACAGTGTTTTTCAATAAATGCTTTCACAGTAAATTATGACTAAATGACTAATCTTCCTGCTTTGTCCAGAAATACTGATAATAATCTATTGTTCTTTGTATTTTGAGTGCCTTCCACTTACTCAAGCTGAAGATGACCACTTTGGATGTAATCTCACCTTGATAGACCTGATTGTTAGGTGGGGAAGCGGTGTCCTCCATAGTGAAACCCCTCCACACCACCGACTTCTAATATAACTCAGATACATGCTACATGCAGAAATTCTCTCATATCGCAATAGAGGTGTGTATCAGGAAATGTAAGGAGGGAGAATATCAGAGCTTGGTGATAGCATGGTGTCACTAAGACAGCTTAACATCTTCACCTCCCTTACCTACACAGCCCATGGCCACGAAGGCAAAGGACGTCCCTACAAATACCTGGGTGAAAACATCTATATGCTTTTAGTGTTATGGTGCATGNACACAGCCCATGGCCACGAAGGCAAAGGAAGTCCCTACAAATACCTGGGTGAAAACAAACTGGTATTTATTCATCTATGCTTTTAGTGTTATGGTGCATTTAAGTGGAAGCAGACCATATTTAATTTCCTTCAAGATTAATCAAATATTTCTTGGCAGAGTTAAAGTTTTTCTTTTTCAGTCAATTACACACAACACAGGGATTGTATTTTCAATTTAATCTCTTTAGATATAATCTTATTTACATTGTATTTTTTCATAAATGTTCATTACATTGTAAGTTACAATACTTTTGCATCCATTACACAGTGAACTCAGACCTTAAAAAATGCAGATTGAAATAATACTGCTAAACAGTCTTCAATCTGGAGCAGATCCCAACACTTTGTCCATGTTGCTTTTGTATAATTTTATTATCTTCTATGGAGCTTTAATGACTGAAAATACTCATTCATGGTGGTCTTAAGGATGATGACTACTTTTACCATTCAGGCTATGGTTGAGGAAAAGGGGAAAAAAAAAGATGGACAGCAAGACATCATGAATAAAAAATATAGCAATATGGGTGATGTAACATGTATAAAAGGCTTAAAGAAATTGTATTACACATCATAACTGAAGGATTCATGCAACTGACTTCTCTCTTCTCTCCGTCCTCAAGGCTCATTTTGATTAAGAAAAAGAAAAAAACAAACCATGCCTTCAGACATATTCATACATCAGTCGAGTTAGACTTTAAAACTAGGGATGGGAAAAGTCATTTCCCTTTCACTTCAATAAATGTAACCTGGTATTTTAAAACATCAACACACTGACAGTTCATACACTGACGAGTTATTCTCCACAGTAATATGAATGTTAAAAAAAGAAGTAACAAAATCCAATAAAACCCACTTTGTGGATTACTTGAATTGAATGAGAACTGACCCTTTAACTCTGGTAGAGAGCTGATTAAGAGATTAGTGAGGGCTCGTTGCAGAGCAGATAGCAGCTTGGTCAGTAATCACTTAGTAATAAATAATAAAATATCAGAGTGGATCAGAGTGGTCGCAGATACAGACATATGAGACAAAAAAGTTAACAAACAAAGGACCGGGCTCATTTGATCATTTTTACAGCATGACGGAGTGCCATGCTCGACAAACACACACGTAAACTCTCTCACTCTCACATATACACAATCATACCAATGCACGACAGTGGTTAAACATGAAGCATGAATACTAGTCAATCAGTCAGCTTCTTAGAGAGAAAGACAACCATTCTTTGCCTTTTTCTTTACAAATCTGATGTCAAAAAGTCTCTGTTCGCAGGCTCGTACGTGATTGGCTGATTCTGTTCGGACTCGAGTGTGACTGGAGTTGGATTTGCTGTGGTTAGACATTCTGATGAATGGCCTCATATCTTGTTAAAACGGAAGAATAAAAATGCTTCTCCAAAACATTTGAAAAAATTTAAAATACTCTTTTTTTTTGTTTGTTTGTTTCTGTCCCTCCCTCCTCCTGCTGCTGCTGTGCGTCCTCCTTTGACCTCCAAACAGTTCGGTGGTGCAGAGGTGGCAAGAAGACCGTGTTTTCTTGTGATACTTGGCTTATCTGTATACTTGATATTCTGTCTGTGTGTGCATATATGTTAAAATGTCAAATAGTTGTGTGCAAGTGCAAGCCAGTGTGACTGTGTATATGTTGATTTGGTGGTGGAGTCATTACTCCACAGCAAAGCCACAGGTCTCCTCCACGGCCGTCAGCAGCTTCTCATAAAGTTTCTCATAAGACTCATAGGGAGGGATATCTATCCTGTTAAAACTGGAGACAAAATCAGGAGAAACATAAGTCACCCTGCAGTTAAACGGCACATATAACAGAACATGCATCCTATACGTGTCCTTACCATGTGTGGGCCTTGGGTAAATTGTCTGTGTTGGCATCTATCAAATGGATGGTGAAGAGCCTTGGTCCTGCAGAACCTGTAGAGCCTTACACACATACATTCTAGTTATCACTGCTCTACTTTGGAAAACAGATTAATCAAGTCATAGTGGAAATTCTTTGCACATAACTTATTATTTCATGCTAGTAGACAGTGGTGTCAGACGTTTATCTAAAGCTTCTTGAATGTTAATGAATTCTGGCCTATTAATCAGGTCATTTGCAGATGTTTCCTATAGTTATGCCGAGTAAGTGAAACACATGCTTCCATAAAACAAACACAATAAGTGGTTCCCAAACTTTTTGAGTCTCAACCCCCAAGATAACATACACTGGTGTTTGCGACGCTTAAACACAAAAGATAAAGTAGCTTTTGGTGAATTTGGTTCACTGCTGGGACAAAGCGCCTACATGCCCAAAATCAGCTTCTCTCGCTGGGACGAGGCCAAATTCAGATTTTTAATAAGGCATGAGTAATAACTTTGTTTATGCGTTAATCTGTTAAAACATCAAAGCGTTAATTTACAGATTATTCTCTTTACATTCATTTAGGCAGCCTTAATAAAAATCCCAAATTTATTTAATAAATGTGGGCTATAGTTTTTTTTTATAATAATCTGGCGACCCCCTGAAAAAGTTGGGAACCCTAATGTGGGAAAAGCTGCATTAAGTGATGTGTGTGTGTAGTCTCTGAGACAGTGCATGACCCACCCTGCAGCGCTTTGAACCCCTGCAGGGGGACCCGGGTGGAGCCTGTAACAAACTGCAGGAGGCGTCCCCTCCTCTCCTCACTGAAGGCCTCCACCGCCTGCCAGAACCACCGCACCACATTGCTTTCACTTGTGCAGTGTTTCAGGCGGGTGTTGGTCTTCCAGTCTGTGAGGTCTATTTTTCCAAGTCCACCGATTATCAACTGGAGAGATTTAAAGAGGGGGATCAGCTCTCTGTTAGAAATACTGACTTGCAGCTCAGAGACGATAAGCGTACCTCAAGTTCTTTATGGTCAAAAGGTTTGAGGAGGTGCTGCGGGATTAGTTCACTGAATCCCTTCTGAAGAGCCAGAAACTGGGCTTCAATTCCACGCATGAACCTCCAGTTCACATACAGTCTGAAACACACAATTACCATTAACAATTACATATGTTTCAATAAAAGCTTGTAAGCATTGCTTCCACTCTTGTAGGGACAGTGTGTGTTTTTACCTGACGTATTCCTTCTTGTTCTCCTCTGTGACGGGGATATTTCGACCATTAGGTTTGAGTTCATGTTGAGAGAACTTCCCAAAGGCATTGTGTTCCACGCAGAACGTGTGATCGAGGACTGAAGTGATGTCATTCTCTCTACAGACAGGAAATGACAGTAAGTAACACTGAACTGAAAAATCTGTGTGTATATAACGCTACGGTGCAGGACACAAAGTAAAAAGTAGGTCTGCTGTCACAGAGTTTATTTTTGTGCTGAGTGTGTTTGCTCACAATATCCACACAAGGCTCTTGTGCAGCTCGGGGTCGGTGGTCTCCAGGTCATTGAGCTGGATGGGTTTGCCGAGCAGCTGTTTGTAGAAGGGCAGTGTGAAGCTGCCATTGATGTAATGACCATGGAAGACAGCCAAGCCCATCACACGACCCACAAAGTGGAAATATGACAGGTGGTCCTACAAGAGAACCAGCATGAGACACAAGGTCAGAAACAAAGTGTGGATTCAACAAAGAAGAGTGTGTTTATTTGTCTATACTCACCGGATTGATGGAAGAGTCAGGGTTGATCTGTAGTGTGTAGATATTGTCTGTGGAGTACTGGAAAAGGCCGTAGTAGGGGTTCAACATCTCATGGCACAGCAGGTACAACCACTCCCTAAACACCACAAAAACAGCAAACCACTCATTACATGTAGTTCATTTTCTAGCTATTAAAATGGCTACAACCTACCAAACAGTACAAAATAATGCAAACTGTCCGAGGTAAACTAAATTTACACTGGGTATATTCTGAGGATTTACAATCATACATTTAAATTCCTACTAAACCTTCAAAATGAAACTCTGAAAGATAAAGAAGTTTTTTTTTTTAAACATTATTCTCCGACATTTCTTATGCTATTACGGTGCATCTTTCAAGCTCCAGTATGAACTTTACATGTCGTGCTTCGCTTGAACTGAAGAACAATAAATGGCTCAGCATTAGTTTACCTTTTCTTAAAAAAAACCAAACACACTGACACTATTTACATAAAAACACACATACAGAACTGAAATGGCAACGAGAAAGGTGGTGTAATATCTCGGCCTCTGAAGCCTTGTTTGGCTAATCAATAAAAAATAAATTGTTTCTAGAAAATTCCCCCCAAAATGAAAGAACTCCTGTCCTCAATTACGTGTTGCAACACCTTCATCCTTCAGTTAAGTGTGCGACTTATATTTGTATACAAACATGAAAAAATCTGTTAACCAGATTAGCATCAGGACCGTCTTGGCTGCATCTGCTGTTGCCATGTAAACAAAGGTGTTAACAACACATATTGTGACACAAGCAACACAGAAGGGGGCGAACAATCTGACGCAGTAAGCCAAAACCGACGGTTATCCTGTCCACGCGTTACTGCTGCAGTCAGACTCTCTTGTTTCCCAAAAACAGCATTTGCATGTGGATGAAAGCCAAAAACACGGTTATCAAAGTACCTGTATGTGTGTGGACAGAGCCTCCATCTTAAACTGAATCAGATTATTATTTTTTTTCTTATTTTGCTGTAAAAAAAATCCCTTAAGCAGTTTGTGGGCAGAAATGGGCGCCACATGATAAATACAAGACACAGAAGCAAAAATCACCTGGCCACCCCTCCATAATCCAGGCCCTCTTCTCCTCTGAACTTCACCATCAGACGTTTCTTCAGGTCTTTGGGCCTCATTTTCATTATCTGCCGATACGACTCCTACCAAGAAAACACACATTAAACATCTGGATAGAAGAAGTTATTCATGGTCATAGCTTGTTCAGCTATATTTACAAGTTTTTTATGTTTTATACTTAAATCCAAATTTATTTTATGTCAATGCAGTCTTCTGATAACTACCTTTGGTCTGACATTGAGATTTTCCCTGATGCATGTTCAGTAACGTCTGTATCGGTCTGCATCAGAAAGACCTGCATCTCCTCACCTCAAAGATTTCCTCTCGGGACACCTCTATGCGACAGTGTCCCGCTTGAGGCTGCTGCAGCGACAGCTCGTGGCGAAGCAGCTTCAACTTATGCACCAAGTCTCTCTCATAGCGCGCTGCCACATCTCCATCTCCTCCTCCTACTCCACCGCCACTCACTCCTCCACCTCCCCCCTCCTCAACCCCCACATCCATCTGGGGGGCCTGGGAGGATTCCTTAGCTTGGGATTGCTGACTGGAAATTGGGAAGAAGATGAAAAGTAGAAAGCAGGACGAGATGGAGAAACATCAGGAAAACAGACAGGATTACATTCAACATTCACCTTATGGAGCTAAATATGCCACAAGCTCACACCACCGTATATCATATAATTAACAAGTGTTGACAGAGCTGATCGCTTCGGGTCCAGTCTGAGTTCAGATTAACAGTAGTGACAAATTAGATTATCAAGAGATTAGTCTTGGAAACTTATTTTGTACAAGTCTGACACTCAGGTGTAGACTGAGCCTGCTATGACAGACAGAGAGTACAGACCTGATAATGGTGTGTAGACGTGGGTCTGTGAACTGTGTGGTTCGGTTGTTGTGGTCCACAAAGTATATGCGGCCGGACACAGTGCTTCGAACCTCCCAGCCTACTGGCAGTGGCCCAAGTTCCTCACAGCTCACACTGGCCAGGTCCCTGAACCAGAAGCAGACAATGTTTCAGTTTACTGGTGGAAGTGAGGGACTATTTTCACATGTTTTTAAGCTGTTTTCTTCATCTGAATGTGCTGTCTGTTTCCCATAAAAACAGCAGACACTATTATGAAGATTCAACTTGTCTGCAGTGAAAGTCTGAGTCTGGTGGGTTACCAAATATAGCATGATTTGTTCTGCTCTGTTTTTCTGTTATATTGTTCTTTATGCCACCGCCATCTAATGCTCCAACGACCTAGTTTCTTCCTATTTTCAGTTTGTGCTTGGACTACCTAAGACGAGTAGGACGTAATCGTACCGTGGTATCCGAGGGTCGTGCCAGGTGCTGACACCCGTCTGTGTGTGAAGGAAGTACACCTGCCCCTGCACCGTTGTTCGCTGCTCTGTTTTAAACAGGAAACAATTATATGAGAACTGACCTTAAAAATGTGACTTATCGGTTTTAAATCTGTTGGATTTATAAGTTTCCGACAGACCGTAGCCCTCTGGCAGGTCGGGCGGTTGATGCCCATGAGGTCTGTTCTGAGGGGTGTGGCCATGACCTCTAGAGTCCTGCCCTCTGATTCGCTGTGTCTGAAGACGGCCCTCCTGACTGGGTGAGTCCAGCCGGCAGTTTCCACCTCCTGCAGCACCGGTGGGGTCGGAGTAGGGAAGCGGTTCTTCACTGAAACACCCCTCGAAAACAGGTCTGTGAAGGATCACATAATAAATCAATGAATGAGCTGGTGATGCTACGCAGAAAGTTAGCGTATGACACTGTCTGCATAAACATGTATTGACGGACTCACCCATCATTTTCTAACAGTCCTCTACAGTCCACAACAGGGCCGCCGCTACCAATACGGTCTCGCGTCTGTAAGCTCACTGTCAAACAAGCAGAATGTGGAGGTCAGAGGGACAGTTAAGCAGAGTGGGAGGGTGGGATATGCACACAGAGAAAGAAAAGCAACATGCAGGAGTCAGTTTGACAAATAATTTATCAGCGTGTCCAGACTTACCGACAATCTGCCCCCTCACTGCATCGCTGTCAGAAGGGTTCAGCTTACATAGATCTAGACGCTGGTCTGGAAGAGAAAGAACATTTATGTTTTTACTTAACACACATGTGGAAAAAAACTGGAGCATCCATTTCAAACAGGAGCTAAAGAAATGAACAAATAAAACTAACTTACATCCTGTATCTTTTAGCCTGCTGATGGCATTAGAAAGCAGTCGTATACAACCCAAAAAACCTGCCCCCTGTCGTTTATGGATCTTCTTGTGGTTCCATATACTGATGGTGATGGAGTCTGTCTTTCCAATGTAGCTAGTGTGGAGGGGGTGGAGGACATGATTAGACTCCTATCATTTCACCCAAGTTTTGTTTTTAAAATCCAGCTGGACTCTAGATGAGCTCATATGGATGTCACCGACTATTTATTGTAATATAACAGTTTATGGATGCTTTTAAATGTATTGTGACAACTACATGAAACAAATGTAAATAAGAGACTCACAGGTCATAGTGCTGATTCCATTTGGGGTCCAGTGTGCTCTTGACCGTGTCTGTGGAGTGGCATTGACCCGATCCGTCCACCACAACTTTGGCAAATGGATCCGGCAGGCCTGCGAGCACAAGACAGTCACCAGATTTTTAAATGTTCCATTTGAAAAACATTAATGACACCCTGTTTACAACGATTATCTGATGAAACACGTCACCTCATTGTGAATAGCAATAATTAAGAGAGAAGAATAAGGGTGTAGAAGACTGGAATAAAATACTTACGAAAGAAGTCTTTTTTTGCGAGGTTCTTGGCACACAATACTGAAAAAGATTAAGATAAAATATGAACAAAATGCCACATACACCATTGTTTCTAATCTGAGTGTGTAGGCTGCTAAAATGAATTCTTGAGCATAGCAGGAAAAAAAAAACTCTGAGGAGGAAGAATAATTAGGATAATATATGAATGCCAGGGAATGGTAATGAGCAGAAGAACTTGTGTGGCATGCTGACAGAGTGAGCAGTAAAATGCAACCACGCTGTTTCAGGACCTTTGCACACACACAGGACGCCCACAGCAAGAGTGGGAGAATGCCTTTGCTGCCACATTATCTTTGTAGATGTAGTAAGCAAAGCTGAGCGAGTAAACACAGTCACCTCAGGTCCTCTCGGAGCTAACACCTAAAACAGAACTGAACCGCAGCTCATTTTGTGGCCTACTGTTCCTCTAATGGTGCTTTTACACCCACCCTGTTTGATCTGGATTTTTCAGTTAAGTCTGGACTCAAGTTACAGGTTCAAATTGTCCCACAGACCAGTTCAGATCAAACAGCTAAAATCTGGTCCAAATCTGTCCTCATGGTGCTGCTGGCTGTGTCAGTTTGATGCATCCACACAAAAAATAAATAAATACATTTTTTAATGTTACAGCATGGCCCACTTCTCCAGCTGTGTCGTATCTATTCCAAGTGTCCTATTTGATTATCAAGACTGATGTCATGTTTTCGTTACCCCGTAATAACTAAGGTGCCATCTGACAGTTTGATAACAACATGATGGATAAACTGTGGCCAGAAGCAACAATGCGAACCATGAGCCTCTGATTTCCATTGATCCAGCAGTAACATGCCGATGTCTTGTCTGAATGGGCGCTCTGGTGTGTTTTAATAACATTTTGCAATGGTAATCTGACTATTGCAAAACCGTACCACTTTCCACACAAGTCTGAACTGCTGCAGTTACACTGATGGCCAGGCATGCACAGCAGTGCCTTAATTTGGCTCCTGATAAGCCTCTCTGGGGAATCCAACAGATAGCATTTTCAAACAAATAAATACTACTTGCTGGTGCTACACTACGCTAACTTACAATAATTAGCTGCAGAACTCAGCTCTCAAGTGTCTGAGCTGCAGTTGAAGCTGTTGTTCTGATCACGTCCACAACTGTTTTATTAAAAAGCAACATGCCTGTTAGCTGGATCTTTTTATGTAGAACCAAAATACTATGAGAAAGCTGTAACTTTAGAAGGACTTAAAGCAGTACAGCTGATCTGATAATTAATGCTGACAGCGGAGAGCTCGCCCTCAGGTGAAGCAAGAGGTAAAATGTTTCTTGTATTGGTAACAACTATATTGTTGAAACTAAACCTACAGAAAGAGCAAATGAAATGTTTTAGTTACTCACCTACTGTTCAACATGCTTCAACATGTAGAAAGTGATATTTTCAGTTTCTTCCATTCACCACTGGTATGCTTAAAACAGCCGGACTTACTGTGATCTCTAAGAAGCATTATTAGTTAATGTCTAAATGACTGCCAATGCCAGTTCAATGAAACCATTAATGTCATGTACCTCATGTGTCAAAGGGGCTTTAGATACACTGCAGTATTGTTCGGGATTAACAGGATTTTATAATCATTTATTTATTACTTTTTGGCTCTAATAGCCAACTTAGAAGTTAGCCAGGCAGATTTAGGATGTGGTTACTGTGGTGGTGAGATGTGTCTGGTTTAGCCGAGGCTATTTCCTGTGATTAACCCATGGAGAATGGCTGGAGGATATCCTTTCCCTGTTCCCCGTCAACCCCTTCCATGTCTCCTGAGCCTGACTCACACATTCCACACCGAGGTCTCATGTCTTCTTCAGAAACATTAAAAGAAACAGTCAGGGGAAAAAATAATAGCAGTAATGTGTCTAATCTTTCTCTAACAAGTAGAAGAAACCCGTCCTTGTCACAGCTTCTGCTGTACTATCCACACCACTAATCTTCCAATCTCTTGCCAGTAACAGGAGGCACCCGTAATTTCACCCATTCACTCCCTTTTTTTCCCGTCCCCTGCTTCTCAGCCGGCGCTTCAACTGACTCTGAATGTGTGACAGTCCCTTTCACAGAGTCTCAGGAAATTCCTCATTCTGCCAAGGTCATTGCTGGTAAATACACAGCGACAGCTCGGCTGGCTTTCAATGCCCCACCGATTTTTCTTCTTTTTTTCCTGTCTGTGGGGGGGGAGGAGTATTTAAAGCCTTTCTCCTTCCCCAAAAAACCCAAAACAAAACAACAAAAAAAGAAGAAAATAAAAGCAACAAAAGAAAAAAAAAAAAAAGAGTTGGAAGTAGCAAGCTGAAGAACAATCCTGTTAATCTGTAATGAGGGAAGAAACTGAAATGGTTTTTTTGGGAGATGATGGAAAAACTGAGTATTTTCAGTAACAGGCTATCAGCTCCTACAGGAATTTATCGTATTTGCAACCCAATCAACCATCTTTTGTTCTACTCTTTGACTTCTTCCTACAGAAGCCAACATCCTTAAACAGTGGCTGGAACCATAAAACTATCCCTGAAACTACTTAAAAATCACAGAAAATGATCAGTACTTTGGTACCGGCGTTTTGTATGTAATTTATAGTCTGATAAACAAACAATAGATGAAGCAGATTCATCTGTCTGAGCATTTACAGACTGTGATGTGAGGTAGACTGATCATGTTTGTTTTACATCATTTCCTTTAGAGACCTTTACTCTCTCAATCCTAAAAAAACAAAAACAAAACAAATAACAACAAAAAAAAAACAGCTGTCTGAGGGCATGTGGGCAAATAATAACATACCAAACAAACATTAGAGATGCTGAGATACACAAATACATAAAATAGGCTTAAGCAAAAGTCAAATCAGGTGCTGAATGAAAGAAAAAACTAAATAATTACAAATACATCGTTGGTGGCCTTTTTCACACTTAATGTCTTCTTCCATATTTCTATATTAAATTAGTAAGCAACTGTGTAAACAGGCTCCTGCCAGGCTCACTAAATAAGAGGATTACAAGTTGTTATTACTTCTTTATAACACATGATTCCTCTTTTCTTTTCTCATTATGGTTGCCTTTTATGCTTTCTGTGTCCTCTTTCTACTCATTTCTCCGTCTCTCCTGTGAGAACCCTGCACCCAGCCATTGTCCAGATGCTGCTTGGCATTGTGTTTGGGCAAGTTAGTGTTCAATCGGCTAAGCTGGCACCGAAATCTAAGCAGCACGTGTTGCTTCCACAGGCAAATTAACATTATCCTGCTGAACCACTGACGCATTCAGCAGATGCCGGCTTTCCACAAAGAACTCCTTTCAATTATAAACAAAAACACCTCTCTCCTACTTTTTGACCTACTTATTTGCAGCATTTTCTCTTGTTCCATGTCCCTGAATTCAATTGCTAGTTTTCATTTTCCCCAAAACAACATTAAAAACTCACACGAACGAGGGATGATTTGAGATTTTCTCTTGGTACTAAACAGCAAAGAGGAAGCTTTGTCCTTTTCTAAGGATGCTCTGTTAAGGGTTAGGGAAGGCAGGATGTGGAACGTTGCTGACAGGAGGTGGCTCACGAACAGCATCCCATCTAACCGGGGAGGAAAAAGAGGCTGCAGAGATGCTCCCACTCTGTATGGCAATCTTTCTGAGGAGAGCGAGGAGCTGCAACTATTACTGCAGAGGACACAGCAGGAACTGCTTCAAGGACATATCATTTCATTACTCTGAGTGTAACAAGTCCAATTTAATGATAAAATCAATCAACAGAATCGCCTCTTCAGCTTAGAAATCTGAGACTCTTGAGAAAAATCATTCAAGATTTCCAAAAGGGTTTTAAAATGACTTCTGTACGGAACATTGCATATGCACATGGCTGAAACAAGTTGTTAGCGTTGCACTTTGTGGACACCTTTGTCTATTTTATGTCATAACCAGCAGCACTTACAAAACCAAAATTATATCCAGCAGGGTGGATGGCTTGTTTTCCTTGGAATTAGATTGTTATTGTGCACTACGTTATTACAAGACAAATTAGTAGTTGGGTTTCCATAAAGATGTCACACTTGAGTTGTTCAGAGACGGCTTGTGCTAGCTCCCCATGTTTACACCCGTCGAATATGTTTGAATATATCAAAAACATCTAAACAAACTGTGAGGTTTGCATCAACTTTACATTGATGAGTTGGGCTTGTTATGGACCAAAATGATAATAAGCCTTTTGGCAACTCTTGCATGTTGTTGAAAGTCTTTCGAAGTGTGTGCCCTTCTGTTTTTCCACCCATCCATCAGTTATGATACCTGATTGGCTGTGTAATGTATCGGCAGTGAAGATAGCTGACGGTTAACTTGAACATTTCCCAGACCACATCTTGCCATTTGTCATCTTCATTTCTCCAAAACAAGCAACACTGAAAACCAACTGAACCAGGAGAAACCACTCCTGCTTGAAGTTGCAGAAAACAGTATATGCTGCTATGTTTACTTTATTTAGCGGTCCGCTGCTAGATCTTACTCAATGAAGTACGTTCTGGAATAATGAGCTACGTCTTTCTGTGCTGGCTCAGAATGACTGTCCTAGATAATAGATGGAAGTTGTCTTTGTGGTCTGTTTATTCCAAAGCTGGCAACTCAGAAAAAATCCTCTTGTAGGTGCTGGTTCTCCAGTGTTTAAGAGCCCTTAGCCTGTGTGTGTGGCCGTCACGTTACTGTCAGGGTCCCTGTGCTAGCATAAGCTGTTTTCACACAAGAACATTGGATATTTTCAGGAGCAATATTTAGACAATTTATTTCAAACTTGCTGTGAAGGTGTTGTTAACACATGACCTTCATGATGAGATTTTCTGCTGGAAATGTGCACCAGAAAATATATTGCAATACTGTCTGAGCAAAAAATACAGAAGGAGGAACAAAATGTGGGGAAAAAACTTGCATACAGAGAATGTCATGTGAGCTTTCTTGACTGATGTTCCAGATTTCTTACAGGACAGCTGGCTGGAAAACCTCAGCAAACAAGTCAGGACTGAACATTGCCGACATTTCCATTCTCACCTGCAACCTTCTGAGAACATTTCAGGTTATTTTCAAAGGTTGCAGTGCAAGAGTCAAATCAGGTTTAGACATTACACATGTTGATGGTACCCAAAATGTAGCTCAAAAGGTATCTGACTGGCCAGCAGCCGTGGCAAGTAAAAAAAAATATAAATATATATATATATATATGAATTATTCTGGTGTGATTTTTTTTTTAACCTAAAGCGCTTTTCTTTCTGACATTTAAGCTTATCGGCCATAAAAATATAGTAGTAGTTATATTAATAATAATACAACAGAAACAGGAAGACTCAACAATCACTATTTGTCTAGCTACAAAGAAACTTCATAAACACAACACGGTCTCTGACCCAGAGTCAAACTCGCCACAGACACACAGCCCTTTCTGATGTAGGCCAAACAACCGCTCTGCCTGACAGACTAAACAGAGCTGGCCGGCCTGGCAGCAAAGCGCTCCCATTGGCTCAAAGCACATTCCTCACCCAATTAGAATTCCAATCATACCTGTGGGGGCGGGGCACATTCAGGGGGCAATAACCTCTGTTTTCATCCAGAGCTGAAATAATGAGGGACTGCCTCTGCTGCTCTCCTCATCATAACTCATGTAAAGCACCACTTTTTATTAACTCATCCCTTGTCGTTTTTTTTTTGGATATTATTTTTCATATTTTACATTCATAATTACTATATTACAGTTCTGGTATTACCGGTTTCTCAAGTCTCCTAATTACTTATTTGTATAACGGGAGATTTTTGCAAGCACATGCACATAACTACATGTTCCATACCCGATCAGGGAATTTCATCTTTAAAACTAGTGTAAAATGTCCTATAAAGAGGTGGATCAGAAGAAGCTGAAGAAAAGCGAAGAGACTGACAAAAGCTATTTAGATCTTCTTAAGAAGCTGTCTAGAACAACTCTAGTCGTGATTGTGATGGCTAAACCATCCGACTTGCTGGCGGAGAAAATCAAGATGCTGTGAAGGGGGACAGAACTAGTATAGGCCATTAACAATTGGATCAGACATTGGCATTTCCTACACTGAATGACACCAATCTGGGATTACGATCGTATCAAATCTCTTTATCGTGTAAGCACACAACCGATTGGATCACTTAATCTAGTGTCCATGTAAACATTTCAGCTGGCATCTCTTATCAGACTGATTTCAAACGAATAGAGAACACATTTGTCCATGTCAATCTAGCTAATGACTGTCAATTCCTTCCGTTGTAGAGTTAATGCATTTATTGAGTAAGTGAGTCAGGGATACTTTGACTGAAATGCAGTAAACAGGGTGGGCGCTGAATGCTGTTCTCTGCATCACACCGGTGAATACCGTGACAATTAAACAGCAATGGACTTGTGCTGCTTCCTACTCGGACCGCCGTCTCTCGACTTCCTCTTCGTGTCAACAGCAGTAGTTCACGTCTTTGGTGTCATCAGATGGACAACCGAAGACCAAGTGAGCATTGCAAGCCCAGTGTCAGGGCATAGCCTTCCATTTTGTACAGTCGATTGCATGAATCCAGGCTGCTCACGGGTGTTTCTTCACGGGTAACCGGTGAACACTTATTTCCTGATCTCTAACTTCTCACCTCAACAATTTGAACAGTCAAATACATAACTGCCCAGCTTTACTCTTTGGTAAAGACACAAACAAATAACCTAGTTCACTTAAAAGCTGTGATTTCTCTACTCTAAAAGCAGTTTTGCACAAGTAACATATTATGCATAAATTAAGAAAAGGGTCCGTTGGTTAATGGTAAAAGACATCCAAAATCCAAAGGTTGGATGTAGAATTTTTCATCAGTTTAACTATAAAACACGACTTCATTACTAAATCATACAATTTTTTTGTTTTACATACGTTGTGTTTTCCTCAATTCTTAATTGTGATAACTTTATTTTCTGTTTAAATTCCTAATCTCTTTAAAAATGTTGGATTCAAAAGTTTCAATTAATTCTGGGATCTTTGAGGATAATTTTACTAACACGGGATTGCAGATACACTGTAACAGCAGCTGGATGAACAAATAAAAATGCCCAATTCACACCATTATTTACTCATTATCTTCCACTTTTAGACTCAGTCTCTAACATCTTGCTGTGCACATTTCATCTGTAGTGTGTTATTAGTACCTGAGTGGACCATCAAAACCACAAAGTAATTGTCTTGGAACCTGACTTTTAATTTTTAATGACTGCATTTCTACAATGGCAGGACTTCAATCACAAAGCCAAGTATTACAGCAACACCATGGGAACCCAAATTAATGGATCCTCTCTAGGGTACTGTTACAGTATTTTTAACAGTAACAGGCATTAAATGAATGGAAAATTACAATTAGATATCAATTAATCATCTACTAAAATATGACTGTCACAGTCCTTTTGAATAGTTGCTAGTTAAGAAAAGCTAAGCAAATGTGTACTCAAAAGAAATGAAAGACTATGTACAATAGCAACATTAATAATAATGATTAACTTTCTGTTCCCTCCAGTGTTTGTCCATACTAACCATATCAATAAAACTTTTGTTCTCCACAAAGCAAATTCTGGTTTGTGCTTGTTCAGTTTTGGATCAGAAGAAAGCCAAGCCGTCTGCCCAGCGGCACAGAGAGGTCATTTCCATTTGAATAGAGGCCCCTCGATGCCTAGTGGCGTTACATTAGCTACAGTAAAAACCATTGTTCCAGCTGTGTCTGTGTATGAGAAAGAGGTTGAGGGAGAGACTCTTCTATGCCCTACGAGGAGACTCTGACCCAGAAAGTGAATACATCTCTCGGATAAGTTGAGGACGTGATCCCCAAAAAGTAAACTTCTCTGGGTCGGGGTAAGTTCAACGAGTCCAGCTGCAGCTGACACAGCAGCGAAATGCCAATCGATACCCACTGGTAAACTAGGCTAACATGCCACAGTTAAAGATAAATCAATTTGAAGAGATGCTGCATTTCATACTTGCTTTCATTCTTACAACAGAAAGTGTCGCATTCATGAGAAGCGATAGGTACGGTTAGTGGTCACCCCGAAAAATGGGTGTAGCTAGCAAGCATTAGCGGTCAACATTAAATACAATGTTACTACCAGCTAACGCTAACTGGCTAAAAAGCTGCTATTTGTACTTAACAAAGTATGTTTCAAATGTCTCTTTTCCAATAACTTCAAAACAGTGGATTAGTCGCCTGCCGCATATGTAAAACACAGATAAATTGACTGCTTTTCGACTGTCCTCTCGGTAATTTTGTTAGCATGTCAGCTAGCAAGCTAGCACTTGTGCTGCTGTTTGCTACACAAAAACCGGATGTTTGGACATACAAGAACAGAGCCAAGACCCTCGAAGAAACTTGGTGATGTCTTGTTCAGTTTAATAAGGTCTATATGTTCCAAGGGCGGTTAGTAAAGAACACGTTTCAGCTCAGTTAAAACATGCAATGTAAGCGATTTCTTTTGGTCTCGTTTTTTACCTGTCAGTCGGATTTTGATGCTGGACCCGTTCCTCCGACTCCCAGGATTCGACATCACTCCGGGAAAAAAAGATCACGTAAACTTCCCGTTGGAGTCGTCCAAAATCACAGTTTCACCATAAAATGGGACTGTGAATTACTATAGATTAAAATCATGCGATTTGTTTTTGTTTTCTTCACGGATTAAAATGTATTATTTCACCGCAAAGTCCTGCGCTCCTTTGAAATCCAACAACACGGGAGAACATTTTCGGGCAGGCTCAAGCACGTAGCCAACTGACGTCATGTTCTTAACGCTACGTGCTCGCCCCTGTAAGCGTGAACGTTCCCATGGAAATTACCTTCTTGCCAGTAACTTTTGTTTGAGTTATTTATATGGGATAAATAAATAAATAAATAAACAAATAAATAAATGAGGGATTCTACCATTCCCAAGTCTACCACTGACTTCCTCAATGCCACTAGCTCAGTCTAAGGTATTTTAATCTCTTTCAACATCATCACAAATTAAGGAATACCTTGTTTGTAAAGGAATGTGTAGGATGTGCCTGCATTTTTATGGGTATTATCTTCTCCAACATGATTTCCAACAATTCGAAGATCAGTTGTGTAGGTTCTTGTGAATTATTGCAAGGCTCGTGGCATGTTGCTTTTTCATTGTCGCCCACACCTTACCCTTCTTAACTCTGCCTTCTGTATCTAATTTGCATTCAGTTTTCTGAAAAAAAAAACTAAGTGAAATTGGATACCAGTTGTAGTGAAAAGAAAATCTTAATATTCTCTAACAGCAAAAGAAAAAGTTTTTTAAATTATTGAATTTTCTGAAGCTGTGCTATATGCAAAAAAAAAGACATGCCCTAAAGAAAGCTATTTCAGTTGTGAATAATAAGTTGATGTTTAGTAATATCTGTATTTAAACTAAATGATGACACATAGTGTGCTTTTAGCAAGCCAGCATTGAAACTAACAATCAAAATGTTAAAACCTTCCATAATCTTGAAATATAATATTTAAAGGAAAATAAAGGCAACCATATTTGACCATAGTCTTTGGATGTGCTCCACAGTTCATCTTAAAGAATATGTAGTTTTTTTTTCTATTGTAAGTTAATGTAAATTCATTCCGTTGAAATGCTGTAACCCATTAGGGTTCATCCACTGGTTGCAATTACTGCCAAATGACTTTACAATATGTAGCCTTTGTTACAGCCATGTGTTTAGCTTGACTTAAAGGGTGTACGGTGGTACTTTTTGTGCATCAGAGATGGTTAATNAATGACTTTACAATATGTAGCCTTTGTTATATGTGTTTAGCTTGACTTGTAGGGTGTACGGTGGTACTTCTTGTGCATCAGAGATGGTTAACAGCAAAATGTTTGGCTTTAATTAAGGTGATATAATTGCCCAATGACTCAGACATCATACTAAGATAAAATGGGTGCAAAGTGGGTGCATTTCTTTATCTACAAATGATTGAATATCCAGTTAGTAGCTTTTTCAACTTTATCTGCAGAAGGGTTGAAGAGTCTAAAGCCTATACCAGGTTACACTGAATGAGAGGTGCTGT
>CM047976.1:4750927-4780436 GCA_026261665.1 Melanotaenia duboulayi
CCATCTATCCATTTATTTGAGGTCGGGTCACAGAAGCAACAGGTTCAGGAGAAAGACCCAGACACCATTCTCCCCAGCAACACTCTCCAGCCCATTCCAGGGGATCCCAAAGTGTTTCCCGGCCTGAAGGGATATATAATCCCGCCAGTGGCTCTACACCAAGCTCCCTCTGGATCTATGAGCTCCTTAGTGTGGTGGAGGGGTTTGGGTGCAATGAACCAGGTGGGAGGTAAAGCTGGGGCCTGGGTGGGCCAGTTCCCAGTGTGGTGGACTTTCTACGTGCTATTCTCCTTTTGAGGAAAGGGAGCAACAGGAATCATGTTAAGTTTGAGGCAGCTTTCTGAATAAAACTGTGAAGGTGATGCTTGGAAGAGTAGGGGAGAGTAGATGACGCACNGCTTGGAAGAGTAGGGGAGAGTAGATGACACACATACTTTAACATGTACAACAGATAGTAGTTGGTTACTCTAAGTCCCACTTCAGCAGTTAATTTTATCCTAAAAACTGTGTGTGTTTAAAATATGTGCTCCTGAGTTGTGTATGTTTTTAAGGTTTGCCATAAAAATCTTCTGACTTAAATTGGCTTGGATATGAGGTTGATAAATGTGATCGGGGCAGGAATCTACAGTACGAATACTTTATATCCCATCCACATCTTCACTCACTAGCAGCAGCTAGCATCCGCTAACTCAGGCAAGCTGTGTCTTGGCTGCTAGTGGTTAGCACCTGCTTTGCTAATCGCTAACTAACGTTCTCACATAGCTTTTGCTATCTAAATAAGCCACCAAAAATAATGAGGGAGTGTAAAGGGCTGTGAAGCAGATCACTAGAATGGTAGGGTGGATGAAAGAGGTGGTGTCAGTCTGAGTGATAGCTTTCCAGGGAAAACCGCTAAAATGTTTTGGACTGAAAAGTTCCTAAAACTTGCATTGATAATCTCTTATTTAAAACTGTAAATAAGCAGGAAGGAAAAGCCCTCATATATAACTATAACACCTCATCACACACACACTCATAGTCCTTTTGGGGCCTTCTGCATTAAAGTCAATAACTGCATGTTGTTGAACCAGTGCCTTCCTTCTTTTTAGCACAACAGNCTGCATGTTGTTGAACCAGTGCCTTCCTTTTTTTTAGCACACCTTATTTCTCCTTCATTTCAATTATCACCTTCTATCTAAAATAGACAGTAGATTAGCTGGTAAGCCACTTGGCTGGCGAGATTTTGGGGCAGTAGCAGCCTGGGATCATGTGGACCACATGCCGTTCCTAGTTCCCTGAGAGAAAGAGCGCCTTGATGCTATGAATAAACCATACAACTTCAAGAGGTTCTGGGTATGTTGATATTTTACTGGGTAAAAGATGAACATGAGACTTTTGCTGCTGGGGAGATTGAGTCTGAAGATAGTGACCAACGAGTCTATTGTAAGATAAAAAGTGAAGCTTTGTCATTCTAAAGATCTGGGAAACCAGTGCATTTATAAAACCACAGGGAGCTAATATGTGGAATCAAGTTAATAATCTCACTCTGATTACAGTGTTCTCCAATCAGACACCAACTGTGAGGAAGGAAGATGAATCTGTCAAAGGTCTACGGAGAAGCGTGGTGAACCTCACTTTCCCCAGTGAGGCCGGCATCCTGGAAAACTTGCACATCTTGAGGAGCCAGCAGCCCGAAAGCTGTGGCGTCCCATCCAACATTTAGTTTGGTTACTGCAACATTTTTAATAATTTTCTCTTTTTATTTCATCTCACTTCCAGACCTACTCAGACTTCTGCCTCATGCCAATCATCCCATATAAAATAGTTTCATGGTGATTAAGTGGCCCAGATATACGAAACACTGAAGTCCTTCTACACCTCATTTTCATCTCTGACAACACCTATGACCTGATAATGGATGAGGCTGGGTTACAAATAACAGAGCTACTGAATAATTAGGAGAAAGACCCAGATGGGGTCTTTAGAGAGTAAATTATAAGTCATATAGTTGGATGTCTGCACATAATTTTGTTTGTGGCTACCTGTGTGCAGTGAGCTTTGAGAAGAGCAGCTTGAAAGCCGTTGCATTGTTACATTGGCGAAGGTGTGTGATCACTATGGTGTGGGATGGTTTGTTCAGGGAGTTGCAGAATACATTTGAAGTCATGAGGACGTCAGGGGAGAGCTGGCAGCTGTCTGCGTTGTTGGGAGTGCTGACAGAGAACATCAGCGGTCCTGTGATCTGCTCAGGGAGAATTCAGCAGCAGTGTTTCTCTTCTCTCCTCCTTACCTTTTTTATCTCCTGTCATCACAGAGCAGTAGTCAAAGCTGATCACGTCAGCACAACATCTGTTAGTGTCCCACAAATCATGTAAATCGCGTATCACAGATGTCTCACTTGTCTCAACTTAATGATTTTAGATGCTTCTCCGATGATGATGGTTTAAAAATGTTTTCTTTTTCAGTATTTTCCTGATGTTAAAGCTTCTGGTAGCAAAGTTTCAGTATCTAAGACAAGTGTGTGCTTGGATGCACGGACATGATTTAATCTGGCCTCTTCTTGTTGCAGGCGCTTTATCTTGTCCTTTTCTTCTTTCAAGGTTTTCTGGAGGACCAGAACATTCAGGCTACCCAAGTGTTTGAGGAAAGTAACACACAGATCTGTGAGAAAGACATTTTCTGTTCCCATCTTCATTTCAGGGGAAGATCTGTATCTAATCGAAACATCAAAGCCTGTGAGCCGTTTTATTCTCATTAGGGATGAGCCAACATTTTTCCTGTTTTCCTCCCATTAGTTTGTGGTATTTTACCCAGTACCATTATTAACACTTCTTGGCCCTTAAAGGAAAAACACGATTGCATAGTGTGTATTAATATCTTTATTGCAAAGGCAATATCTATTTTATTCCATGTTTTTATGTATTTTCTTTTTGTGTACGGTGACCTTGGGTTTTTGAAAGGCGCCAAGAAATAAAATGCATTATTATTATTATTATTATATGAAGTATAAATAAACTCAAGAACATCAGTTCTTAAAACAACAATTATACTGATGAGTGGATTAAACAAAAATAAGAAGTGACTTTTTTTAGTTATAAAATAATCAAACTACAAATTAATATAAGATTATTCAAATGTATTAAATGGAAAATAAAAAATGTAAGTAATATGATAAATATGATACAACATAATGTGCAATAACCTGCATTAAATCAGTAAAATATCAAAACAAAAACTCATCATCACTAACAGTAACAGCAGAAAACCAGACAATTATTCAAACGCAGCAACAAGGTAAAGAAAAAAACAGATATTTATCCCAGCACGTTTCTGTAAAAATAATTCCATTTCACCAAATTATAATACATTTTTATGGCGAGTTGTCTTGAGTTTTTCTTTTTAAATGTCAATTTGTAGGCTATGGGGTTTTATTTCCTTTTTATTTCCATCAGAAAGAGAAAATGGACACTTTATCCAGTAAAACATCTGCTTCAAGAAACTGGAAATATTTGTGGTTATTTTCATTTCCTTTAACAAGGAAAACAAGTTTAGCTCTTCATTTTAAAGAAATCTAAAGAAATACTCAGATTGGAAAAGATTGTTGTAATCCACCAGATTGCATCATTAATTTAAAAAACAATATATTGATTTATACTGGCTGACCTAATTTCATAGGGCTATAATAATTTTATTTATAGGGCACATTTTAATACATGTAAACTCAATGTGTTATACATTAAGGGATAAACACCGTTCTCAACATTATTCGTAGCCCACGAGGTGAGATCTTGCGTGGGGCTCCAGGGCGAGGCAGATGCTCATGGAACTTGTATTTCTTACTTTTTCTAATAACTGCCCCAACAGCTGATCTTCTCACCGAGCTGCTTGCCTGTTATAGACTGGCTCATCCCATCCTTGTGCAGGTCTACAATTTTGTCCCTGGTGTCCTTGGACAGTTCTCTGGTCTCGGCCATGGTGGAGATTGGACTCTGACTGTTTGAAGGTGTGAACAGGTGTCTTTTATACAGATAACCAGTTCAAACAGGTGTCATAAATACAGGTATACATATGTACTGTTTTTATGTTTTTATATTCTCTTTTTATTATTTTATTGTTTTTATTTGGTGTGAAGCCCTTTGGTCAACCTTGCTTGTTTGTAGGTGCCAAATACTTATTTTATGCAAGAATTTACAAATAAATTGTTTAAAAATCAAAGTGTTATTTCCTGGATGTTTTTTTATACACTCTGTCTTTCATAGTTAAAGTGTACATAGGATGGAAATTACAGACCTCTCTCATCTTTTAAGTGGGAAAACTTGCCAAATACTTTTTTGCCCCACTGTATGTGCCATTCCTGCTAAATGTTGTGAGTACAATAATAGAAGATAGTCTGTGTATGTTGAAAAAAATAAAGATTGAAATGGTTAATTCAGCTTTACTCAGATGAAGACTTTACAGTTACATTTAAAGCAGATTTCAAACAATCTGCTGTATCGAGGAATAAAAATAGCATATATTTAAATAAAAAAAATCTATAACACACACGTTTAAAAAACTTGTTTCACATTATCCTTATTTGTTTTTTGGAATGGCAGTAAAAAGAGTGGTTCTTTACCAATCCCATAGTTGGTTGGTTAGTTTCTCCAGACCATGTGCTGAAGTCCTCAGGCAGCACACTGAACCCTTTGTTGTCTCCGATGCATTTATGGGAATTTGTTTGTGATAGAGGCCTGTGGTGGGAGACATACTTTTCTGCTTTCAAATTAGGTTACAAGGTGGCCATCCAAGGTACAATACTGGTATTTATAAGGTATAAACTACAAGGGTACTTATTTGTACCCACTGTTGAGGGTACAACAGGAGTACCTTTGAGTGAAATAATACGCCTTTGAACCTCTAAATCAGGGCTATTCCAATCTGGTTCTCAAGGGCCACTGTCCTGCAGGTTTTAGGCGCTTCTCTGCTCTAACACACCTGATTTAAATTAGATGGACCCATTAATTTAAAACTGGTATGTTGAACCAGAGCTCTATTCTAGAGGTACTTTTTTTGTATATACAAATGCAAACATGTACAGTAGGTAACTAGGACATTAAACAAGACTGACAACAAATACAAAAGTACACATAACCAACTAAACATGAAAAGGCACTAAAAGTTCTCAGTTATTACATTTAGACTCGTAGCTTATCAAAAACAGGAGCATTTTTGTTTGAGTTTTGAATATAGTCAGGGTTCTCCATTTCTGGACTTCAATGGCCACCAGGATTTAGAAGTTTCCCTTGTTGTCAAGTTCTGCTCACGTCTGTTGATTACCCGTTGGACCCGAGTCAGGTGTGTTGGAATTAACATTCCTGACAGACACAGCTGTAACGGACCTCGGGCGAATAGAAAGCTGACCCAACTCTGTTTAAAGCTGATATTTGAGCATTACATATTGGGCGATTTAGTGTACTGACAACATCTGGTGCATGTGAAAGGAACAGTTTGCTAAAAGTAAAGCATACAAGCTGAAAGTAAAGGATAAATAACTAAAAATGACTTAAATCACTGTGCCAGTTTAGTTGCACTGAATAAAAAAATAAAAGTAATGTATGACCCTTGGTGTTACTTTCCTCTGAAGTGCCATTGGATGTTTATGCCTGGATTTAAGTGTGTTAATTATTTTAACCTACTCCACTTGTGAAGGTATTGTTACTTTTCTAAATATAAACCTTTATTTATATAGAAGTCTGTCTCTAAAAGTCATAGCTTAAAATGTGGCTTTTATGGGAACTGAACAAAGATCTGAACGCTGACCTTTGCAGTCCACAGAGAGAATCAACCTGCAGATGGAATGTAAGAGTGGGGTTATTATCCAAATTTATAAAAGAATAAAGGAGACAAATATACACAGACATTTGGGATGTGTTGATGAAGGGGTTATTTGTTGGTATAAATAATATTTTTAAGGAAAATCCTGCACGGAACTGTGATGTCTGCCTTTTTGCCTGCATTTTTGCATAATTCTCATCACTCGTCTGCTGATGTCAGACCTGAAATTAAAATAGAATTACATCTCTGTGTGCCTAGCGTGACATTTGGTTAACAGCCTGTACAGAATTGGCCCGTTGTTGTTNTGACATTTGGTTAACAGCCTGTACAGAATCGACCCGTTGTTGTTGTTGTTGTGTCCACAGGAAGACTTTGATGTTTTGGGCTTCACTTCTGAAGAGAAGATGAATAAGTACAAGCTGACCGGAGGGATAATGCTCTACAGAAACATGACGTTCAAACAGAATGCCAGAGAGAAGCAGCCTGATGTGGAGTCCACTGAGGCTCAGAAAAGCTCCTCACTCCCCATCATCTGATTTCATTCTTTTTTTTCTATCATCCCTTCTCTTTTGACAGTCCTTTTAAAGAAAAGCTTTTCATTCTTGTTACATGGCTGACATTTTCAATCTTTTTTCCTTTTCCTCTTTGGGGCCTATTTTTTAGCCTTACCAAACCCCGTTCCTTCTAATTCCTTCCGATTGGAAGTGCAAGGTTTATTAAGAATGAAAACACAAGACTCGTCAAAGACAAAGTTAACCATTTAAACAGCCTTCGCCCCAGCAGAACAAACCTGAACGACACTAGTTCTGTTGAATGTGATTGTGTGTGGTTGGAGGATGGGGGGTGGAGAAGGTATGACCTCTCAAATGTTTTCAGAGATCGCCAGAAGCTGAGAACACAGCAATACAAATGGTAGGTAGGTAACAAAATAAACTGAAATTAAGTGTGGAAATGTGGAAAGTCAGGATGGTTTTAAGTCCATGTGGAAATGTTGTACAAAGATGCAACAGCAAATCTAAGAAGCTGTGGTGGAAAGATGGCTGCCCAAAGCGAGAGATGGTAAGGTCTGCCATGGCAGGCTTTTTGTTAGCTTAACCTTTCCCACCTCTCAGGTGCAACACATTAAACAATGATCCCCACAAGCAAATTAGCTAAACATAAAAAGAAAACAAGAGGGCGGGCCACCACACTGAGTGGTAGGTCTGCTAGTATCAGCTGAGAAAATATGAGGAAGTATTAGGAGTATACTGTAATCTGTGACACAACAGATAAGTTTCGGTTAAGTCGTGTCCAGTGAAGTGCAGTGTAACTTTTCTTTTCCCCACAAATCCCTCAAACTAATTTGTATTATACTTATTATGTTTTCTTTTTAAGCTCAACAAGCATAATAAATTGTGACTGCTAGGAGGATGGGGTGTTTTTTTTTGTCCAGCTTACTTCAACAATTCATTAAATACAACAAAGCTGATTAATGAAGACCAATTAAAACCAATTAAGAAAAAAAGTTTAGAAAACTTCAAAATGTATAATTATATAAAAGGCTGAAGACAGCTTTGCTCTCTCAATTCCTCATAGATTTCACTAAATAAATGTTTATACAGCCAATATGTCTGTGTGTGTTTCTCATATATAACACAGTCAAAAGAGGTTGGTAAGAGACTTTGAACTCAGTGCCTGAGAATGAACCTGGTCGCAGTTTCTGCAAACAGATAAAACAAACACTTTTGTGGTGACAGGACTAAAAGTTCAAGGACTTACTGCACTGAACACTTCAAGCACATATTTCTAATGCGTTGCGTTAAACTCTCTCAAATTTGATTTATACAACAATTACATGGAGGGAAGAGGATATAGAAGGGGGTGTTACACCTTTGCCATGTCAAAAAACCAGGTTTGAGCCCCATCAGACCCAGTATTGACTGTGGTTTGGTATCATTTTTCCTCTGTGATAGCAGCACAGCTTTGGATGACTTTTGTGGTACCAGTGTTTGAACAGATTGAAATAACTTTAAGCTTTGATGGCTTTACATGAATCTTTAACCAAGCATTGGTTCCCTGTAAAGTGTAAATCTGGCTGAGTTTGTTAAGTCTCTGATTCTTGGCCACTGCCAACCTGAAGCTGATATTTCTGGTTTTGTGTAAAACATTTCAACAGCTGTCAGCTGGTGGAGGGTGAGCTGGGAAAACTTTGGTAATCCACCCATCTTTTATCAGGTAAAAATACAATAATATTATAATGTGATGAACGTTGCATAAGCTCATCAGAGGGACATGGACAGGATTATAGTTGGTAAATGAGAGTTGAGTGAGTGTGGCTGAAATAATGATAATGGATGTCAAACAAAAGAGATAAAAATGTGAATATAAATGTAGTAAACAAGGATACATAAGAAAAGAATTAAAGGAAAATGTGATGATTAATGTCTTTTTTTAGAATAATAACTATTGTTTGTATTCATGCAAATATTTGTTCATTTAGTCTTCTTCAGGTCTGAGGAGCTGGAGGAGGAGGTGGAAGCTGAATGAACCATGAGAGCCAAGGTACATGGACCGCTTTACCAACCATTTTAGCCGATTCAAACTAGATGCATCACTGGCAGTTTTTGCAACACCTTGCAGTTATACCTGATTTTATTTTTCTATGAAAGCTAAGAGTAGATTTTTTATGAAATTTGGAGGGCCTTAACAAGAGGCTTGAAGGTAGAGTTGAACCCCAACATGGCATCTTCCTCTCAAATTTCCATGATTGTATCTGTAGTTAATTTCCAGACGGAGCTGATAGGAAATGTGAGGCTGGCAGCAGCACCGAACAAGAGGCAGTCCAGTGTGGTGTCAGAGCTGGACGAGCAGCTTGAAACATCTCCAGGCCTAAAGCTTAACTAGAGAGAGATAAACAGAGGTTAAAGATCTCAGCATCAGCAGAGAGCACACTCAGGTAAACAGTCTCCCACAAACTTATGATCATGTGGGTAAATGAGCTGGACGATGGCTTAGCAGCATCAGCACCACCAAAATACACCTGACTTGTAAAAGCTTTCCCACAAACATTTTCTTTTGGAGCCTGTGTGGTTTGAATGTATCTTCTGTCCTCTTAATGACATCAACACACTACATAGGCAATAAAGGTTGGAGATGCTTTGCATCTCAGAGGAGAACCTGTGGTCTCAGAAAGGTGAGGTAAGGCAGCCTGTATAGCACAAGACAAGAGAAACCAATCCTGACTACACCTGTGGTGGATCTATACAGTTATTTACATGCACTATTAAGAACTGATCAAAAAAGAAGCTAGTACAAGCAGCTAACTGGGGCTAGCCTGTTGGCAGCTACTAGCTAACAGCAGCTAGCAGTGATGTGCATAAAGCCAGATTAGCATATTCACAATTCCCCATTTACAGAAAGATGAGAAGGTGCAACATAAAACTAAGTTTTTTTTCTTTGTTCTTTTCTAAATGACCAATTTTGAAGACCAGAAATGTGTTTTTAAGAGATAAAAATCTTTAAACTAGTGGTGTATCAATGAGTCACAGTACTAATAAGTATTAGCCAGTGTTGATCTTTTTAATTTAATCCCACTCCTCTTTTTGTCTTTCTTTCCTCCTACTCTCCTTCAGATGCAAACTTTCAGTGTGTCTCCAAAAGGCTTGAGGAGGCGGCCTCAAACCAGGACTGCCAGCCTGGAGAATGGTCAAGCAGAGGCTGCAGATTACCTCACTGTAGACCTAGAAATCCATGGAGACTAATGTCACTGTGTAGCTAGATTTCTAAAACAAACCAGCCCATGCTTCAAGTGTATGTCTGAACCAAAGGAAATGTGTCTTAAAAAGCAGATTTGTTCTATAGTTTGNATAACCAACCAACTTTACCGCGGTAGGAAATTTGTCTTAAAAAGCAGATTTGTAGTTTGCTAAATCTCTCAGTTTCCCTGCCCATCTCTGTGGTATGTAATAACTCTTATTGCAGATACAGCAACTCTGGTTAAGAAGCAACACATTTTGACAAGCTGGTAGCCAAATGGATAATTTATAATGATAATGCAACCTTTTCTCTCATAGGAGAACAAGCTTGGTGAAGGTAGCCACAATGTCCATGAGGTACAGAAGGTCAAGAAGAAACTGGAGGTGAANTAGCCACAATGTCCATGAGGTACAGAAGGCCAAGAAGAAACTGGAGGAGGCTGAAGCTTGACTAGGAGTACAAAAACTACCACTCTTTCCCAGAAAAACTAGCTTGTATGAATTCTGACTGTAGAACCGTGTGGGAAAAGACGACAGAGGTCGCATTGTCACAGTTTCTAATCTTCATATGATGAGACTGTTGAGGACTAAAATCAAAACCACAGAAATGTGTATTTGTGGCACCAGCCACTTTCAGAAGTCAGAAGAACGATGCACAACAACCACGTCTGCTTGGTAAAAAGAACCAAGCTCAGACTTTTGCGATTCAGAACTGCAAATAATACAAGTCAACACAAATTACACTGTATGTATATAAAACATAAAAAATGCATTTCTTAATTATATTTGTCTAAGGCAATTCTGTTAGACTGGTCAAAATAAAATGTATAAATGTGAACCTGGACAGGACCAAGAAGAACCAGGAGCAAAACCTCAGCGTGGAAGACGCTGAGAGTCCTCAACAAGGGGAAAAAATAATACAGCATCCAAAAGGTGGAAAACCAGGGTGAGGCGTTTTAGAGAGGAGAAAGTATGTTTTACAAAGCCAAATGTTCAGCTACTTATGTTATGACTGTGTTTCATTTACTGACTGATTATTTACAGACTGGACAAAAAAAAAAAGCTGAATTAACTTCTTTCGAGTGGGGTGATTTCACTTGATTTCCCTCATTGTGTCCTAAATGTATTCAGTCAGTGAAAGATGCTGGTTGCAAGGAAACAAGCACACATCTTATACATCAATACAGAATTTATTTTCCTTTTAGTTTCAGATGAACATTTCACATTTTATACAAAATCATTAGAAAACGCCTGATGCTCCAAAAATTCCACGGCTAATCCTTCGATAGCGGCCGCAGACGCTGGAGGATTTATATGGAATCACGCAGCATCCTGGACCAGTTAACGAGGCTCAGCCTGACCTCCAGATCAATCAAATTACGATCCACAGTTCACTCCGTGGTTAAACATCCACTTTCCCAGAGTGCCGACTTGAAGTCTTAACCTAACAACAGGGCGGAACTTTATCTTGCCACATCTAGTAATGTACAGAGTAAAGATACAGGAGGATGAGAGGAAGAGGCATTTCCTGCCTTTCTCAGCTCATCATCACCGGCCACATGGCTTTGATGTATGGGCACAGTACCACGTCAACAACACCATGCATGTTTTCATACGCATGAAACATCATTGGTTATAACTAGTTATGAAGATCTTAAAAACGATCATTAATATCAGAGATTAAAATCAACCAGTGACTGCAGGCCTGAGGAGGGTGGAGCGGGAGTCGGGGAAGGTCCACTGAGCCTCTGTTTGAATGAGGTAAAAGTGAATGGGACATTAGGAGGGTTATTTACTAGATTTTTGCTAATGTACATGCCCAGCACAGACACACACTCAACTTAAGTTTCAGTCCAAGCATACACACACACACACACTCTTGTCTGGAAACACTTCTGCCTCACGATAAAAACCTATTTCTTTTCCAGATAAACCTGATTCTTCTTTGGGACTGTGTGCGTTGGGGGGAAATGTGAGGAAAGAGCGCACACGCTCGATTAAGATCCGACAACTGAAATCAGATTTTATTACACCAATAAAAAAAAAAAAAAAGAATAAATCCTCTCCTCTTTCAAACAAAACCATGACTTTGGAGCAGAGAGGCACTTACATGATCGCTTTCATTTTACACAGTGCTTGCGTCTGTGCGTGTCCTCATAGGAAACACAGCTACATTTTTTATTTTCATTTTTAACCACACTCGCTCTCACATGTAGTCGTTTTCACATCGGAGCATGTTTCTTTTTTAGCAGTTGGCACATGTACATGCAAAGCTTCAGTTCGGCCTGCGCAGGCTAAACTGAGGGAAACAGGAGTGAGGGAGGAGGGAAGAAAAGGAGAAAAGGATGTGTATGTGGACAGAAAAACGCACAGATAGACTGACAGGCAGGTTCTTGAACACCCCTCCCCACCTCGGATCTTCGTCCCTCTCCCTGCCCCCCTTGTGTCACATGGTTATGGAGGCACCAGAGGAGCCCTCTAACTGAGTCAGTCAGTTTCAAGGATGAGCGGCGGCTGCTCGTTCTCCTCCTCCAAGCGCAAGTCGTTGAGGTCCTCTTCTAGCCCCGCCCCTCCCACGGCACCCTGTTCTTCGCAGTAACCTGGGAAACAAGTTCAATAACACGTTGATAAATACAAACAATAACCTGCTAGTCAGTACACAGATCATCACCTGAACATAAACATGACGAGCAAATGTTTCATTTAACAAAATAAGTATTAATGAAATTACGTTTAATGGGGTTTAAATTTATTCTAATGTATCTAATAGCAACAAACAAATCAAACAACTCCTGCAAAATACTTCTTACTAAATGTGTTTCCTACCTTTGCTGACAGCAGCACTGTAGGTTTGGGCCACAAGGGGGCGATCATGTGACACCTGCTCCAGGATCTCATTGGGTGGGTCGGTGCTGCTGTCTAATCTGAGGACAGAAACAGATACTCTCACTTCACAGTTTCTATTCACAAGCACTGTGTTGACTGTTTATACACTGTGTGTGTGTGTGTGTTATACCTGTGCTGCTTCATGAGTGTGCACTCCCCTCCCTCTTGTGGGTCTAAGTTGTACAGGTACAGATATCCATCAGCTGCGGCGACCAACAGCCGAGGAATCTTTTGAATCCTGATTGGAAACAATGAAAGCGAAGACTTAGAAACGTCTAGTCTTAATGATTATATCCAGTTTTTGCTTCCACACCTCCCTCCACACTCCCTCTCCTGCCTCTTGCATTCTGTGAACCTGCTCCTTAAGACTGGTGAACAGCTTCTCCTCCGGACCGTCAGGAGGCTGAACTCTGCCCACTGCCTCCCCCTTCTGCCTTCCACCCCTGGATCATAACTAGATCCCTCATCACATTTAATATATATAATGTTTTTTTATTATCCAAACATACTTTCATTGTACAAAAGAAAAAATATATAAATTTGACTCTAAACTAGCTGAGAAGACTCATTTCCGAACTACATAAGATTTGTTTTGATCTTGATTTAAATACAAACAAATGAAACAAATCTTGCTCAAAAATGCTGGAAAAACTACTTAATCGTTAACGTTATGTCTCCTTAAAGTGTTTCAGCTGCGTATCATCTGAACTGCGTGTAGGCAGCACCTCTCTTTTGTCAGGTTGTTTCCCACGAACCCTGAAAACCGCAGGGATCACAAAACTACTAAACGAGAGCAATTAGCAAATTCTTGGTACCTAACAGTTGAGTTGATGTATTTCAGTCTGGATTTTGACCACAGCACTGAAACTGCTCTCTTACAAGTCTTCAACAACATCCACCTTTACAGCTTTAGTGTTAAAAACAAAGGATCAGGCCTGAAATCTTGGTGTCTTTTTTGGGCTCAGAGTTAAATTTTAATGCAATAACCAAAACAGCCACCTGAAGCATGTGTCTAGAATCAGAGGACTATTACTGTAACTGAGTTTTACACGTCTCTCTCTAAGAAAAAAAAATCACTAACAACTGCAGCTGATCCAGAATGCAGCCGCTCCTGTCTCCACAAAACCGGCACAAGGAGGACAATGTCCCTCTGGTTCTCATATCTTTATGCTTTTTTAATGGATTTGGAAATGTTGTTGCTGGTGTAAGAGGAACTAAACGGTTCTGCTGACACCCTATGAGCCACCGAGACTCCTAAAATCATCTGGGTCCAGTTTGCTTTGCATCCTGAGGGCTAAAACTAAACAAGGAGAAAAAAAACCTGGAGTCTGTTTCAAACCTTTTTTCAGATGGGGTCTTAAAAGTCTTTAATTTGCCACCACTTTTAATTAAAAATAGGGAGTTGCCTCATGTATGAAATGTGCTATATAAATAAATCTGCCTTCCTCTCTGGAGATCCGTTCATTTTCAACTTCCCTATTTTTACTAACAGGTGTTCGAAATGTTCTATAAAATGGAGACCAAACCATACTTATAATTCTGAAGTGTGTGTGTACTTACACAGCTAAGGCGCAGATGTTCTTGTGCCCACAGAAAGGCAGCCGTACAGTGGCGAAGGCTCTCCCCTGGGTGAACATTTCTGTGACCTGTGAAGGCAGATAGGTGGTGGACGCCATCAGGACCTTCCCCAGGTACCCTCCCCATGTAGTGGGCTCTTCTGCTGGCCTGAACACACACACAGAAGGTTTATATGTTAGGTGGAACACAAAACACGCTCCACACGAAGGTGGACAAAGAAAGAGGAAGGGCTGCACTCACACATATTTCTCCTTCTGCGTCTCTAATTTGAAGATGTGGACCGTCTCCGTGTTGCTGGAGGCAGAAAGGTAGAGACCCTCCATACTGAACGCCAGCGAACAGATGCTCACACACCTGAGACGAGAAGCAGACGTACAGAGGAGCTGGTCAATATAAATGTGCAGCATGTTCAAACCACGTATAGCTGCAACCAGCTTGTTTTATTTCTGAAAAACAGAAACTTCAGCACATCAATCACTGAATCGTCTACCTCTTGACTCCTCGACGAAACTCAAAGAGCTTCTGTCCCTCTGGGATGGAGAAGACACGGATGACTGTGCCCTGGGAGGATTTAAAAGATGGGAAACAAATGTATAAAAGGAAGCTTTTTCATAAACAACAGGTCAACGTACTACAGCATAGGTTTTCAAAGTGGGAGGTTCCCATGGGGGCTCCAAACAGTTTCAAAGTGGATGGAAATAAAGACGTTAAAGAAATAACTATTAAAAAGACATAACATTCAGCAGCCTAAAGAAGAAATGATTATATGACAATGGAGATCTCACTAATCAGTACTACAACCCTGGTTATTAACCCAGGTTTTCTGACTGGATATGTGTGCAATGATGTAAAACAGGGAGAGCTGACAACAGATGACCAATCACAATCGTATATTCCTGACAGGCTTAAAAGCAGCAGCAGTCAAAGCTGGAGGGAACATGTGGATGCATGAATTAATAAGCTGATCAATATCACTGGCACATTACTAAAGCATGATTCATGATGATGTATTTTATTCATTTCATTCTTTCATTCATTTTATTTATTTCTCTAACGCATCTGTTTGGATGTTATTTAACCTTGAAATTCAGCATAATTAACAGCGCGCCTTAGCTTTAGCACGCCTTCCTCCGTTAGCTGGTTAGCTACCGCTAGCTTGGTTAGCTCTTAGCTACAAGCAGCTCCGAGTTTTATGGGTGTCAATCATTGAGATATTGATCTAAAATCCAGTTCTCATGCTTTGCATTGTCAAAGGTAAGGCCAACAGTCCCTGACTTTGAAAGCCCCGGACTTCTGCTGTCTCTCTGGTCCAGTCCAGCGGTTATAAGGAGAATTGGCAAAATCGTATTTTAATATAATAATAAAAAAAATAACATTTAAGATTCAAGGGGAGTCTCATATCCAAAAGGTTCCTCTTAGCAAAGTAAATTTGTTCAGCACAATACGGCAGCCAGATCATCCTTCTGCTGTCATCATGCTGGACAGGACAGGTTTAAAAACACAGAAAAGAAAACCCCAGGACTGAGTAATACCTTCTCTGATGCTGTGGCCAGTTTGGTACCACTTGCGTCGAACGCCAGAGCAGCTAATGGGCTGTCATGGGCTGGAATCATGTTTGCTGCCCGCTGAAGGACAAAGAAACTCCAGTGAGTGATGCATGTCACATCAGAAACCACAATTTACAAATACTAACATGTATGTGTGTGTGTGTGTTTTTTTTTAGGTAAAGAGGAAACAGATGTTTCAGTGTATGTAAAATAAGTAAATAAAAGGTGGGGTATAACACTTTATGTCAGATTACATACTAGGTTTACTGTGTCGAACACTTGAACCTCTCCTATCGTAGCGCTGCCTGGGTACGCCAAGTAACAGTTATCATTGCTGATGGAGAGGGCACACAACCCTGCAAAGAAACAGGCAGAAACAGACATTGACAAAAAAGGACACAGAAAACAAAAAAAAATTCAAATAATGCCTAACACATGATGTGAGACCGTAGTAATCTAGTGTTTACAACATCTATGGCAGTATGAGTCCTATATATTGTAGAGCTGAGACAGCAATGCCAGCCTGCAGCCTTGATTTAAAAAGAAGAAAGTAAAGCACTTCATTCTTCCAAACATTTCATTTCAAACTTTGTTTTGTCTGGGTGACATGATGGAAACACCATTCTTCCATCTCACCGGAAGGGTTGGGTGGAGTCTCTCTGATAGTGTGCAGCACTTTCATGTCTCTGATGTTATGGATGTAAAGTGACTCCTCCAGACACACAATCAGCCTCTGAAGAGAAACAACACAACATCAGGCCCGCTCTGCTTTCTGCCAAACCGCCTCGGTAGTCAACCTAAACACCTGTTCACAGACACACCATTACTTAACACACAAATGCAGTCCACTAAAGGCCCGTCATACCTGTCTGTTGAGCTTGACAGCCAGTATGGTGTTGGAATAAGAGTAGTTGCAGATCTCAGTTCCCTTCTTGAAGTGACAAACTTTGAGCTTCCTGGGGGCCTTCAAGCTTACTATGGCCACAAGGCTGCTGGAGAACAGTCGCTCCACAATACACACATCCTCTGTGTCAGCTGCAGGTACACAAACACATTCAAGATATCACTTTAGTGTTTGCTCAGCAGCACTCTTATCGGCAATTTGACATGAGGGAAATGAAAACGAAATTCAAACAAGACGAAGCCTTTTTAGGATATTTCAAGTGTACCAAAATGATGAAAAGGTAGTCGCTGCATCACATAAGGGTATAGACAGGATGTTGCAGAGAGCATATAATAATACATATAAAAATAACCCCATAACAAGGAGGATGTTTAATATTTAAGTATATGTAAGAAAAGTGCTGACAGGTGGTTAGAATATTTTAAGTATGTGTAATACTCTAATGTTTTCTGTTACTAAGTGATGCTTTAAGAGCAGTGATGCTTGTCTTGTAGATAAAGTAGCTTTGATGTCAAGTGGATTTACTTACACAACTACTTTGTGGAATGTGTGCATGAAGAAAATGCATACAGATGAGTAGATGGCACAAGACAGCTTACACAATACTTACTACATTCATATATCTGCTCCAATTTGTCCACAGAGGACAGAGAGAAAAACTTGTATCCTGATTTGGTGCCAACAGCTAAGGACCTACATGAATATATAAAACAACAACGGTGATCAAGCGTTTCATCACCGACGGATTACAGATAAATACAGTTCAATGTCACGGCCACTGCTACTGTCCACTGAGCCGTCAGCTTGTTAACAGTGGGCTCCGCTGCGTCCATGTTACTAGATATGCTGTGTATAGTTGTCAGATTGCGACGTTAGTCACACGACTGAAACGGTTTTGCAATAACACCAGGCCTGAGATTCAGGACAACCAGCAGTTAACAAAGCGGAGAACCCCTCTGAGACTTAATATGACCCGAACAGTCTTATTTAATAGCATGAACAAAGTGAATACAGTGACCCAGTTAGACAATTTCACGACGTGCAAGTCCTCCAGCTGTATCGCCAGTGCTGAAAACTATCACTTTTAACAAAACGACGACTTAAAACAAACTAAAACCTCTTTAGTCCAGTCTTAGCAACATTTTAGTGTATGTTAATAATTTAAATACATACATATATATATATGAATAAATGAACTACCGTCACCCAAACCTCTTTATTCGCTATACAGACTCTAATCTATATATTTAGAGGCTAAAGTTAGCCCCGGACCACACAGCATCATGTTAGCTACAAAGCTATGCTAGTGCCCGGTTACATAAAATCTCTTAACAGTATAAACCAATGGCTGATTTTTGTTATTTCAGCAAGAAATCTCCCCCGGGATATATATGAATTTATATACGGGATATATATTTAATCAAAACGCTCGGATAAATACAAAGTGAGCCGGCTAACGATAGCTAGATTGACAGCATACACAGGCCACTGGATCCCGTTACACTCTCCCCGGCCCTGCCTTACGTGTTGTCCTGGTTAAAGTTGGCGAAGAGGAGCTGGCTTCCGCCAGCATCCCCGCTTTGACTAGCCAAGTTCATGAGCTCCGCACCATCGACGTATAGAGCTCCGGTGGAAATAGCAGCAGTTGGGCTGGAATTATTTCAGCTTATAGGCCACGAATGTTAAGCTTCATAGGGCCATGTCTTTTTCCAGCCCTCTGTAGTGATTGTTGTTGTTTTTCAGAGATGTTGCTTGCTTTCAATGCGCATGCTCATAGCAGACAGCGTGCAGTGGCTTTAAAGGGCCAGTTTTCCAAAGCGCACTGTCGTCATAGTAATTACCTCAAATCAGGAAGCCTTCAACGGATGTGAAAAGTATACCTATTTCAGATGTTAACGGAATATCGAGAAAAGAATAGATAAGAAGATATATATCTCTCTTTTTGAACAAGACTGTACGGTACAATTCACTATTTGATGTACCAGCGCCCCCTACGTCAACGGTTGTAAATGACATCTAAAATAAACGAGCTGCCCTGGCAGATGTTGGTCTTCTTCTATTTATTTATCATATGATGATAAACTGTTAAAACTTTCCTCAATTATTTAAAATGATCGCTATGAAACATTTAATCTCCTTAAAAACAGAGCTGGCTTAACCAAAGGATTTTTTTGTTGGTTTAATAAAATCACGTTTATTCACATTATTTTTGAGTCACTTTAATATTGACAGATTTAATCAAAAACTTTTAATTCATGAGAGGTTAAATTAATTTAAAAAACAAAAAAACCAAGACAATACAAGTCACATGTAGCCTAATGTGTCGAAGCCAACTAAATATAACAAATGACCAAAAAATTTTTTTTTTATTTTGTCTACGTAATAGATTATTTACTAGAAAGATATTACACAAGCTTTTAGTAATCAAAGTATTATGATGTGACGTTACCTTTGGAATATTTTGCTAAACAAACTGAAAACTGAATGAGGTGCTATAATATCACTGGGGAGTACTGGTATAACAAATGTACAAAGAAAAACAAAATCTTATTATTGTAAAAAGAGTAGGAGGATTTTGTAGACACGTGCAAAATAGAATATATGGAATAACTGACATGTGCATACACATAAACAGTAAAATCTTTAGCTTATTTTATTTTTATTTCAGCAAACCTAAGTGTAAACAGCAGCTGATTCCAGCAGAGGGCAGAATAAGTGCTGAAAACATATACACAGTGAAAAGTCGGGACTTCTTGCACCACAAAAAATCAGTCTGCAAATCAGAGATTTCTTCCAAACTTATTTTCTGTTTGTTTTGGAACCAGCCATTCAGAGACAATAAGAGGGGCTAATTGGAGTTGCACATGTCCAACAATCTTCTTAGAAAGCAGCAAGTCGTAGGGACGAATAATCATGCATTAGACTTTCTGCATCCTACCTGGACACGATATCTCTCATTTGAGTCATTTTAAAATGCCATAATTATGATTTTGTTACACCTCTGAGAAAGCCTTTACAGGCCTGAAATGCAAAACTGAATGTAAATTTACAATTGAATTTTAATAAACAAGTAAATAATCAAATATCTTGGGTGTTTACAGTCATTCACGAGTCTTTGCACATCATTCTGAATTATTTGTACTTTTTCAGTACCAGCTCAACCATCCAGCTTTGAAAGATGTGTGCTACAAAAGCTAAAAAATACACAATTCTACTTAAAAGAAGCACAGCTTTCTAGGGACTCTGTACTAATTATTTTCCACTGCGGCCTGCATTGTCTGGGGAATTGTTTGCGCTGAGCATCACAGCTTGGACACAATTTACACACTGACTGCTGTTACAGAACATCAGAGTTTCATTCTGATGTCATGTGACTGTGTGGGGACTCTCCTTATGCATAAGACTTTTAATAAAACTCATGAGCGGATCCTTCTCATCAAGACTTGGAAAAATGGAACATTGATGCACTGACTGATATGTAAAATGGATTATGTGTCACAGTATTGGTTTATGAATAGTCTTGTTGAAGTGTAATTTGTTAGTTTAAGCATGTAAGAATATGTTGTAACAAACACAAATCATTCACTGGAAAGAGAAAAATGAATTGGCAGATGGAGGCAGACCCTGCAGGCTGCTGCCCATCCGGTTTGAAGATCTCACAGAACAAAGAAAGGATACAGCGTCACATTAGAAATAGAAGAAACCAGCTCAAACATGAATGTGGGCTGGTGAAAATGATGATGGATGACAAATGTTTTGTTAAGCTCAGCGATTAGAGCAACTATTTTGTGTGGTTGCCCATTTCTGGCACTAGAAGCAAAATAAAAGCCTAACAAACAACATAAACTAATCTTCTGAGTCAAAATTCTGACTTATTTTCTTATAAATTCAGACTTAGTATTTCAAATTCCCCAATATTTCAAATATTAATTGAATAATAATAATAATTGAATTAGTATTTTGAAATATCTTAATATCTCATAATGCTGAATTAGTATCTTAGCATTCTTGTTTAGCACCTATAAATTTAAACAAGGTAAAGTAAAATAAAACATTTTAAAATTCTGACCTAATTTCTAAAAATCCTGAATGAAGAACTTAAGATTCTGACTTTAGTTCAGAATCATTTAGCATCTAAAACTTTTTGTTTGATATCCCTAAATCCTGACATAGTGTTTCAAAATCCAAAATTCATAATTTAAAATCCTGGCTTTAAACTAAAATCACTGAGTTTCTATAAAGTTCAACCTGGTTTCACAAAATCCTGAATTAGTGTTTGAAAATCTGATGTAAAATCTTAAACTCTTGAAAGGATGACTTAAAATCCTGGCTTTCATTAAAAAAAAAAATCTTATTATTTTTTTGTTACCATCATGTGTATAGTTTTTTTTCTTTTCTGCCTATTTTCCTGTTTTTTTTTGTTTGTTTTATTTCTAGTTATCATTATTGTCCATGTTACTTAGCTATCATGAAAAGTCTTCTGTTGTAAGCCATCAATACTAAACAGGATTGTTATATTATTACTATAATTCGAAGTAGTTTTATTAATAATAATTTGATTATTTATTCATCTATGGATTTCACCTACTTGCACCACACAGTTTTTACTATATTGTATTACTTTCTGTCACCTAAACTCTGTCTTGTCACATTTATCTTACACGTTGTAAAAAACATAAAGGGGAAAAAAAGCAGAAAAACAAAAACAAGTTTCATGTAGTATTTTTCAAAATCCAGAATTAATACATAGCAGTTCCTGAATTAGCATCTAAAGATAAATTCAGACCAACATAAACTTAAATGTGTGTGCGGTAAGTTACATATAAACTCAATAAAAAGACTTGAATTAACTTGATTTTACACTGAGTTAAAATCTTTAACCTGGAACTAACAATTTGCATGATTTTTTCCAGCGACAGCCTGTCAGCGCTGGTATTCCTCCAGCCTCACTGGAAACAAGACTGAATGGATTTCTTTTGGAATAAAAGGCAGCAAACAAATAATAATGGAGTTTCCATGGATGTCGATTCTTGCCAGAATATCTTAAAACTGCACCATGTGGCAGGTAGAAAGCGGCTCATTGTGGGAGACAGRCGTAACTGTGGATAAAGGTACAGCGTGTCCAGCAATACAGAACAAATATTTGTTTTACAGTGAGCTGAAAAGTATCTAAAAATGATGTAATATTTTGAGATACAACCTCTTTCTTTCCTTCACACCATCRATTACAAAAAATCATTAAAATCTCYATTCTGAAACATGTACGCACTATCTTTAAATTATATGTACAMAATCATTACCAGCTCCAWMTGAAACTTGTTTGCTTTGTTGTCCATCGATCCAGTTTTACTGTTTCTTGGGAYAGAGTGGCTTCCGGCCTCTTCTCCTCCAGATGTCTGCCAGCACAAGCAAAGGTTCAAACCAGCGTTCMAAAMCAAACRTAATGGTCRGRGAGKTGGTTTGTAAACGAGAAAACAAAAGCACATTCACAGTTAATTTGTCATTTATTGGTTATAATTTCACTGATGAATATGATGGTTACACCAGTGAATCTCAGGCTGACTTCATGGACCTCTCCACACATGGTTGTAACATGTATTTTCTCTTATTCTAATATACATGTTCTTAATATTTCCACTCAGATATAGTTGGATTTTACCTTGTATGCTTCATAGTGTTATTCAGCACATTGATCTTCAGTCTTCTCTTTAAACACATGAATGTAAACGTGTGACATGCTTTGTTTGCTGTGTGGAAACATATTTGGATATCAGTGTGTTTACATTTGTATCTGTTTCGTGTCACAGCTGCTGCACTGTGCCACAGCCGGCTTCGGCTGGCCGCTGTTATTGTTGGCTAATGTTTAATTTTCCATTCACTTTCAGTGTGTGTGTGTGTGTGTTGAAGAGATGCATGAGTAAATATGCAAAATGGAACTTTGATACTTTGTGTATTTATTCTTTCTAAACATAGAAATGATGAAGATTACAAGACACAGATTTGCTCTATGCCGGTTATTATGTACATGCTCAATCTTTTCTTTCTTAAAAAAAGAAGAAAAACAACCTTGCAGTCCCTTACGTTACTTGTCTGTTTCCCTGAAAACACAGTTTATTTTATTTTATTTTATTTTGTATCAGCTAAGAGTCATTCAGTTCTTGTTTGGGGATTTTCGCCCATTCTTCCTGCATGCACTGACGTCTGCACACAGAATTTTCTATGGTGTTAATCATGGTTAATCATTGAGCTTGAAGTAGCTGATTCTGGATATTTTTATGAGTTTAGGAACAATATTCTGTTTTAAAGCAACACACCTGAACTTTGGCAGATTTTTGCACTTTGGCGCCCCCTAACAAAGACTAATTAAGGATCTGTCTTCCATCTCGTCTCTTATCTGAGCTCTCTCCAGCCAGTAAAAGCCAGTTTCATCTAATCTTTGCTTTGTTACTTTCTCTCTTTCTTATTTCTTATTCTTATTCNTTTGCTTTGTTACTTTCTCTCTTTCTTATCCACTTTGGGTTCTTTGCTCTTGATAGCTGCTATTAAAATCATGTATGAAGGCCAACATATAGGAACACAGCAACACCCCCTTAAAAGAGATGGCCCTTTTTCTTAAAACATGCCCATGGGTCACAGATTCATTCAGACAGATACGACCTTTAATTGAGAATGAGACCTCTAGTGGAAACAAGAGAAACTGCATTTAACAGTTAAATGTTGAAAATCCATATGGGTGAGAGTTGTATTGTAAAAAAGCATATTAGCTCCAACAATAATAGTATTCTAACCATAAACAAGTAGCTTTCATTTCCAACCCTGACAATATGATAACAAGAAAGAGGTCATACCCCCAGAATCCAAGCACCTCGCAGAGCATGGAGGCCAGCTGGAGGACAGCAAGGCTAGCAACCAGCAATAACTGTGAGTGGAGGTGAAAGGGCTCATTTACAGAAGAATCCAAAGCACCTGCAGCTCCATACTCGGACTGAGTATTATCAGTTTTTCACATTTACTTTGCAGCTCCAGAACTGGATCGAATGATATAGTTTTGTGTGATAATGTTACAAACGTCATCACATTTATTTTGTCACAAGGAAAGTTGCATTTAATAAACACTCTGGTTGAACCTTCACCCGTTTATAAAACGTGTCTACTCCTCTTTAAGAGTCTGCAGTGGTGCAGAAGGACCGTAAGACATGTGCTCTCTGATTGGACAGTTTGATTTGTTATCATCCAATCAGATAGAAGTGTAAAGATGGGGCCAAAAATCCTCATCGGCAACTTCAGAGTAGAGATGGGATTTGTGGCTCTTTGAAGGGAGCTGGATCTTGAGGAAGAACCACTCAAAAGACATTTCTGGAGCTGTCGTTGTCCTGCAGTGTCCAGAGAAACCCACCATAAAACTTTTTCATCCAGGATGCCGTGTGACGCTGTAGCCGAGTTTCAATTCACATGCTAGCAAACGAAAGAGAGGAAAAGAAAGAGAGAAAGGGACAAAACAAGAGACAAGATAAGACTGTCTTTTGCTGGTTGGAGAGATCTTACAGTACAGGTAGGAGGCAAGATGGATGCTGAATTAGATGATGATGGGGGCACATCACTGGCAAGATTACAAATGTTCTGTAGTGCATCTTTAAACTACAGTAACAACTTAACATGACATGATCAAAGCAGCTTGGTCCGCTTGAGTAAAAGCAAACCAAACCAAAGGTGTGAAGATTTTCTGATTTCCACACCCAATCGAACCAAGTCCCCCTGACTATCTTGGTATGAATGTGCCCTACAACCAAAAACTGTCATTCATATTACAATTCATATTCATTCAAATTTAGTTTGGGCCAACTGTAGGTCTCCCCTGAGTTAATTGTTGCCTGCATTCACAAACTTGAACTTCTCAGGGAGATATTTATTTATTTATTTATTTATTTATTTATTACAGGATGTCAAAATTTGATTTTATAAAAATACAAACTTTGAAATTATTTGCAAACATTATTTACAGCTGCAAAATCTTTATGCCTTTACATTGAGCCCACAGGAATGACTTCCTGTATCCTTCTATTTTGCAGCCTTTTGAAGAAGCCTCTCCCTGAACACACTGTGTTATTCCCTCACTGTGTTGTACAGCAGTGGTTCCCCACCTGGGGTTCAGGACTCCTCAAGGGGGTCCTCTGAAGACCAAGGGGTCCCAAGGCCTTGAACATTAAGAGCAATTATGATCAATGTCCACACATTGTCCCTGTTTTAAGTAAAAAATGTAAGGACATATTTTAATTTAACTTTGGCTCTAGGACAGGACTCAGCCTGAAAACATTATTTATGGTGATAATCTCACTTCGAAAGCATAAAAACCAGCATGGTTTCAGCCCGGCATGGGGCAGAGGGGTCCATGGTTTTTTAGCTTGAAGGGGGTCCTCAAGGAAAATAGGTTGGGAACTGCTGTTGTAGAGGATGTGGAGAATTGTCCATTATGTTGAGCTGTTAGTGCAGCATTCTTCTTTGTATTTTGCATCCCAGTGTAACTAACCCTAGTGGAGAGAAACTGAAATAACAGAAAAGAACAACCTAAAAGGGGTCATTCATTTCTACACTGATAAAAGTAACCCCATCATGCACCTTTAAAGGCGAGTCCTGTCCCCAACTTGTTATTATGTTTGTGTACCCTCCTCCTCACATGAACACATGTAAAAAACACGCATGGATCATTTTGGTCATGTAGTCTGTTCCAGAAGCCTTCACATGCTGTAGATGTGTTGTGGGGAGGGCTTGCTATTTGCTTCTGTGTTATTATCAGCCCGGACAGGGGAAAGGGGAGGGGAGAGGAGGGGAGGGGTTACATGCCCGGACTCCGCGGAACATCCTGCAAACACGTCCGGTACTCGGGAAAAAAAAAAAAAAAAAAAAAAAACACTTTCCCATCACTGCACAGCTCGCGCATTCTGTGCTCGAGCGTTAAGTTTAGTTTTTTACTCAGTTCTTTATTGTTGTTGTTGCTGTTATTTAGTTTTACCGCTCCTGCAGGTCTTTGCCTGAGCTGGACTTATGCGTTTGTCCGTGGACGCGCGGCGGTGGGACATCAGGAATGGGGAATCCGTAGGAGAAGGCGACGCTCGTCGGTTTGCTAGATAGAGCGCAAACGCAAGCCGCGCGGGTGCCCGCACACTCTGAGCACGAGATGGACTTCAAGAAGACAAAATTTGGAAGGTAACTGTGTTTCTCAAAGTGAAAGGGTGAGCGCGTGTGCATAACTCCATATTTTACATGTGTGACAGATGCTGTGCATCCATGCGCACTGACGCGCTGGCACAGGGACAATCAGAGGGATGGTATAGATTAGTGTGTGCGTGCATGTGCATGCATGCATGGCAGAAAAATGAAGAAAGGCAACAAGCCTGGAGAACAGTTTTCATTAGTTTAATAGTTTTATTTTTTGTTAGGATGGTTGTATTTTGTACCTGAACTTACTTTATCCACTTTCCAACCGGCCTTTTCTTGTGGGCATAGTTCAGTTGCACAGAGCTTGTGACACCAGCTTACAGTGTATCATGTTGAGATCTGCTTCAGGACATTCTCTCTGTGTGAGTGTGGCCTGTGTGTGGTTGTGTGTGTGAATGGGAGTTGACTATAATCATGAGAACCAGAGCTGGAGTCCCAGAGGAGATTAACTTGATCTTTGCTGTAAAATGAACAGCCTTGGAGTTACAGGGACAGTATATAAACACACACAGATTCCTGTGGTGCACACCGGGATCCAGGCACTCTGATCCTTCAATGCAGCTGATCCTATTAATGTGTGGTATGTGCTGTAATGAGCTTTCATAACCTAACACTTGCTTTATGAGGTGAAATCTGGGTGCTTACTGTACACACACAGATGGCTCCAACACGAGATGCACATCTGTGTGGAAAAGAAAAAGACAGAATCTAAACAAGAGGCATGGAGAGGAAAAGAGTGCACACGTGATAACTAAACCATCCTTTCTATGAATCCCCGTCCCTCTTTTTTCAGTTGATTACACACACGCACACACAGAGTTCTGTCATAACTGATTAGAGAACCTCAGAGAACCATGTAGAGTCACAATACTGCAACAGTGTCCCCAAATAATAAATAAATAAAATACTGTGCTCGTATTTTGTGCTTGGCACAGCCTGAAGAGATGCAGGACAAAGAGAGAAGAGATGGCAGCTACTCAAAAATCTGATGTTATCTCATTAATTCCTTTCTGTGGACTGAAAAGTTACAGAGCGTGACAGAAGCCCGACAATAAAAGCTTTTAGTTAATTTATTGATTTTAGTGTCATGCAGCTTTTCACTTTATGTGTAATAAAGTGATTAGAAATCTGTTAAAAGCTAAGAAAACAGCAGGTAAAATAATTCCTGAAAACAAATGATATGAAATAAAAACAGTTCTATAAGTTACAGAGGAAATATGGACGCCTACGTGAGCCTAGAGGTAAAGAGGTGTTTGGCTCATTAGAGAACCCTGATGCCTGCATCTTCCAACCAACCCATGACAATGCATGCCACACATCCACACATCCACACATCCACACAACACGCAAACATCACTGTTATGAGGGCTGAGGTGAGACTGAAATTCTCACCTCAAAGGGTAGTTAATAATTCTTCTGGAACTTTCTTTGGACTCCTGTTTCCTTTAAATTTGCAAATGTTTTACATGACATCACACTTACAAATAACAACTTAAATCCAACAACGGCATTTAAGTTCTTCTAAGGTTCTCTTATACTGTAAGAACCTTTGGACAACCGTTGCAGAATATTCCTGTTTGTTTGTTTGTATTCACATCCACCTATATGACAACATCCTCTAAACCAGTGGTTCCCAACCTGGGGTCCAGGACCCCCAACATGGTCCCCTAAAGAGAACATGGGGTCACCAAGCCTTTGACTGTTCAGAGCCAGTGCAATTTAAATTAAGGCCATGTCTACACAGAGATGAGTGGAGGTGTGTTCNATTAAGGCCATGTCCACACAGAGATGAGTGGAGGTGTGTTTATTCACATAGAACAAGTGTTTTGGTTTGGTTACTTTCATGAACGAGACATGTCTAAGTCATGCCACAGTGCAGATTTTGAAAACAAAATTCAAAGTAAGGTTCCCACAGGAAAATAGGTTGGGAACCATTGATCTAAACATTACTTTGTGGCTGTCAATCTTGACCATTTAGTTGCGGGTATGAGGCCCGTTCTTCACCCAGACCTTAAAATCAAAGCAGCTTTCTTGCTGTATGTTGACACAGGTGGACGAACTAAACTACCATCTATCAGGTGTCAAGTGATGCTTTCTGAGTGAGAGGATGATGGATGAAGAGGATGAACAGCCATTCACACAATAGTCACCAGAAAAGCTGACTGAGAAGCTGCAGAAGATCTTACAAACCTTTTTGCTTGATAGTTTAGAGACAGGGAAAGTAAAACATATTGTGCTTGAGAATGAGATGGAGGAAACTGACTTATGACAACAATAACAAAGCTCAATAGTCAGAGTTCAGTGGTTAAAACCTGAAGAACTGGGAGAGAGCTTCAACACATGAACAACAGAAGCCTTAAATACAAACCAGGCTTCTAGCTGACATTACATTTCACCTCCTTGAGCAACAAAAGGGAGAACATCAGATTTGGTTGCAAATGGAGATGATTTTATTATTTATTGATATTAAAAGTTTATTTTTTTGCCAGATATAATTAAAGTCCATGTATAATTACAGATGAAAGTAATTAACAGACTTTAAGTTAAGTTTTGTTAAAGGAAGTGATAGTCTAGAGGTTACAGAGGGCCAGGGTCCAAGTACCTGGCATACCAACAGAGGTGACCCCTGGGCATCAGTCCTTGACCTTCCCCAGGGTGCTAAAGCACGACAGCCCACTGGTGTATGTAAAGATAGGTAGAATGCAGAGCCTAATTTACAGATTACAATTAATAAAATAAAAGTTATTATTACAGATTATTGAATTTATTTTTCTGTAGCTTGGAGCAGATGGAGCCGTCACATTATCTTATTCCTCTGCTTCACCTCCTCCTCTGCTTCACCTCCTCCTCTGCTTCACCTCCTCCTCTGCTTTTTACTTCTCATTTTGTACTGAACCATCACAACAAACAGCAGCAGGAGGTATGTGCACGTGATGATAAGCACATGACCTACATGTTTAATCAAATAACACAGCTGACCAACACAAACACACCTGTGGCCTTTCGTGAGGAGCCACGCTCAAATTAGTGTGTTTGCTTGTGAGTGTGTATATCTTGGTGTATAAAATGTGGTTTCATAACATCTCCAGATGTGTTTTCCCCTGTAAGCCAGAACTGAGGGATTAACTGCTTATTAAAGAGGATACACAGCACAGACACGCACGTACTAACACACACACACACAAGTTGTACCTTTATCATGACAAATAATGCAAATGTAGTTAATGATTAATGGCCAGTGGTGTCCTCTTGTGGCCTATCACTGGTGTCCATAGCAACATGTACAGTTGCGCCAGTAATGGTGTTGTAAACTAAAATTCAGACAACGTGATGTGGATTAGAGAACTTTAAATCCTCCAGGAATGACCATACAATGCACAAAAAACACCACTAGCTTTCATGTGTTCAGCTTTTAGTTAATTTGTTAACTAGAAACTCAGTAAATAAGCTTGTTTGGCCTCCATAGTGCCTGATCACATATTTCCCTCCAGCGCTGTCTTGCCTCTTTCAGGTACATGAACTGCAGGGTGCCAGCGTGCAAGAGATACCAGCCCACTGAATATGAACACGCTGCTAACTGTGCCACACATGGGGTAAGATGAACACACACAGACAGGTTTTTGTGTGCGTAGAATTTCCTATCTATCTTCTCCTATCCCCGTGTAGAACGTTTGTGGAAGATTGCAAAAAATGAAGCCGAATGAGGAGGATTTTGGGCTGTGTGGTGGAGGCAGTGGACCATAATCTGAGTCAGCCTGTAGTTTCTCCTAATCTGCTGTAATCCCTGCATGCCGTAGCCACACAGAATAAATCAAACGGACAGACAGAAAAGAGAGAAAAAACATCAAGAA
>CM047976.1:4781654-4792105 GCA_026261665.1 Melanotaenia duboulayi
AGCAGCAGAACTTTAAAGTCTATTCTCTGTAAATTGTGGAACTATTTCTCATCAATGCAAAAGTTGTTAGGAAAACAAAATGCTTGAAGCATTTTGTGCCTGACCAGAAAACAGTCCAGCATATTACCTCTGCAAGCTAAAGTATGTAAATGTAGTATATAGAATGAGCTATATTCGGCTATGTTTAATATCTTAAATATTTTGAATGTACAGAGTAACGTGTATTGTGAGGAAATTACAACAATAATTTGTGACTCTCTCATTCTTGTAGTTGTGGATCCTTCCCAGCTTGATGGGCGGATCTGTGCTCTACTTCCTGTCTGTGGACAAATTGCATCAGGTTGCTGCCTGGCTTTATGGGAGTGGTCTCACCGGCCTGTTTGTCACCTCAACATTATTCCACACTGCTTCTTGGAAAATCAGCCACCTCCGGTCTGTCTGTGTGTATGTGTGTGTGTGTGTGTGGGTGCTTATTTCTGATTTTCACGTCTTTCAGACTTGAACTGTGTTTCACTGGTTGAGGTCTGAATGAATCATTTCAACACCTTTTTTTTTCAGACGTTCTGTTTGGGATCATCGTCCTCTTAAGGTTAACGTTTAGCTTCATTAATCCCCAAAGGAGAAATTGGGTTTACATGGACGTTAGAAATAAAGAAACAAACAGTAAAAACACTCGAGCTGGACTCTGCTATAGACCTTTGCAACAATAGTGCCACAACACAACTTTAAATGACCATAAATAAAACAATAATTATCAACACCAGAATCATACCAAGGGCACGTTGAGAAAGCATGCATGACTGCACGATGTCAGCAAAGCTTTATATAGCCTCCTATTTAGAATACTTAGTATACAGAGGAGTTCATGGTCAGCTCAAGGTGTATTCACACCAGGATAGTCTGCTAGACTTGATACGATTCGGGACTCGGTTCAGTTGGGAGGGTGCCATGTTCTTCTGGACCCAGTTTGTGTTTACGAACTACTAAACGAAATCAGACATTTTAAATAGCGTATTCCACTCCCCACCGGAGGCGGCGCTGCATCAAATATTACTGAAGGAGAAAATGAGACACACAGCAAAGGAGAAAACTACTTTATCTTTTGGTTAATGCAAGACAACTTTGGTTCCTACCACATAACAGCAAAATATGGATCTGCATCAGATGCTATCTGTCTTGGGTCGTTCGTTTCTATCAGAACTTTACGTATTTCTTCCACATCCAACCACGAACCATTTCTCCCGTCCAGAGCCGCCTATCTTCCCACACGCACGTATGTTTTGGTTGTGTTTACTCACAGTGCTGTGTACTGAACCCACAATGCACTTTGCTTTATAGTCCCCTTCCTGTATTTGGTCNCTGAACCCACAATGCACTTTGCTTTATAGCCCCCTTCCTGTATTTGGTTCACTTGATGCAGACTGAGATTCACCTTTGTAGGCAGACCAAGTCAGGTTTCTTTATCCAAATACACATATGTTTGGATTTGATTCAAAAAGGCTGGTGTGAATGCACCCACAATGACTTCTAGGTGTCCAGGTCCTGTGGCTGTAAAACAAGCACCCCTCCACCACCCGGCAGTTGGTGAGAGGCTCGTGTGCTGATATGCTGTTTGGTTTTCTCCAAACATGCTGCTGGGATTTTTTATCTTATATCTCCGTTTAGCTCTCAGCTGTCTAGAACTCTTGTGGTTCGTTCTGATGCAACTTTGTAAGCGTTACAAAAAAAAAACAAGGCTTTCTCCTGACAACCGTTAAAGAAAACATACTTGTTCAGTCTTTTCCAAAGTGTACTGTCACAAACTTCAATGTTTAACCTGCTATCTGAGGCCTGTAGAGGGAGGGTTAGCTTGTGTGTATCTTACAGTTTCTCTGAGTAATGCGTCAGCTGACTTTTGGGTGAACTTGCTAGGATGTGACTAGCTGGAAAGACTGGCATGCTTTACACGTGGGAATAAACCTTCTTACTGTAGAATTATAGACTTTTGGAAATTACTTTATAATCCTTCCCANCGTGGGAATAAACCTTCTTACTGTAGAATGATAGACTTTTGGAAATTACTTTATAAGCAACAATTGCTTCTCTAAGATCAGCGCTGATGTCTTTCCTCCTTGACCCGAGGAACACAATGGTTCAAAGCGACAATGTGGCAAAAGGAGCTCTCACTGGTGATGATCAGTTAATCATTGATTTACAGGACTTAGCTGCCACTTGCTAGTAAGAATGTTTTTTTCACACACTGCTTCTGCTTTTAGTCCTGTAAAAGAAATCCTGACATGGTGTAATATGTTACACATTGCTGGTAATCTCAGGTAGTATTTACTTAATTTTAAGGCTTGACAGGATTTAGAGGATTTAGATTTATGTCCTGATACATAGATCACTGGAATTATAGATGAACTATCTATATGTAAATGTACATCAAGAAAAACTACCAGAGATTAGAACCATGCGGGGCTTCTTCACCAGGTTACAGCCACTTTGACAAAGTAGATCAGATTTACAACTTTCAGTTAAATTATTGATCGTGTGCAGAGTTCAAACAGGTCACTTAGCACTTTCATGCATCATGTCCAGTACAGTGGAGATGTATTTAAAGGCTGTTTTCTTTTATATGTCTGGGTGAGGGTGGTATATTTGTAAATTAGCCACTTCAGTGGGCATTTAGTGACTCATTCAATACACTGCCACTGTCTAAAGAATAAAAAGACACCTTATAAAATTTAATACAGTAAGAGAGAATATTTTATAAATATTTTAATAGAAAGGATAGAAATTAATCCGATTAATAGAAAGTAAAACGTGGTTAAAAATGAACAGCGTCGCTGTACACAGACGTAAATATTGTATTTGAAAAAGTGGCTCAGAAACTTATTAAATAAGGAGAATGAGGTGTTTTGTTTGGTTCACTGCTGTTAGAAAGCTCCTACAAGCTCAAAAGCAGCTTCTCTCGTTGCCAAATTCCCATTTTTATCATGGCTTAGTTTTTTATGCTTCAGTATGTTATAAAAATTTGCATTAATGCATTCATTTTGACAGCCCTAAAAAAAAGCCCACATTTATTTGGTACCTGTAGNAGCCCTAAAAAAAAGCCCACATTTATTTGATACCTGTAGGCTTTTTTTTTTTTTTTGACCCCCTGAAATGATCCTGGAAGCCCCAGTTTGGGAAAGGCTGAAGAATGAAGGGATCCAGTTTGTGTTACAACATAGTGCACAAGCAGACCCAAACTACTCTCTCCATCCATTCACCTTTTAAAGAGAGGAGGGGAGAGGACATTAGGTAATAAACAAACAAGTGATGGTGAAGCAGTGGTTTAATATCTTAGTAATTCCCTGTATGATACACTTAAAATAGCACAAAAAGGGCAGTTATTCATAAGATAATGATGTCATGAAGAGCTACCAACTTCTTACTCAGTAGACAGTTAAATATCAACATGTAAAACATTAGTCATGCTGTGGAAATGAGCTCTCATCACTTCTTCTCTTGGTGTGTGTAGGAAGGTGGAGCAGCGTTTCCACATGTGTGACAGAATGGCTATCTACTTCTTCATCGCCGCCTCCTACTCTCCCTGGTGAGTGTACAACCCAAATTCCTAAACGTTGGCATACTTTGTAACAAATAAATAGAAAAATAATGCAAAGATATACAAATATCATAAACATATCATAAAATATCATGAACTTGTATTTTATTCCCAATAGAACATAAACAACACATCAGATGCTGAAACTGAGACATTTTATCATTTCATGGAAAATATTCGCCTGTTTTGAATTTGATGGAAAAGACACATCTCATAGGAGTTAGAGACAACAAAAGGCTGGACAAGTAGTTGGCACAAAATCCAAAACAGCTGGAGGAGTATTTGAGAGCATTTCAGAGAGGCAAAGCCTCTCAGATGTAAAGATGGGCAGAGGTTCACCAATCTGTGAAGAACTGAATCTAAAATCATGGAACAATTTGAGAACGATGAAAAGTTACACATTCAGTGAATAATTGTGAAGACTTTGACTATTACACCATTTACTATGTAAAATATCAAAAGATTGAGAGAATAAGGAGGAATCTCTGTGCACATGCTACAAGGCTAAAGGTCAAAACTGGATTCTCATCCTCTACTGACCCTCAGGCAACACTGTAATAAGAAACAGACCCGATTTTCTACTGGAAACCACTGCATGGGCTCAGAAACACTCCCAGAAATCAATATCTCTGAATAAAGTTCACCGTGACCTCCAAACATGCAGGTTAAAGCTCTATCATGGATTCAGAAACACAGCTGTCTCCTTTGGACCAAGGCTCATTTGGTCTTAGGTAAGGGGGAAAACTGTTCTGTGGTCAGATGAATCACAATTTCAAAGTGTTTTTGGAAAACCATGGACGCAGTGTCCTACAGACTAAAGAGAGGGACCATCTAGCTTGTTATCAGTGGACAGTTCAAGAGCCTGGATGGGGTTGCATTAGTAACTATGGCAGGAGTATTCATCTCCGTCCAGAGATTAATGGCCCTGCTCCAACTTGCCTAATTTAAATTGAGTCATTGTGCAGAACTTCATAAAACCTGAATNTGTTGGAGCAGGGACACATTGAAAACATTAATGACTGAGTTGAATAGCTAACAAATGGTAGGGCAGCTTCCACATCAATGCTGAAAAAGGCATAAAGGTTGTAGAGCAACATCTGGTTCCCGTCCAGATAAGCTCTCTTTCAGGAACAACCTTTCAGCAAGACAACGCTAAACCACATACTACATCCAACTTAACAGCATATGAGAAGGAGAAGAGTCTGGCTGCTGAACCAGTGGAAAAMAATTGGAGCACCATGAAATAAAAAGTCTTGCAGCAAACGTCCAGGACTGTTGAGCAGCTAGAACCCTGCATCAGACCAGAATGAGACAACATTCCTCTTCTAAAACTCCAGCAACTGGTCTCCTCACTTCCCAGATGTTTACAAACACTTGTTAGAAGAAGTGGGGGTGCTACACAATGCTAAACATCTCCCTGTTGCAAGCTTTTAGAGATGTGTTGCACATCAGATCCGGTTAGCTCAGTCACAGCGAACGTGTGATGTGTGTCCTCAGGCTGATGCTGAGGGAGCTGGGGCCGTGGGCGTGCCACATGCGCTGGCTGATCTGGGTGATGGCTTGTTTAGGATCCATGTATGTCTTTTTCTTCCACGAGAGGTAAGAGTTTCTCTTTGAGTTTCTCTGCTGCGTGTGTGCTGTTTGACACAGATAACCTGAAACCAAACTTACTTCAAACACTGGACGGCTGTTTGAAGCAGCAACAACTACACAGAAAAACAAAGGTGCTTTTATCTTTTCATGCTGCAGGTACAAGCTGGTGGAGTTGCTGGGATATGTGGGGATGGGGGCTGTTCCTGCTTTGGTCATTTTGTCAATGGTGAGCATGTACATTTCTTTTTCAACTTCTAAGCCTTCTCTGCTGTCACAGACTTCCTTCTGTTATGAGGGAATCAGCCCAAGCTCCAAAAACAACCATTTTCTGTAATATTACTGCAGACTTTCCACATGCAAAAGCTTCATACCGACTTCCTCTTCCTCTCCTCCTCGCATCGCTTTCCATTTGAATGTGTGTTAAAAAAACAGCCATCTTTAAATAAATTTCAATCATTCTTCTCCTTTTCTTTCAAGAAAATGTGTCCAGAATTTTGAATTTGATGCTGTTTATGGATGTTGGGGAACTTGAGAAGGATAGCAGCGACATTCTGCATCACTGAGGACTTTTTCTCTGCTGCAGTTTAACATTTGTGGGTTTAACCAAAAAGCTGATGTTTTGGAAAATAATGTGAAGCAAAAAACCTTTGACGTTCCTGTTGATGATCACAGAAATCTCCTACTGCCGCCATCTGTTTAGCGCCATTCCTCTGTGACACGTTGCAGGTGGAGCGTTCAGGTGTGTGTGAACTGGCCGTCGGAGGCATCTTCTATGCGGTGGGCGTCGTCTTCTTTAAGAGCGATGGCCTCGTCCCATTCGCCCACGCTATCTGGCATCTTTTTGTTGCAGCTGGAGCAGGGATTCATTATTATGCCATTTTGAGGTACCTCTACCTACCTGGGCCGCTACTGCACACGTCAAGGTGACCGGCTGCTAACAGATGACATTATGCATCGATTATTATTATTATGCAGAAAGGGTATTTTAGGCATGACATCACTGTTTTAACCACAGCTACTTGGGTTGGTGCTGGTGACCCTCAAAGCTGAGAAACTTCTAAAGATCAGATGAAACTTTTACTCAGTTTGTTCTACATGATGCTGATTACATTTAAACCTCTCTGGAACAAACTTACACAAAAATGTTACTTTAATTTTACCGTTAGAGACATTTTTTTAAAGACAGATACATCAGACTAACGCCCACATGGATGGAAGAGTAAAGTAGCATCTGTGTTCATCTCAGTTTTGATGCACAGATCAAAACATTTAGATAACCAGTTAAAGCAGGGGTGCCCAGCTCCGGTCCTCAAGGGCCACAATCCTGCAGGTTTTTGATGTGTCCCTGCTCCAAAACCACCTGACTCAAATTGATGAGTCATTGTGCAAAACATATAGGCTGTTGGATCTATTTCATTTGAGTGGCCCTCGAGGACCGACTTTAATCACCCCTGAGTTAAAGGATCCGACAGGGAAATCTGACTCAGAGTTTCAGTCTCAGCTGCACTGTACTGGTGTCAGCAGATCGACTCTGCTGGAAAACCACCACCAGGAATTTACATTAAGTCTAAAAAATGCAGGATTATTATAATTCCCAAATTATAATCATAGTTCCCAAAACATTTTAAGTTCCCCTCTGGGATTAAAAAAAGTATTTTTTTTTTTATTTCTTGCTACAGTGGGTGGAAAGTCAGCTTAACTGGCACAAGAATCAATGGTAGGCAGCCAGTCTGACTGCACTGCCAGGCAGAAACTAAAGCTAACCAATTATTACTGTTAGCAGCAGGTTGACAGGCAGCTAGACTCCAGCACGTCACCAGCTCTGTGCACAACCAAACTTAAGTAAATGTGTGCTTGGTAAAAGGTTTTACGTTTTATGCTAAGTTTACTCAAGCAGCTGGTTCATGATTCACACACAGACATAAAAGCATCATCTTTCTCCCCCAAAACGGTTCCTATCTTTTTGTGATAATGTGCCAAAACTTACCACACAGACATCAGTTTATACTGGTGCTGAAATCAGCTGATCAATATAGAAGCAGAATCAGTTCTGACCCCAGAACTCATCACAACAGCTGCTTGATGTAATCAGGATGCAAACACTGAAAGTCACACATTACGTCCTGGTGACACATCAGTCGTTCTGAGGAAGGAGACAAAGGTCATCTGCCAAAGTCGAGGGCGACCCAACAGCGACCCTGTTAGTATTTTGATTTATTCTGATTTTGCCTTTTTATGATTTACTGTGATTACAATTAATGAGTGAATTAAATGTCATTTCACATCAAATATCAAGACTAAATGCCTTTTAGTAGGATCATGTGTCCCCTGCCAGTTCTTCAGTCTGAGCTGTCTGAGTGATACAACTCTAAACATGGACACTTTTCTATCTACGAGCAGTGATTTATGTTTAAATACGCACATGAACAAAGGCAGAATTTTCTAAATTCTTCTAATATGGTGGAATTAATTAACATGTTATATGAGTAAATATGTAAATCCCTATTTCTATTGTTTGTATGTAACCAAGCACTGTATTGAGTTTAAACTTTAAGAAAACAGAACACTTACTCAGGAAATTAATATTTCTATCTGTTTTTTTTAATCAGAAGATATATTTTGTCAAATAAAAAATTCTGTGAATTAATTAATTAAAAAAAGTTACAAAACACTCGAGAGATTTGTGTATTTTTTGAAGATTCAATCAAGTTTCACAGAAGGATGTCATTAATTTACAAGAATGATGTGCAAACAAAAAAAAATCAAATAAGGCTCATTAGGATGCAGCTCTCAGGGTGGAGACGTCATTTTGTGCGGCTGATGCTTCAGTAGTGCCAGTGCAAGATGATGATGATGCGTGTGTGTCACTGCGAGTGTGTGAGGCTGGTGAGAAGTCTCAGTTGCAGCGGCATGGCCAGATTGGTGTCCCTGTGCCACTGTGGTGTGGTGACGTGGAGAGGTGGGGTCAGGACGCTCTGAGCTACGCCAGGCGATTTCAGGAGCGACCATAACTCCTCCCCTCGTGTTACTATGGCAACAAGGTCCTCTTCTTCAGAGCACCAGGGGACCGATCCGCATTTGGTTACTGTTCTTAGCTTGGAGAGGAACAAAGACACCCTGAAAAAAGACAAAAACAATTTAAAATAAAAAATATATTGTTTCTAAACTGACTTTTATACACTAGATCCAAAGAAACCCAACTTGCCTGGGTATGAGGTCATGTGATCGCGACGCCAGCTTAGCAAGAGCACTCATTAAAGCGGTGATTACTTTAGGGGCGGGGCATGCCGTTCCAGGTGACGGGGCAGATGAGGTGACCTCAAACAGCACCGCCTCCAAAGCTTCGAAACAGGAAGTGATGAGACTCACAGAGCAGCGAGAGTCAGAGGACGCAGACAGGTACTCACCCAGCACCCACACCTGAAAGCCGAAGGATACAAAAACAAAAAAAACACAATCTCATCTCAGTGTGAGATTTTTGCAACATTTAACGCCTCATCTCAACACTTAAAAGATGCTGAGCTGAGATAAAAGAGCTTGGACATGATCCACAGTGACCCTCCTCTGAGCCTTTCACATTACCACATGAGTATAGATTTCCTCTTTGCTGTAGACGTTGGCTGTGGTCCCAGCAAACTCCAGCAGCTCATGAGACTGGTCCACTACCAGAGAGGGGTGGAGCTTGCACAGCCTCAGCAGGTGACAGCTGAACACCCTGCAGGACCAGTGAAAGAGGAGACAGAGAGAATGAGGAGATCAGAAAGAAAGTGAAGCCTGGTTCACATGAACACTAAACACAAGCCAGACATCATGAAAGAGGGTATCCCAAACGTTTGTTTTCCATTAAAAAAAAACTTTGGATGTGGACTGCTCATATGTCATTTCTTCAAATGAAAGCCTCATGCTTTGGTACCACTACACTGAACAGTTTAGGTGCTGAGTCATCCTTGTGCATGTATGACACATAAACAGCCCACATGTCAACATTCAGCATCACAACGTTCAGCTCAGCAATGAGCAAGAAAAGTGGCCAAGACCATTTGGGGAATCACAAGGATGACAGACTGAACCATGTAAACAGTTTACTGCCCTGTTTTCAAATCCTACTTATAAACTTTTTACAACGATTGTAACATTGGTGAAAATCTTTGTATTTGGGATTTGTTTGTAAGAGTCGTTCCCACAGGTGTAAGGAAAATCCCTCTGTAAATGCCTAACTCACCTACGGCTCCCGGATCTGCTGCTGAATGTGGTGTTGCCTAATTAAAATGGAATACCTTGTGTCTTANAATGTGGTGTTGCCTAATTAAAATGGAATCTTATTTATTATAATAATTAGTTTTATTAGGAGACAGATGCTGTGGTTAAAAACACCACTGACCAACTTTCAGGCTCACCAGGATGTTTTATTTCCACACCGTTTGTAAAGACTGGGCTCCCCAGGGGTGTGTTTTATGTCCTATTAGCTTCTCTGTTTACACTAATAACATTTGCTGTGGCAGTGAAGAAATGATGCTTTTTAAGTATGCCGATGATATGGCTTTAGTGGCTCATGAGACACAAATATGCGGTCTGGCTACTATCAGACAGTCGACACTAGCTAGCGCCTTTCAAGAAGGCTCCCTTGTGCTAAACAGCACAAAAACCAAGGAGCTGTGCTGTGGGGGCAGAGTAACTTTGACCTCACAGCAGTCCCCCGCTTTTCAAGCCCCTCACCATGAACGGTCAGCTGGCCTGAGCTTCAACACACACACCACCTCCATCTACAAGAAAGCTCAGCAGCATTTTCCCCTGCTGAGGAAGTTCAGGTCTTTCAATGTCAGCAAGGACACATAATCCAACTCACGCACCACTAAATATGAAACCAAACTCCCAGATACGAAGACAGACCAGCAAAATAATCGAATTCCCCCCGAGAGAGATTTCTGTCACCAACGACAAAGTTTATCTCAAGTACAACGTAAGTACAACCCATTGTTCTGTGTCCTCTGCTCCAAATTGTTTTGTAGTTAAATAAATGAACAAATAAATAAAATAAATTAAAAAAAAGAAAACTCTGAGGCCTGAAAAAACAAAACAAAGCAGCTTCGCATAGAAAATAAGTCTTAATGCGTAACAAAGGCCGCTTTTGTCAACACACCCATGAACATGTGGATCAGCTCTGACACCGAACCTTTGACAGAGAATACCCGTAGAGGACTGGACCACAGNGGATCAGCTCTGACACCGAACCTTTGACACAGAATACCCGTAGAGGGATGGACCACTG
>CM047976.1:4803653-4820914 GCA_026261665.1 Melanotaenia duboulayi
AAAAAAAAAAAAAAAAAAGGAAAATTAAACACCGGTCAGACTACTACATATAAAGATCAACTTTAATATTCAGTCGGACTTCGCATTTGCCGCATCACAGGTAAGAATTTTCTCATATAGCTATCACACATGTCCGGGGCAGATCGATCATTTCGGGGTTTAAAGGGTTACTTAGACACACTTGTGAGTGTGCGACACTTCAAGTGTAAGACATGTCATGTAGACTGTCACACCGCATATCACCACTCTGTCTAAACCAAGATACGGGAAATCAAGAATAAAGTTACCGGCTATATTTTAAAAGTACATAAAACCATGTACAAATACTACAAATACCACTTTGCTATCAGAGGATCTTAAGGTTGTCTATAAATGTCTGTTATTATCCAGTAAGACTTCATGGGAACGACTTTCTGTCCCTTCCACAGCTGACATCTTCTTGGCAAATAAACAAGGGGAGTTAGTTTATTGCTTTGGGAGTTTTGGTAGGATCTGAGCCTTTATCTGGCATTATCAAAATGTTTGAGATTCCAGCAGCAGGTGCAGAGCACAATGGCATCCCAGTGAGTGGGAAAATCAGGAAGATGCAGGAACACATGGCGTGCTGATCTCACCCAGATGTAATATTTTACTTTTTCACTAATGCATTTAGTCTGTCTTCTTAGAATTTTACTGCTGAGTATATTTTTCTTAAGACACAGATTTATTACCTTATTACCTCAACCTGCAGTGCAATGACTGCAAAGTTTAAAACCTGGAGGCAAACTCAATTTAGCTTCTAGAAGCTGCTATACACACAGAATAACCATCAAATGTATTAAAAAACATACCAATTCTGATTATTTATTTATAATAATTCTACTACCTGGGACAATGTTAGTCAGAAATGATACTCTGCTTCAGTTTGTAGTGTCGCTTTTCTCTCACAGCTCACAAACAGAGCCCAGATATCAGATTCCTACAGGCTTCAGTTGTCCAGCTGGACAATGAAGCCTTTATGACAGTAAAATGAACCAATCATATCTGTCCCATCGGGTCAGTGACCAGCAAGTGCAGGCCAGTACAGGCAGGTCTGTAGTCATATCGGGTAGCTATATTTATATTACTGCGGTAATGTTTCCACTGTGCTATCAGTCAGATTTATCTTTTACTTTGTTTATTGTGTGTTACTTCTCTGTTGTTTTTGCTGCTGTGTGTTTATACACACAATTCTGAGCACCCGTGTGTGTTGTCACCACTACTTGTGCAAGGGTTTAGATTCAGTTTGCACATTTTAACATATTTTTGCCTCTCAGTGTAAAAGATTGCTCTGATAAGGCACTGCGCCTTATCTCTGTCAAGAACTTCTTGTGAACTCAGATTTGATATAGACTTGAAGTTCCATTCAAGTAGTGGTTTCTTTTTCTTTTTCTTTTTCTTTTTCTTTTTCTTTTTCTTTTTCTTTTTCTTTTTCTTTTCTTTTTCTGAGTCAGACAAAAGCAAGTTTCTAAGACTTTAGGGTTGTTGCAGTGGGTTTGTTTATATGTTTATCTGTAAAAATGGCTAACGTCAGTATAAAGTTGTGGAGAAGTGGCAGAAGATACTCTCAGCAAGTGTATTTATAATCTCAATCCTAATTCCTCTCCTCTGGATTAACTTCTGGGCCCAGCTCTTTGCTTCGCTTTACATTTTGCATAAAGCAGTAGTGGTTATGCGTTGCTTCATCGGAAGAGTTTTGTGACTGTTTTGGTGGCTAGATTTCCAAATAGGAAATAATACATGCTTAACTTCCCTAAAAAATCATTACTTGGGTTTATAGATAAACCCTGTTTTAACCAGATTAGAACAATTTACAATGACAACCTGGTACCAGAGTACATGAGTTAAATTAAGTCACAGTTTTTCATACACTTTACTTCCTTTGGGCACAGATCCTGGTAGTTAAAGTATGGCAGATATTTGGGGTTAAACATAAATACTTGCAAGCACATAAGATCAAATAATCACATGAATGATTTTGATGTTTAATCCCAAAGTGAGTACGTTACATTAAAATGAACACTGGGATATTTCTGTCACTTGTACTGCAGGTCAGCTACAATTATTCCTTTTCAAACATAGAATCTCTGCATTTATAAATTCAGCCTTTCAGTGTATTCTCATTTTAATTAAACTTTTAAAACCTGCTGTCCCCTGTTTGAGGGGCAGATTTTTGGGAAACTTAAGCTGAACTGTCTGCACTAAAACCTCTCATTTTGTTCTGCTTCACATAATCAGAGTTGGCCTTTGCATAGAGAATGCTCACATATTATGATTTGATACAGACTCAGAGGTATAGCTGCAACATGTCAAAGAAATATTCTTATTAATCCCCAAACAGGTTTTTAGGCAACCCTGAAACATTTTCTCATTTGTGCTATTTGCCATTTTCATTTATTCTTCTTCAGTATACTCAGTATTTTGAGTTGAATGGGTCAAACACAATATGTCAACATACTTATAAGACGGGTCATTCCACGACTACAGCACTCACTCAGATTACAGATCACTGGCTACAGGAGATTGATGAGAAGAAACTGGTAGGATCAGTATTATTGGACTTTGATGTTTTAGATCATAGTATCTTATCAGATAAGTTAGTTTGTTATGGATTTGAACCATCGGCTGTTAAGCGGATTGAAAGCTGTCTTAATAATGAGTACACCGTTTATTTTAATGGTAGCTATCTGAGGTGAAAAAGGTTAGTTGTGGGGTGGCCCAGGGTAGTTGTTTAGCTCCACTTTTATTTTCTGTCTTTACAAATGATTTTCCAMTTGTACTGAAACATGCAACCATGGCAATATATGCAGAWGACACAACATTATGSTTATCAGCAAAAAMYGTAAGTCACCTTAATACTATGTTAAACAAGKAGYTGAATTTAGTTAAACAATGGATGACTGAGAATAAATTAGTTATCAATGTAGGTAAAACAAAATGTAGGGTGGTTGGGTCAAAATATTTTCTTAAGGAGTCACCAACATTGCATTTAACCACAGGAGAGAATGTGCTCCAACAAGCAGAAGAAGCAAMTTTATTGGGTGTAATTGGGGATAGTAAAATGTCTTGGAACAGCCAGATAAACAATATACTGCAAAAATGGGTTGGAGTATGGCAATAAACAGATATTGCAAAAAATTAATTCCTCAGCTGCTTACCATACGATTAGTTCAATCATTAGTGTTATCTTATTTAGATGATGCATCAGTTGTTTGAAAATAATTCACATAAATTGCAAGTTGCACAGAATAAAGCAGCACAAATTCGGGCTGTCCGTACAGAACTGATGCAAACACAGTGTACAGTAATTTGGCATGGTTAACTGTAAAATACAGACTGAAGTATTTTTTATTATCATTTATTCGTAATATTATGTTAACAAAAAATCCTGAAGTTATTTCATTTTTTGCTGATCAACACAGTTACTGCACAAGACAAACCAGTGGAGCGAGGGGTGCTCTGCCTCTACGTAGAACAAATCAGTTTCAGCGAGCAGGGTTTTGTCAGGACACGCTTGCATGGAATAGACTGCCAGGATTCCTGTTACTGGAAAAGAATAGAAAATGTTTTCAAAAGAAACTTTTTTTGTTGACACAGCAGACATAATAATGAAAGAGTATAGATAATATTGGAGTATGTCTAGTGGTTAGTTGTAAAGAGCTATTCTGTAAATATAAATGGTGTTTTTTTTAACTGTTGTGTATATATATATGTATGTGTATGTGTGTATATGTATATACATCTATATAGATATATATATATATATGTGTATATGTTTATGTATGTGGGTGGGTGTGCATGGTGTATAAACTTATGTAAATAACAAAATTTGTAATGTAATATAGAGGAGACCCCAGGAAGAATAGTTACTGATGTTTCAGTAACTAATGTGGATTTTAATAAATGAAATGAAATATACTGATATTTATATATGAATAAATCTTACAAGTCTTCCTTTTACTTTGACTTTCAAACTAAAATGAGTCAAATAGACCATCATTTCATTAGGAGCTTTGAGCAGTGGCCTTAAAAAAGCACAGAGGCCATGTCTTTCAGTTTATTCTTGTCTGCTGCTGAAACGGTTGCATGTATTGATTTCATTAGTGGATCCTTTCCAAATATAGTAAATAGTAAAGTCAGAACATTTGTCGTGACTACTTTAAAATAAAAAACAAAACAAAAACAGAACTGAACATATGATAGTTGCAATCTACACTAAGCCTGCTGAGTACATCCTGTAACACAGTACTGTATACAGCTGGGTCTCTGTCTGCTTTTCACTTTTGTGTTTAATGAAAAAAAGAGGAAAAAGCAGGGTTTAGATATGTGCATATCTGTGGGCCTAACAAAAACAACTCTGACCACAGTTCTAGAGACAAAAATGTCTGACTGAAAAAGCTAAATGAGAATAGAGGAAGAGATCTGCTACACACATCTGGTTCTAAAAGGAGGAAGCCGATGTAAATTTTCTCAGTAATGAACTCTAAAATAGGAGAACTGAGAAGAGGAAACGTGTGGTGACTTGAGGGGGTCTGCGTGTGTTATTTGTGTGTTCATGTCAGTACGTGTGTATAACTTCTGCATGTGCATGAATGCAAATATTGTGAGTTGGTCTGAATGTTTGTGGCTTCATCATCTACACTGACTGTAGCAGCTTATGCAAGCTGCAATTACAAATAATAGCTTCAGGTGTTGAGAGGGTATGGTGTTTCTGTCAGCTTAAATTTAATGAAAAGCATTGTCACTGATTTTTTTCACCTGCTGCAAATCAGATGCTTTTCTGGTAACATTTGCCTATAGTGTAACCAGTATTTGTCATTTCTGTGCAGCATGAAAACACAAGTCGGAGTTCTTGCATGCACAACACTGATGTGTGTGGAAAAATTTGTGTTTACATGAGCGATGGCATCAGATAGCATTCATTTGCCTAACTGTTAGCTTAAGTCACAAAGCAGGATTGTTAAATAACACCCACCAACCTGACGGCATGCAAATGCAACAGATGCATGGACAGTGTGTAGGTGTGTGTGTTTTTATGTTTAAAAAAGGAATGGAATGATGATGTGATAACAAATCGAGCAGGTGTAAGAGGAAGAGAAAGGGAGTGTGCACAATGTGGAGAAATTATAATGGTGTTAAAGAGAGGCTAATGCAACAAACACCACCTCTTGAAAATATGTTTCCAGGTAGTGTGTGTGTGTTTGGGGGGTGGGGGGCTTACACACAGTACATTTGTTGTTATGTCAGTTTACGGAAGCCTGATTAGGTTTTAGGGGGCAACAGCTTCGAGAGATAGCTGTGTGTATGTGGATATATCGTCTCAGGTGATATCACTTGAAGCTGTATTGGGGTTGCCTGAAGATTTCAGGTTTGTAATTGAACACAGTGTAAAGATTATAAAAAAATTGATTACAAGACCTCTGCAATTGGCTCCTCATCATTGAAGCAAACAAAAATTAGCTACTTTTTGTGTAACACACCCAAATTTATAAACCAAATTCTTGGTGGCCAAAGACCGATGTCTGTGCCAGAAATGAAGACGGGAGTGGGGCTGCAGGAACTGAGTATCGTCTGGCTGCAGACAAAATTCAGTGGACTGCACATAAAAAAGATGAATGAAGCCAACATGATGTCATCCTTTGTTCTGTTTGCACGATTTTAAAGCAGTAGCACTTAACTGTGCCAGTTTTTTTTTACATTTTGCACCCTTAAGGACTAATTCAGGATCCATCTTGCATCCTGTCTCTTCTCTGAGCTATCTCTAGCCAGTAAAATTCAGTCTGATGTTAACGGTTGTCTCTTCTCTTACTCTGTATCTTTTTCTATTCCTCTCTTCCTCCAATAATGCCCACTTGCATTTTTTTTTGCTGAGTCAGCCAATGCACATGCAGCTACAATCTGTTGATATTTAGCATGTGGCATGTGATGCTCTGGGCTGGAACACAGAGTTGTGAAGTGAGGTTTCCCCCCCAGTAAAGTGCATAATGAATGTAAGTTTACTATCAAAACAAGCAGCACAGAGTTTTAAGGCTGGAAACTTGTAGTATTGCTTTAAGTCAACATCTTGATTTATCCCTTCCAAACACAAGCTCATACGTTAAAAAAGAAGTAATTAAGCTTTCTTACTTTTATACACTGACTTCTGTATAAAAGTGAGAGAAATAGGTTCATTTTGTTTTTCATCAGAAAGGTTCAAACCAAGTGTTTTTTCTGCGTAGATTGGGGTGTGTGTTTCCTCCACATGCTAAATTCCCCCTTACAGTTAAAATACAGACACGCTGGATTCATTGGTATTTCTAAACTGACCACATGTAGAATGTGTATGTCTCTGTGGCAGCCCTGTGAAAAGCCAACCCAGAATGTGTAGCAGTCATGTTGGCTTGCAGAGGAAAATGTCACCACTATGTTTCTTTATTCATTTCTGTACTGAAACATAACTTCCTTCTCAAGGCATTGTGATGTACAAATTTGACATTTTTTGTCCAAGTTTGACATCTGACTCATGGATATATAGTTAATTAGCACTATTTTGCAACAAATTCTTATAGGGAGGTGGGCGTGGGCGGACTGAGGTGTTACTTTGCCAATTATATGAGGGTTGGGGTGTAACAATAAATTAAAAATTAACATTGAAGATATCAGTCAAACAGCAATATAGTAATCATTTGTAATACATGCTTAAATAATAAACATCTAGAATTTGTCACATGTGCTTTGATGATAAAAATGCAAATATCAAAAGGTGTGTAACTGTGATTAGTCAGACTGTACTACCTTAGTTATTATAACTAAACCAAAAACTTGGGAATAGTTTACTCTCTCAATATATAAAGTTAAATGTTACACATTTCACTGATTGGAGTTTCTGTCACGTCATGCCGAGGCTGCACTACACACAAAGAATTGTAGCCTGTCATCCCGTAAAACCTGGACACATTTGAGTTTTGGAGATTTGCATAAATTTTTCAAATGCACGATCTCTGATTACACTGGGTTCAATAGACAGCTGATTTGCCCAGGGTGCACCTTGATTCTGCTGTCCGGATAATGTGAGACTAGAGAGTGAGTAGATAGATGTAACCCCACCCAACCCCAGCTAGAAAGGATACAGGTGCAAAGAAATGGCTTCGTTTTTCAGACCAGTAGGCTACACAAGTTAATTGCGGCCTAAATATATTTTTGATTACTCACACTGTTAAAAGTTCTGCTCTGCAAGTTTAAACTTGGTGCAGGATTATAGCAAAAACTCAGTACAGTACTCTTACTGTTGTCAGAGATCATAGTATAATTATACAGTCAATCTAATCAAGCACATCAAGTACTACTTTTGCCTTCAAGGAGTCCAGTATATCCCCGTGGAAATGATTACATAACATACTGGGTGTTTTGAAATGCACAAATGCATTGCATTAGTTTTTGTTTTGCTCTGGAACTGAACCTAAATTCTGCTGGTTTTAATATGTTTTGAGTAAATCTGTCTCTTGTGTCTGCTAGCTTCTCTTTGAAGCTGNCTGTCTCTTGTGTCTGCTAGCTTCTCTTTTTTTATTAATAATTTTATTAATTATTAATATGTGGCAATGCTTTAGTCTAACTCAGATAACGTTTGCTAAAACAGAGAACCATTTTTACCACCTGCCCCACTTAATTAACATAGTGAGGAGACACAAAACCAGGGACCTCAAACCCTGGTCCTTGGGGGGCACCGGTACTGGTGTTGATGTTTGTTTTTATTTTAATGGCCTCGTTCTTGAGAGTCTTTGCAAATAAAAAGATATATCTCTGATTTTATTAATAATTTTATGTTTCTTTTTTAAGACCACGAACAGATGCTCTGGTATTTTAATGAATAATTCTTTTGTGCTTTCTCTATTTGTGAAAGGCTGTAAGCATCTTATTTGAATTGCCACAAAACCTCCAGCAGTAGCTCAGTTTGGGGAAATGATCAACTTTTAAAAGTATGTTTGCAGAGCTCAGATTTTCACAGGAGTTCTGAAATAGCTTTTTTTCCACCCACTCATTTCTAGCTTGTATTTTTCAGAAAATGCTGTGCGTTTGCTCTGTCAATGTCTTTTAATGCTACATTTTCTGTTGTTTCCTAATTTCTCCAGCAACGTCTTTAAACCAGCATAGTTGGCAAATAATCAGTCCGTGCAGAATTCAAATCTTTTTTCTTCTAGAGCCAGTGCAGAAGGATTCAAGAGCCATGGGTTGCATATCCCTGGTCTATCTCCTCAAACTGTTTACAATAAGCTAACAAGGGCAATGCTAGCATTTTATGCCTTGCAGGGATAATGAAAACATTCAAATTATGGAGGTCTCCTCCAGTCTTATTCCCCTGGTCCCTGCTGTTTGAGCTCATCAGATTTCAGCATGACAGTGATTTGATGATTGTAGTTTCCCAGATAAAAATCTGTATAATCTATGGTTTTCAGCACATCCTGTGTATCTTAGCCTAGCATGCTAGCATACTGAGTTTTGGTAATTTAGCTTCATACCACCATAGTTTTGCTGCTCATAAATCAAGGCACTGGACACATTAACCTTGTTTAATATAAGATAAACATTTCAGTATAGATGTTGGTATCAAATTGTGCAAACTTTTGTGTAGTAGGTTGTAAAATTTCAATGGTTAGCATGTCTGCACCATAAAATTAAATATAGGATTGTGTGAAAATGAACGAAACAGCTGTTGTGATTAAATTTAAAAGTTGTACAAATGACATTATTTAAAGGCCACCTGCTATTTTCAACTACCCTGAAGTGTTATAAAAATAGCCTGGTGATGTGATTTTAGAGAACCATTGTCAGGCAAAAGGACACATACGAAACCCTGCACTGCCTAAAGTTCATGTTGGTTTTGCTGCTTCTCAGGGTGTAGGAGATGGAGAACGGGATGTCAAATGATGTTGATGCCATGTGGGAGAAGGTGGAGTGCAAACGCTACGAGCTGTGCCGCACCATCTCTCCAGCAAAGCTTACCCCCTACCTCCGTCAGTGTAAAGTCCTGGATGAACAGGATGAGGATGAGATTCTCAACTCCATGCTGCTGGTCTCAAAAGCAAACCGCACAAGTGGGTGGAAAGATGTGTGATAATATGTTGATTTGTGACAGCAGAACCCCTATTTCTTTGATGTACTGTTTCAATTCAGTAGTTTTATCCTTGGTTTAACTATTATTGTAGACTATGGATCAAACACCAGCTTTATTTTTCCTCATCTTAAATTATGAACTAAAATGTAACCAATGGAAAGTGGGAGCTTTGTGTTTTTTGAGTGTTGAACTTAAAATATGTTTATCAAACCTCTGTTAGGCCGTCTACTTGACATCCTCCGCACTAAAGGAGAGCGGGGATATGTGGCATTCCTTGAAAGTCTGGAGTTTTACTACCCTGAGCTGTACAAGCTGGTCACGGGGAAAGATCCCACTCGGCGCTTCTCCACCATCGTTGGTAAGACAATCCACGTGTATGCATGGTCACAAGTTTTATTTACTGCTTATCTGATCTGGTTTCGATAGACTGCAGTCTATTTTCCTGCAATAAAGCAGCCTATGGTGCATCCACCTCACTGCGTATCCTGGTTGCTAGTTGAGGTTGAAATCAAATCAACTTACAGAGCAATCTTTGTACACCATGCAGTACTTAAAATAAGTTTGTCACCTTGTTTCTCCTCCTATGTTTCCTTATCATAGTGGAGGAAGGTCACGAAGGCCTGACTCACTTTCTAATGAATGAAGTGATGAAGCTGCAGCAGAAATCCAAAGTGAACACCCTGCAGTTTGCAGAGCTCAGCATGAAGAACTGCACACTGGAAGATGAGCAAAAGAAACTTCGGCTGGCCAATCAGGAGCTTCAGGCCTTCCAACAGAGTAAAAACACATTGTTTTATGTATATCCCCTCATAAGAATTGAAAAAAATTAATATTATCTGTATTTCTGAGATACCAAGATTTTAAATATGTCAAATGGTTGAACAATAAATGAAAACCAACAGCTTATCACCATGCACTGACACTGCTACCCCACCACATGTGCTTGGTTTACCTTGCTTGGTGTACCGCATTTGAGTTTAACAAAGATTTCCAATCACATTGTCGACCAATGGCTGCTGGTGAAACTAGGACATTGTGCTCTCATGTCCTGTGCAGTTTACATCTGCACCTGGTACATGAGGCTCATTTACAGTTTCTAAAAATAGTGTGAGGAAGCTGTTTAGGCTAGCTCAGTGCACAGTTCTCTCACATTTTTGGACCTTAGCTAGAAACAGAAGATATAAATGGAATGACAAGGTAATTAAAGATAAGCTATTATTATACCAGCATTCGAAATGATGTGCAGCCAATCGGTTATAAAATAGCCCTGCATCATTTAATTTTTCTTCTAATGAACCTAAATATTATTTATTATGACGACTGAATGTCCAAAAAATACTTGAATGGGATGTAAAGTGTTGCAAAACACCACAATGAAACACACTCTTTCATTTAGAAGTCTATAAAGATGTGGAATAAGTTCTAGGTGTAGTGTAAGAATTTGCACTACAGATCTAAACAAATCTTCCTTGTAATTTTATGTGGTTGGTGTTCCAGGGTACAATAAGTTGAGAGAAGAGAGGAATTCCTATAATGATGAGTTGCTGAGAGTAAAGGATGAAAACTACAAACTGGCCATGAGGTATGCCACGCTCAGTGAGGAGAAGAACATGGCTGTGATGAGGAGTCGAGACTTGCAGCTAGAGGTACTTCCTGTCACACATACACCATCATCACTGAGCTGATGAGAAATTATAACTGTTGTTAGAACATTAAAGGTGCATTTTGTAGCTTTGGTCTCTGGAAATTATCCCCACAAGGGGGCAGAGTTTTTACAAAATGAAGTGTATGCTTACATTCCGTGTCAAGATTAAGGTTGCATTTACTTACTCACAAATCTGTTTGTTTAACATCAGTTTTCCAATCTTTTTTCATAGTCTTTGTTGCCTGTTGATGCACCACTTTTTCCTTTCATTTAATTAAAAAAATCATGACAACATAGCTACCTTTACATGTGTATGGTTCCCATTTTGTCATTTGTTTTCTTCTTTTTTTACAATCACATCACAGATGTGGTGGCAACCATATCAGCACTGTCACCTTTTTCTCAAGTAGGTTTCACTTTGTTAGCGCAAAAGAAAACATCCTTTTTATTCACTGATGTTTCGCTTTGGTAGCTGACATGTATCACAACAAACCAACGTTGTAGAATAAGCTGAAAAACTGTGGCATAAGCTGCAGAACATTAGCAGATAGAAGCGTTTACTTACCAATCCAGAGTAAGTTTAACAGTATTGTTCTTCTGTTGACTCCGTTGTATATTAGACACCGAATGGGCCCTTCATTGACTAGTTAAAAAGTTGTATTACATTAAAATACAGTCCATCTCCAAAGGATTTCCGCGGCATCCTACATAGGTGCAATGCTAGGTATTTTTACATAACACGTCATAGACTTTTTCATATTCAGTTTATTATTTGTAATTACATTTTTTTATGTTTTCAACATGTCTTTCTACCAAGAGCACATTTACCAGCAAATCTGGGGAAACCGCGGGATTTTGATGCTATTTAGCAGCTGCATCTCTTTTCTCTGTACAGATTGATCAGCTGAAGCACAAGCTGAACAAGTTGGAGGAGGAGTGTAAGATGGAGAGGAGACAGAGTCTCAAACTGAAGAACGACATTGAGAATCGCCCAAAAAGAGAGCAGATCTTTGAGCTGGAAAGAGAGAATGAAATGCTCAAGATTAAACTACAGGACCTACAGTCCATCATACAGGTATGTATGACTGAAATATTTGTGCACAATAAAATGTTTAGCTTTTTTTTTTTTTGCTGTACTGCAATTAATTACAGCGATTAAATGATTCTCGGTGAATAGTGGAGAAGTTGTTTTTGCAGAGCTGCATAAAGAACAGTTGGAGCAGATTGGGCCTTTTGGAAGAAGAGGCTTAAGGGGGCTGGAGCTAAAACTGCATATATTTATTTTCTATGAATAAGTGTAAGGTGTTCTATGAGACACCAGAGTAACATGATAGACTTGTAAATGTGCTTCATGTAGGCATTTTAACACGTNGTAAGGTGTTCTATGAGACACCAGAGTAAAATGATAGACTTGTGCTTCATGTAGGCATTTTAACACGCGTAATTTTGGTTTACGGCTCCAGTAAAAAAGGGGAAAATGATTAGAGCTGTGACAGTGAAACAAAACAATAATGACTTGCAGAGATTGTGGTGACATTGTTATGAGCATTATGATCTCTGACATAACAATGTTTTTCAACTCTTAATCAACCAGAATCAAGAAAAAGTTTAAATTCTTATCATAACCCCTAACATTGTGTATTTGTTTCATACCCAGCCCTGTCCCTTACCTGCGTCAGACAAGGCCATCCTTGACATTTTGGAGCATGACAGACAGGAAGCTCTTGAAGACAGACAGGATCTGGTCAACCGCCTCTACAACCTACTTGAAGAAGTCAGACAGGCAGAGGAACTACGAGATAAGGTGAAAACTGCACGCACAAATTCAGCAACAAATATATACTAGCATTGTAGGAGAGGGATGAGGGGATCGCTTGTTTTAAAATGTGAAGCAGAGAAAGAGACAAGCACCCATGACGAGAGATCCCAGCACCTCTGAGATAATAGACCTTTATGAAACACACCTTGCTCCATCTCAGATTTGTCTCTGCATAACATAGTATGTCTTACTTCTTAGTCTGTTTGTATTTTTTTTTGTAAAAAAAACATAACACCAGTGCTGCTGTGCATGTTTCTGTTTGTGCAGTACTTGGAGGAGAAGGAGGACCTCGAGCTGAAGTGCTCCACACTTCAGAAGGACTGTGAGATGTATCGCAACCGCAATGACACCATCGCTACACAGCTAGAGGAGGTAGAGAAGGAGAGGGACCAGGTGAGAAAGCACAAACACATTTTTTCTGTCACTTTATCTTTCAGTTAAAAAATTTATAAAAGTGGAACACTGATTGCTAAAGGGAAATACATATAAGCCTGAGTGTGCAAAACTTAATTTAGATTTTATTCCAGCAATCTGCCCCTATATACAGTTCATGGTGTGCTATTCATTTTTTTTTTTCAAACTTTGCTTTATAATAATATTTTTGCTCATGTTTCTTTGCTGCTGCAGGCGTTTCGATCCAGAGACGAGGCCCAGCACCAGTTTTCCCAGGGTCTCATCGACAAAGACAAATACCGCAAACAGATCAGAGAGCTTGAGGAGAAGAGTGATGAACTCCATATTGAGATTGTTCGCAAAGAAGCCAAGTTGGTCACACTTGAGTCTCGCTTGCGACGGATGTCCAAAGACATTCCCCTGGATCAGGTCCGTCAGAGCAGAGCACTTGTGCCTTTTGTTATAGATCAGAGAAGTTTCTTCATTGTCATTAAATGTACAATAAAATCAGATTAGCTCTTTTTTACCACAAAGTGATGCGAAAGGTCTCAGAAACTGTATGTATCAAATTTCATAAAAACAACAGTAAGGGGGTAAAAAAGGTCGCACATGTCAGTATTTTACTTGCAAGGAAGATGCATTTGTCCCAAACTTAAAAAAGATGGAGAGCAAGCAAGCGGTAGCGGTAGCCCTGCTGATAAACAGCGATGCGGTATACGCTCGGATCTCTGATGGTGGTTATCTGGGGATAAAATGAGCACCAGAAAGTTGTCAAACAGTTCAAGGAATTCAGATACACACAGTACAGTATATTTGCATTTTCTATGTTGGCTGCACACCACTCATGGATGCACATTGGCAGCGAAGCTGGGTGGATCGATCCAAATATCGGTTGTATTGATACCAGAGCTAGTATCGGTATTGCTCAATACCAGTGAGATGAGCTTGATATTTTGGGCTTATAGGGCTTTGGGGGAAAAAAAAAGCCAAATAATGTGAATAAAAACCAACCAATATAAGGTTTTGGCTAAATTGCACCGTGTGTGATAAAAGGTAACAACACAGTTATTTTATTATTTTGTTACATTATGTTATTTTATATTGTTTACAAACAAAAAAGCTTAAATTTAAATGTCTTAGTTCTGCCATTCAGATCGTTAATAAAAAATGTTTGATTTAGGAAAAATCTATATATTGTGTTTAATTATGATCATAATAATGATCAATAATTAAAGGCAAAATCATTAAATGGTACTACTTGCCATGGACCTACTTGGTATCAGATTGATATCTGACTGGCAGCTAGCAGAGCAGTGCTGTGGTTTTCTCAACCCTGCAGTAAACATTTGCTGAGCCGCACATCTTTGGAGGGATTCAGTGCTTAAAATCACAAATTATTTTTAAAAATGAGCTGATTTCACGAAACATGCCTCTTTTTTTTTGTTTTGTTTTTACTGTGGTTTTGCAGAGTTTACCACGGGACTTTCTTCCAACCATCATCTCTCAAGTGGGGACACAGGGCCAATCTGAATGGTCCAGTGATGAGTCCCATGAAGAGAAGCCACCATTAGAAAAGCCTCCCCTAAAGCGCAGACCCAACCTGAAATCACCGGTCAGCAATCAACTACTCACGTCATGTGCTTTCATTGTTTGTAAAATACATGCTGGTACCTGGAACAGCAGCCACATTAGCCCAACATTTATAATAGTTTACTCTGTTATTCCAAAAGGCAAATAATATTTAATCATGATTTAATTAAGGACACATAAAAAGGCGGATGCTGTGCTGCATTCTACGTAATACATGAAATGTCTGCAAATGTTTAACAACCTCACATCTGTCAGAAAATATTTTCAACTTAAAGGTCTCTGCATTTTGTCATTTAGAAGAGAGTGAAGTCTCCAGTGTTTCTGGTCAAAGACATTCAACTTAATTCGGATTCAAGTCATCGTGCAGGTATGCAGATCGCATCATTCTCACGGTGTGTATCAAAGACATTCCCTTTGTGTAGACGAATCTCTTATTTGTTTCTACTTGAACCTTCAACTACAGCCAACGGAGGGGATTTTCTGGAGATACAGACGCCAAACTGTCATGGCAATGGCAACTCGCTCCCACCCTCACCCTCGCCCTCGCCCTCGCCTTCCCCTTTGCCTTTCCCGATGTCTCCCACGTATCCTCCCGCTTTGGCTTCCCAGCTCTCCTCCTCCCCATCCCCGCTCCAGTTCCATACTGCAGAGCAGACCAGACCAAATATGGTAAGACTGAGCTGCTGGGGTTTGTGTCAGACTGATTAAATCTAATTATTTTTCATGCTGGCCTAACCTGTAGTTCTGTGTTCGTAAAATCTCCAGCTGCGTTACCGTAACGACAGCATGATGTCCATAGTGGCGGAGCCACCTGAGAAAGCGTCGCTGTACCGCAGAGAGAAGGAAACGGAGAATGACTTCAATCCCCGCAGGAACTTCACAAATGACAAGTAGATGATTGCAAACCTTTATGTTTCATTTTCACTTTTGTTTTTAAAACACTTCTTAAAATGTCTTTACCTTTTGTTTATTTTAGCCTGTCAGACTTTGATAGTGACTACATGGATGTGGAGGGAGGTAAAGTATTTTCAAATAATGCTCAAAAATAGCAATATTTTTATCTGAGTGACTCCGTAGCCTCTGAATCGTGTTTTTAAAATCTGTCGATTCATTTAAATTTTTTCTGTTTTTTTTTCTTGTTTTTTTTAAGAGGATGGCCCTAACTCTGTGATCTCATCGTCATCCTCCCATCAGTCAGAGGGGATGGATACATATGATCTGGAGCAGGTCAACAATATCATTAGAAAACTGTCTTTGGAGAGGTGAACTCCAGCTTCTCACATGCTTACATATATAATAAGCACAACTTGATTTTACATACCTTTCACTGATAAACGTTTGTGTGTTTGTGGGGATTTCTGTGCAGGCCGTTCCGCCCGTCTTTGTCCTCCTTTTCTAGAATCAGCTCGACCGTGAAGCAGATGCAGACGCTAGTGTTGCAAGGCGACAACCTGCTTAATGACATCATGCTGGTTGGTGGCAACGAGAGTGGGATTTTCGTCTCATCTGTCCAGTCCGGGTCCAGTGCTGAGAGGGCAGGGCTGCGCGAGGGTCACCATCTCCTCCTGGTATGGTGGTAAAAATCTCAGTTAAAGCTACAAGCTCTGTTTTGTTTAAAATGTAATAATTATTAGTATGGGACTTGTTTGCTAAAAATAAGCTTCTACTTATCTGTTTTCTGCACTGATTGGGAATCAGCTTGAGGGCTGCATACGAGGGGAAAACCAAAGCGCTACGTTGGACACCAGTACTCAGGAAGAAGCCCACTGGACGCTGCAGCACTGCTGTGGACCTGTCAAGCTGCACTGCCGTCCCAGTTTTGACTGTATGTTGAAAGTTTTATTTTTTACTCCTAGGAGCTTAAGTACAGGGTGGTTGGACTTTAACTGTTAGATTAGAGATAATATGTCACCAAGAACCAAAAAAAGTACATTTGTCTTCTACTAAAGCTCGAAAATCTGCAAACGTTGTATAGTTTTCTATGTTTTTGCTAAAGTACGTGTATGAATTCAACTGTATCCATGTCGTCCAGCGTATCGTCGTCTACAGAGGGATCTAGGGGATGGCAAGCTAGTGTCTGGTGACTCGTTCTACATACGAGTCAACCTGAACATCTCTGAGCAATCAGACAGCTGCTCTTTAAGCGTGCACTGCGATGAGGTGGTGCATGTGCTGGACACAAGGTACCTGGGCCGCTGCGACTGGATGTGCGCCCGTGTGGACCCCTACACTGGCTCTGATCTGGCCGAACGGGGCACCATACCCAGCAGTTCAAGGTAGAGAGGAGATTTTTTTCCTCTGATTTTGCAGATAAAAGCTGGTTTGGAAGTTCTGTTTGTTTATTTAATTGTTTTTACTTCTAAGCTCCACAGTCTGTGGTTGAAGCACAGGAAGCAGTTTAAACAATGATTTATTTAAAATTGTTTGAGAAATTTACGAAGACATTTTTTTTCCCATATTTCCAAATGTTTGTGAATGCAGAGCACAGCAGCTGCTTCTAGTAAAGATTCAGAAGTTAATGTGTCGAGGAGGAAAAGAAGATAATGAAACCCGCCGCAACAGCAAGGTAGGAATTTACTCTAATTACTTTCTTCTTTTCTTTTCCATTTTATTTATTTATTTATTAGCTGGGTTGAAACATTTATGTAATTATCCGCTGAAATATGGAATTATCTTCCACTAATTTTATTTTATTTATTTATTTA
>CM047976.1:4822901-4839032 GCA_026261665.1 Melanotaenia duboulayi
ATTTTTGTTTATTTCTTTTAAATCACTTCAGTTTTACATTTAGCATATTTGTATGGTTCATTGTGGCTGTTTCCACCTTTCTAAATCTACCACTCTTTAGTGCATCTTTTTACTGTGAGCCACTGTATTTGAGTTTTCATGTATTTGAGTTTTCATGAATTTGAGTTTTCATGTATTTGAGTATTCATGAATTTGAGCTTTCATGTATTTGAGTATTCATGTATTTGAGTATTCATGTCTCCATCCAGAACAGCTTACAGCCTGAAGAAGCCAGCTCTTCTCCTGATCCTAAAGCCAGCCCACGCTTGTCTAGAGCCAGCATCTTCCTCACTCAGATTTTGCAGGTAATAAAAGCTCCATCTCTTTAGAGCTACAGCCTCAGCCAGTTTTCCCTAAAACAAATATTAGACAAAGCAGTATGAAGCCTTCTCTGATATGCTCCTTCTCTGATCTTTGTGTGTTTGGATTCTAGTTCGTCAGCAGGGTGGACATCAAGTACAAACGAATGAACAGCAGCGAGCGTGTGAGGCTCATCAACTCTGGCAGCACAACACTACCCAGACAAGGCACTGAGGCACCGAGACCAGAAGGTGAGCACAAAGGAACCAGCAACCACATGCAAAGTGCTCATGCAACTAGAAAATTCACAGTTATTGCACCAGTTCAAGTTTCATTTTAAGTAGTAAAATTCAAACGCTGAGAAGAAGGGAGCGGCAGCTGAAAGAGGTTTCAGTCTAAATTCTCGTGTAATGGTTTAGTTGCATGAAAAAAAAGAAGCTTGTGAAATGATAAACAGAAAAGAAAGAGGGATCAAGCTTCACTTTGAAGGCAGTCAAAGTAAACCGTGGAAAATTAAAGCAGTCTAAAAATAAAGATCTGAGGGCTGAAAGAGTGTGAAGTGTTAGGGAAGTAAGAAGTCTATACTAAACGTAATTCAACAGAAAGATAGAAGCAGGTAAAGAGCCCTATAATGTAAGCTCTGGATTTGTGACGTGTCTCAGTGAGGACAAGTAAGGTCTCAGAAGAGTGCAGAGCACCAGAGCACCAAAATATAAGGTGTTAAAACGGTATGAAACTAAAACTGTGAGCAGAAGTAAACCCACACAACACTTAACTGTGAAAGTGAAAGCATGAATGAAACAGTTCAAGAGAAGCTAAGAGAGATAATGTGTAAAACTGTTTCTGAGTATTGTGAACTTTTAGCTAAAGGTAAAGAATAGTTCAAAAAGGTTTAAAATAAAAAAGCAAAGAAAATCAAATTATTAGCAAAAACTAATTAATCTCAATAAATAACTTTGGTAAAAATAGATGATGGGCTTAATGTTATTTCATGGTACAAATACTACATTTACTACCACAATAAACTTTTTTCTTGTTAAGAATTTTAAAATGAATAAAATCCCCTAAAAAATGTCCGCCTTTCACCAGGCTTTCTTGTTGTGGTCTCTCATCTACAAACCCAATAGTCCTCACATTTATTTAATCAGAACACTAAATAAGTTAAACAAATTTCTTTTAAACTCATTCATAGATGAGTTTGTCGTGTCAGAAACAAGCCTAAAGTTTGATAAGAAAAAAAACAAAAAAAAAACCCTAGAATACATTTTGCTTTACCAGGACACGGAAATGGGCCGGGCTACTGATCGCTGTGGGCGGGGCCAATTTAACAAGTATGAATATATGAGAGGCCACATTCTACATTAATAATTCAATATTTGATTAGGCATCAAATACCATTAAAAACAAACTTTTGCTGACAATTCTTACATTTCTGAGACTTACACAAGCAATTTCATCCAAATCCATCCATAACTTTTTGAGTCATGTTGCAAACAGACAAACCAACACCGTAGAAGACTGATTAGCTCCACCTTCACAACTATATGACAGACTGTTTGAGGCCGAGATCAGTTAATCAAACTCAAAGAACCTAAACAGCGATATTATGAGGGCACCATATTTCACACAGAACAACACAGATGCTCAGTGCATATGTTTTCATCAGGCTCTTACTACTCAGCAAACTTCTAGATCTAGATTTTTCTAGAGAAAAATGTCATTTCACATATCTCCAGAGATGCGTTTTCTTAGCGCCGAAAGAGCACAAATAGGATCAGATTCTGATTAGGATGGCTTAGGACCACTATAAAATAGCTGTTAAACAAATGAAAATGATATTCAAAAGTAAATGAATTCAGATAAAAAGGCTGGTTCTTGGATGGGAGAACCTGAATTATGAATGGGTGGGCCTTGCCCCCTGGTGGCCACCCGTAGATCAGGGTCTGGCTTTCCCCCTGTGGTTCAGCGCTTTTGTCAAACTTGTTTGCTTTTATTTCAGAAAATATTCTTAAGGGTTTTGATCTGTATTGGAAAATGTTTTATTTGGATTGCAGATCTTAAATACATACAGGTCATTAACAGACATGTAGTCAGTCTTATTATCAGGGAAACAACCATTCTCTAAGAAATTTAAGTATTGCATTCACCCACTTAATCAAAAAGCTGTGGCAGCTTGTAAAGGATTAAAATATTCAGATATAGTAACTTTTTTTATATATGTTTTATTCCCCCCAGCATTAAAAAATCTATTCTCGCTGTACGTTCTGTATTTCACTCATTACTCCATGTAGCTTTATAAACAAAGTGTGTTAGGTATCAAGCTTCTCTGTAATCTTTGTGCTTTGGGATTTTATTTAATGTTAATGCTTTAAAAGAGAAAAAAAAATCACTGTGTGATATTTTTAAAATCGTGTCCTTGTGTCAAAGAAGCTAATTGCGGTGGCGATGTGGTACAGTTGTCAAGGAAACCACAGTATTTTCTTCAAGCCTTTTTTTTAACCATATAGAAACATAACAAGTAATACAACATGTGCATGAACATCAACAGCATATTATAAGATAAATTAGCACAATTTACACGTCTCAACATGAGACACTGTGCGATGCAAACATGAAGACATTAGCTAACAAGCTAACAACTCCGGGCCTGAGGCACTTTTCAAGAGATTCTATATTTTGAACACTGCCCCCATGTGGCAGTGGAAAGCTAAAACAGATAGTCGAACGTTTACGCGAGATGTTGGGAAGCATTAAGCAGAGGTCATTTCAGGCTCTTAGGAGTCCCGCCATATGATGCATGCTTGACATAAATGATTAGATTCATAAGGAGGAGAGAGGGGTGATCTTTTTTAAACACATGACTATGATTAGAATTAATATTCTCAGTGAGGTTTAGAAGTGACTAAATACAGACATGGTATGGGTTAAAATATACATGTTTAGTGGTTACACGATTTATTGTTTTTTCGGTTTTGTGGATGCTTCCCTTCAGAAAACAGCCTCCTAGGGATGTGCTGGCTTCTCATAATGCACCACCATTAGTTGTGACACGTTATTTTAGAGATGGTAACAAAAACATACCGATAACACATTGTCTGATGAGACTGGGTTGATGAAGAGATGTGGTGCTTGCTTAGCCCTCTTTCCTATCCTCTCCAACCCCCAACTCGTTTCCTGAGTCTGGCTCTGATGGAGAATTTCTTTTATTTGAAAAGGGAGTTTTTTTTTTGCTCTCCACTGTCATCCACCACCTCCTGTAGATACATAATAGGGGATTAAATTGTAAAGAAGACGTGATGCAATCTGTTGGTTTTCTTACTTTACTGTGTGAATTACCTTATTACAAACTATGTTTATAAAAAAGAAGGAAAAAGTGAATATGGTCGAATATGTCACTTTTATTTTTTATCCACTAGAACGCCTTTAGGGTATTTAAAAGAGCAGAACAATAAAACTACGTAGTATTAAAGGCTTAAAATACTCCATACTCACAAATGATAGCTGTGCTGCAGGATTTTAAGTAGTGAAAAGGGATTCAGTTTTAGATGACTTATCTCTCTGGGACTGGGTGGATGATTTTGTTCCTCTTTTTGTGCCGGTGCCGTGTTTGTAAATAGATGCCGCTGACACGGACAATGAGCTGAGCAGAGGTTTGAGCCTGATTGCGTACAGCAATGTCACCCTTCAGCGGACCCAGAGAAGACGGCCGGTCCTTTTTACTCCCACTGCTCTGGCCAAAACCATCATCCAGAAAATTCTCAACATGGGGGCAGCCATGGACTTTAACATCTGCAAACCAGGTTAGTGCATTTGGGAATAAGCAACAGAAGCCATTTTAATGTCTACATGATGGATTTTCCCACCTTGTTGGTGTAATCCCACTGAGCCCACTTATTGTGCATCACACATAAAGGGCAGGAGGATAGTAAGTGGTGAAAGGGGTGAGAGTAACTGAAGCCTCTGTGGGGATTCAGGTCATGTATTGTTCTGGCACTGTGGTGTAAATGTTGAGTGTAACCAGAGAGACAGTGAAAGCATCATGTGAGATGGCCTAGTTGATACACAGATACTGCAGATAGGAGTCAACTCCCTGCAAATGAGCTGACTCCCTGTGGTGTAAAAATGATGAGAGGACTGTAAAGTCCTTGGAGAATCAACACCCTGCTTTCGTGGTTAAATCATCTGTTCTGGTATGAAGAGTTGGGTCAAACAAACTGTTAATGTAAAGAGCTGAACATCTGTTCAAAGTTAAAAGTGCATGTGATGTGTTTATTACGAGAAGAGTCCCCAGAGCCAAAACCACAAGTTTCTCTTCCTTTTGATGACTGTCCTGTAGTGATGGTTAACAAATGAGCACAGTTTGATTTTCAGCCTCATATTGCAAGACTTTTTCACTTTTTCCTTTTCCATTTCCTTGTGTAGATTCTTTGTCCAAAGAGGAGTTTCATCTGAAGCAGAATGTGGAGCCCTTCATTCACTACCAAGAGAAACAGACCTCATTTGAATGCATCACACGAGAGAACATCGAGGCCGTCGCTGCCAAAGTATGTTTTAATCAGCATGTGTGTAGCATAAATCCTTAGAGCGGTGGTTCACAATCTTTTTCCTTGACAGCCATGCAACTACTAGAAGGTCATGGACCCCTCCCCCTGCGCTGATACCATGCCTGGCTAGCTAACTAGCTTCTTGCCACAAATGATGCATTCATTGTGCAGTCCAAAGTAACTTTAAACATATAGCCTTATTTTTTTTTTTATTATTATTATTAGGGACGGATCATCTGTACCGTGGCCTTTCTTACACATGTTTCATTAATGAAATGGTGCAGGAAGAACAGAAAGTTACCAGGATATCCATGTACTACTTCACTGTCGTAGCTCCAATAGTTCATTGACCTCACAATACCACACAGTACATGGATGAAACCTGGCTGGATGCACACGTTGTGGCCTACTTAGCACCCAATTTTAATTTTGATTGAGGATAAATATTTTAAAATATAGTTATATAGCATATTTCGATCACTCCTATTTATTCACTTTTGGGACCTGGTCTCAAAAGTTTGTAATTTTAAGCTCCCAAAATGATGGCTTCATGAGAACAACATGTTCAAATGATAAGAAACAAAACAACAACAACAAAGAACAAAGCGGTTGTACCTATACTTTACTCCTTATTGACTGCTGCCTGTTTTTTAGCAGGCAGGTGTGAGAAAAGGTAAGTTAAACATGTATACACACACACACACAGACGCCACTGATAATAAAAAACAACAACAAAAAAACAAAAATAGCTAAAGTTATAATGAACTTTTGATTTGTGAAATGTCAGGTCCTCACAACCAGTCAACCTGGAAGCAAAGAGGCCCAACAGGAAGTGAGGTCATGTCTCAGTGCTGCTGTACTATATAAAAGCCAAATGGAAGAACTCACTCAGGGACCACATTTCAAGGAAACACACAGATGTGCAGCTTTGCCACTAAAGACACCCATCCTACAGCATATTTCATGTCTTCTGTTAAGCTCCTGTTTTTCCTGCTCCGGACCAGGAACTGAATCGATGTGAAGACCTGATGCAATTTGTCGGTTTCTGTTGCTAAGTTATTGTTCGTGATTGGGCATTATGTCATTACATTTATAATTAATTAACCTGCATTTAATTGGACTTCTAATTCTGTTAGGTGATTGTAACTAATGCCACGTCAAAGTTTATCAAAAGTCTTTTGTCTTTTCTGATCTTCCCCAGTTGCATCACAAAAGATCTTCAAAATAAGCATCAGTCTCTTGTTTTTGTAGCCATAAGCTGGCAAACAGAAAGAAAGATCATATCTCAGTAAAAGTACCTTCCAAAACAACTTTATTTGATTTAAAATCTAGAATATGACCTTTTAATTCAGTCTTTCTACTTTAAAAACAAGTTTTCTACTTTGAAAAACAACTATAAACCAAAACTCACCAGCTGCTATAAAACTAACTGATCATTTTTTAAATGTGGACAAAATGAAGTGTAAACTAGATTAATGTTTTTAGCCAAGCTGTGGTAGCATGACAGAGGTGTTTTCTACCGTCACCAGGGAAAACATTGCCTGCTGGAGGCTGAGCTGAGCTGCGTCAAAGACCTTCTGCGGAGGGAAATCTACCCGATCGTCATTTACGTCAAGATCTGTGAGAAGAATGTCAAGAAGTTGAGGTAGGCCTAAAATACCTCACTCACTGCGTTTACACGGGTAGAGAAACCAAACAGCTACAGGTCATGCTTCTTTTTCCAAAATCCAAACACACTCCTGTCCTTGCATGACATCTTGACTCCAGTCAGGAGATGAAACTGAGCCAGCTAATGGACAAATCTGCTTGATGGTTTTGTACTTTTTCTTTTCACAGAAGTGTCCTTTACAATTTAGGCTGATCTGCTGGTGTTTCTTCGCTGTCTCTGGCTAAGATTACCAGAATTTTAGGTGTGACCATCAACAAAACCCTGATGCCTGATGTGTAAATTGAGTGGCTTGTGTCTTTGAATAATCTAACAGCATGTGGAACCTGTAATGTTTCTTAGAATTTAATCAAGGCAGGCAGACCATTGTTGCAGAGTGCATACAGGATCTTACAGATACTGGGTTCCAAACATTACCACAATCGCACCACATTGCTTCCTTCCTGTTTCCTGTCCAAACAGGAAGTTGCCTCTTCGCGTGGAGTCAGAGGAGGAGTTTGTGAAGTTGTGTCGAGCGAAAGAGAAGGAGCTGGAGGCCATACCTTGCCTCTATGCCACCCTGGAGCCCGAAGCATGGGCAGGGACAGATGACTTGATCAGGGTCATCAAAGACCGGATACTGGAGGAGCAGAAGAAGATCATCTGGGTGGAGCAGGAGCTCCTGTAGACTGTTACGCAATAACCTGCAAACAGAAACAGGTGTCGTGTAGTGGAGAATATTTGTGTTTGCATATATTCTCGGCTACAGTATCTAAACACAGTAAAACTGAAACCTTGTACAGTGAGCTGCCATTCTTTTATATTTACATTGAAATACCTGTGTAGACATGGATGTTTTGTAGCCCTAAATAAACACATTACACATTGTATAAAGACGTGGCTCTTATTTAGAAAGATAAACATTACTTCCTTTGCTTAGAGAAAAAAATGAACAAAAGAGAAAAGGTGTTAACTTAAATTAAGATGCATTTTCAGGCCTGTCAGAGCTTTACCAAGGCTATGCTGCCCTCTAGTGGCTAATGTTAGGAGTCTCCCTGTAAATAATCCAATGAATGGCATTTAACCCGAAACTGCAGGAGCACACAATTACTTCCCAAAATGTGAATTATTTTATTATCATTAATCTTTGTATTACATTAAATTAAATATGTAGTGTGTGTATTTCTGTTGCACTTTGCATTAAAGATAATTATTGCAATCCATGCAGGTATTTCAGACTAACTTTGAGGAAAGCAGCATAACAACAGAACCAGACTTCACTTGATACCATTGCTGAATAAACACCTGAAATCCATTCTGATGCATTGGTCCATGTAAAAAAGAAGAAGAAGAAGAAAGAAAATATCTTTTATTTGTAACTGGGTAAACTTGTTTAAAACCCTGTTTAAATTAGTGCATTGTGTGGATGGAGATTTTTCTTTCCCCTGTTGGTTTTACGATGTTCCAATCTGGAAAAACAAGGCGGGTTATAAAGGATTTAGAGTAACCTCTTTTAAAAGGATGCCAGATAATCTCATCTGCATGGAAAAACATGCACACACCAACATGCAAATGTTTCCAGGATGGCTCATATCAGCCACATGAACTAAACGCATTTACTACCACCCCTGCATTTGTCATCTTTTTGTGTGTTACTAAACTGATTAAATGTGTGTGTGTGTGTGTGTGTTTTAAAAGCAGGATGACTGCCAGGGTACAAAGTTATATTATTCAAATTTATGGGAACTAAGCAATGAGTGTAAAACCAGGAGTGGGGGAGAAATGTGTGGAGCATATTAAAAACAGATGATGTTGTGTGTGTGTGCTATGTGAACACGCCGTGTTTAATGTCACGAGATGAAGAGAGTTAAAGAATAAAAGGGATTCTTAAGCATGTCTGCCTTAGGCAAGCAAAAATATCACCTTTCACCACATTTTCTTTCATTATAATTCCTTTAGTCACATTCTTGAGGGATGTTGGCATTTGGTTTTGCAGGTAAGCAAAAAATAAAATAAAATAAAAAAATTAGAAAAGGTTATTTTCAGCTCACTGCTCTTGTGGGAGAGGGAGAAACTGTCTACATAAATCATTCCCAAGCTGAGACATGTTGTGCTGTAGCTGACCCAGAAAAGTGAACCCTCCCTCCACACGAGCTCCCTCTGCAGGAAGCTGTTGTGGAGTCTCGCGATACTTTGTGTCATCGCAATCCATCTACAAGAAAAAGGAAAAAGCGGCTCGCATCAGTCAGGCTCAGCTGACGCGGCGCTGGAAGCTGGAAGGGAAAAGATGAGGTGAGAGAAAGTGTGTGTGTGTGTGCGTTTCGTTTTTAAACATTTTTTTCCATGTCTTTATCAATAACACAAGTAAATCTAGATATGCACCTAATGTTTAATCTTTGAGCGGCTTACCTTGGAGGGCAGAAGACTTGTTTGTCCCCTAGATAACGAACACTGATTGGGCACGCTGACAGCGTGATAAACCCACGGGCTTGAAGGGGAAAACTCTGTGCTTTCCTTCACCTTTCATAAATTATCCTTTAAAAAAAATCGTGACACGCGACGTTGGAATGAAGTGAGGGCAGCCCCTTCCCGCCGCTCTCCCTCTCTTCTTTTTCCCGTCAAAGGATACATTGTGTCCGGTCTGGCATCCGCTGGCGGCTTCAGCGGACAGGACGGTGTGATTTATCCACCGTTAGGTGAGCTCGCGCCGTTTTCAGGTTCTCTGGCCGTTTCTAACGGTCGCGACTTTGGACCGGAGTCGACATGCTGGTAAAGACAATGACAAGGAGGCNTATATATATATATATATATAAGTGTGCTATATATTATAAAGTTTTATTAAATTATTTTTACATTAAGTGTATGAATATGCAATAGTGTTTAAAAAATTATATCCGGTCAGTTTTGAGACCACTTAAATTGTTATATCCTATGCGATAAACCATTAACAATGCATTACGTAAGATTTTTTGTAAATATAAAATGTCATTTTCATGTACTGCTATGGAATGAAAGGTGCAATATTTATCTATGAACTGTTGCGGAGTTTAAGTGTAATGCATTATGAAATGCATCTGGAAAGATTTAGTAACCTCCATCTCTCTCAAACTGTACTTAAGTGCTTGAGTAAATGGGCTTTCATTCGATCGGTGGCATATTAACTTTATGCATTTTTCCCTGATGATAAATCTGGTGTGATGTGCATAATAAGGCTGCAGTTAATTTGTTGGTGTGTGTTTGCAGAGAGGAAGAGGAGTGCAGTCTGCTGCCTATGAGGGTTTTTCATGTCAATGGTTCCCTCTTTGCTTCAAGAAATAATATAGGGACTGTTGCACAAGAGCTACCAAATTTAGGAGTGTGTCAAAGTGGAAAAGTTTAAACTAAATTGGAGGGAGAAGCTAGACTGTGCCCCGAGACATGGCAAATGTGACTGGGATAAGTCACAGGGACAACACTGTATTTACTTTAGATCTTTTCAGGCTAATTGTGAAGATTACATGAGCACACTGAGGTTCAGTGTTTTTCTTATACGCAGAACATGTTTAGCTTTGTAAATGATTTTAAAATGACCCTCTTTCAAAGGTGTGTAACAGAGAGTTTTTTCACGATCTCAGGAGAGGCTGGTATTGAGGCACTGGACCGTAATTCTTAGTTAGGCTGGGGTGGCACGAACATATTGCTTTTTAGTGTGCCAAGCTCCAAAATGTGAAGTTATTTCACAACCACTCGTGATTTTACTGCTGGGAGTGGGAGTCAGGTCAACTCCTAGTGGTGAAGCAGAAATTCAGCACATGCCTTGTCATCAATTGAGCCAAAGGTTCCCTTGCCTTGTGTTTTCAGTCTTTTTTTTTTTTTTAAGAAAGCAGGAAGACCATAGATGGTTTGTTTGGCCTTGGTCTCACATCTGTTCATACTTTAACCAGAAATAAATAAAGAAAAAAAAAACAGTTAAATGAATGAAAGAATGGCCTGAATGGATTTTTTTTATCACTGCATCTAGTTGGCTTGTTGCAAAAACACAAAATGATTCATTGCTGTAACTCCATGTACAGAAATGTATTTTCTGTATCAGAATCTGGAAGATGGAAGATACAGTTGCTGTGTGTGTTTGTGTGTTCTGCAGGTATGGAGTGGGTTTGAGTATCAGTCTCTGACTGGCCTCTTCTTTTCATGCACAGCGCCTTCCAGCTGTGCAGCAGCATCAGGATAAGCCTCATCCTTAACAAAGACTCGACTAAAGCTGCTGTGTGTCCACCATCATGGTGAGATGATGCCCCCGGACCTTGACTCTGTTGCCATGGTAACCTTGTAGCATGAGATTCCAGTCTGTTGCCCTGGTAGTCACACAAAAAGACCCAGGTAACTGTTTCAATTTACTGCCATGGCAATGCTGCGGAGGCATCCTGTAAAATCATAAAGTCTGTTGCTATGGTGATTCTGTAGCAAGCAACAGTCACCATGGGAACGTCCAGGATGTTCCGCATTTTCATAGTCCTAGGGTCGCTTTTCATGATTCTGCTGATCATCATTTACTGGGATGATGTCGGTGCCTCCCACCTGTATTTGCACACTCCTGTATCGCCAGGACCCAAAATCCCACATCACCCTCCCCAGCCAAGGCCTCACACGACTCGGACGCCGTCCTTCCTGTCTGACATCGATGCCTTCGTCAACCAATTCCTGGAGCCAGGAACCGGGGAACCCACAGATACTGCCCCAGCTGAAATGAGCAACCAATCGGAGAAAGCAGAAGAACGGTATATACCGCGGAGGGAATGGAAGATTCACCTAACTCCGTTGGCAGAAGAACTTCGCGAGAGACAGGTAAACTTGATAAATCTTAGCAGTAGATAGACTCCCTAGAGAGTCATTATTGCTTATTCTAACCGTTGTCCTGCAGTCACAGGTTCATAGTTGATCGTTCCCTTTTTTGTTAACAGGATCTTAAAGGTTTGATAAGTAAAATATGCTGATAAACAGGGTGTTTAGTCTGACCAGAGAAGTATAAATTATCAGTATGAAAGCACAGCTTAAGAGTTGCAAAGCTTAGTCTAAACAAACAACAAATCTTCTGGAACAATGTTGTTTGGATATGTTCTGGTCATAATGCACCACATTAGGCGAAAACCAGACATAGCTTATCAGCATAAACGTGTCACACCAACTGTCAAGCACGGTAGTGGGAATGTGATGATATGGGCATGTTTTGTAGCCCCAGGATCATTGAGTGGAACATGAACTCCTCTGTACACCAAAGTACTCTGCAGTCAAATGTGAGACCATCTGTTGGATAGCAAAAGCTTTGGTGAAATGGGATCATTAACAAAACACTGAGTCCAAACAAAGCAGCTAATCTACGAAAAAAAAAATCAAGGTGCTGCAAAGCCGTCCATTAGAAAGCTAAAAAGAAAAACACGCTTTTTAAATATAGGGTGTTTTAGTATAACAAAGTTTAAAGTTGCATCAACATAATTTTAATGGTGACAATTAGATTATTTTCTTTTAATGATATGTAAAACCATCCAAGTCTCCATTTTTATACCCCCTTAATCCAACTCAGGGTGTGGAATAGTTTGTGCTCTCTTTTTCAAGACTGTTTGGATATAAAGGATTAAAATCTGTAACTAATGTCTGATGAAGTCCAGTTTCTAATGAGTGATATCTACTGTTGTATCTAACGGAATAACCAGGAGCAGAGACGGAGGCTGCTTCAGGAGATGTGTGCCAACGACAGCATAGTGTTTCCTGGCAAAAACCGTTCATTTGATGACATTCCCAACAAGGAGCTGGATCATCTTATTGTGGATGACAGGCATGGTATTATCTACTGCTATGTCCCAAAGGTATGAAACACATGCATTGTTTTATATCCGCACACATGCACACCTGTTTCCATGCAATAACTCAGGACTCTTTCTTTAAACTTCAGGTAGCGTGCAGTAACTGGAAACGCATCATGATAGTTCTCAGCGAGAGCATGCTGTTGGAAGGCGTTCCTCAGAGAGACCCTCTGGCTATCCCCAGAGACCTGGTCCACAACAGTAGCATGCACTTCACCTTCAACAAGTTCTGGAAACGTTATGGCAAGTTCGCAAAGCACCTAATGAAGGTGTGTTCAGAAATGAATGAATGCAGCTATTTTACTCGTAGATCTTTTCTGACGAACCCACAGAAAACACAATAATGTTTAAAACCTCACCTCTGTAGTCACGTCATCCTCCAATCCAATACCAGCACGATCAGTTCAGAGAAACAGATGTACACATGTAGCTGCTGTTCCTGAGCTTCTTATGACCGACAGCGTCTTATGTTTTCTTTTATTTTAGAACCAAAGATTCTATTTCTGACATTATTACTGTTACATTTGTTTTTATCTTTTAACAGGAATTATTTCTGATGAATTTTGTCCTACTTGAAATGAAATTAAAGGTCCGTTCTTATGTAACTCGACAATCAGCAGATCTTTATCTTCCTCAGCTACTTACCAGGCGCTGTCAGTTTTTAATAAGAAAAAGAGTCTAAATTATGGCATTATATTTCTTATCTAGCAAACAAGTGCCCCAATACAGAAAGATTTTAGAGATGTTTAAAAGGACATTTGATTGCTGATTTAGAATCTTTTACAAATCTAAAAATGCTTTATTTTTATATTTCGGCTGTTTTAGTTTTACGTTGCTTGGTAAATTTTCTTAAAGACTTCATTTTTTTTTCTTATAGTTGTTATGCTGTGGCAGAAGGGTTGATATAAGCCAGTTTGGGCCTTTTTGCCTCTTCCTGTACTGTATAGTCTGTTTTATATCTTTTCTGTCAGCTGTATACTCTAAATGTGCTGAATAAAAAGAACACAGCAGAAGGATATGTGGATAAAAACCTGAATTCATCTTTGCAGGTGAAGCTGAAGAAGTACACCAAGTTCCTTTTTGTCCGGGACCCATTCGTGCGTCTCATCTCTGCCTACAGGAATAAATTTGAGATGCATAATGAGGACTTTTACCGCCGCTTTGCGCAGGTCATGCTGCGTCGCTATGCCAACCAGCCGACACCTCCATCCTCAGTGGACAAGGCGTTTGCTCTGGGCATCCATCCCTCTTTCTCTCACTTCATCCAATACCTCCTGGACCCTCAGACCGAGAAGGAAATGCCCTTTAATGAACACTGGCGGCAAGTGTATCGACTTTGCCACCCCTGCCAAATTCAGTATGACTTTGTTGGCCACCTGGAGACGGCGGAAGAGGATGCCGAGCATCTCCTGCGCCTGCTGCGGGTAGACAATGTGGTGGAATTCCCCACCTCACACAGGAACCTTACCGCCAGCAGTTGGGAGTCGGACTGGTTCAGCACAGTTCCCATCGAGGCGCGTAGAGAACTCTACAAACTCTACGAGCCTGACTTCAGGCTTTTTGGTTACAACAGACCAGACTCACTCCTCAATGAGTGATTTTCACAGCCAACAGCCACAGTGACAAAAAGGTTGTTATGTAATGAAGTGATGCCACACCCCAACAACAGTTAGACATGTCTTTGCACATCTATTCTCTTTGCCTGCGCTACACTGAATGCGCATACAGTAAAGGCCACGCAGTCCTATAAGGAAGCACCCAGATGATGCAAAGCTATGATCCAAAGTGAAAAAGTGACACACGCATCAGACCCGGCAAGGAAAGACCCCTTCGGTGCAAAGAGGTGACCCTAACATGTTGTACATTCAGTGTAGACCTGGACTCCACACCTCCCTGCTATGATGTCATGCCACGCCTACCATTTGTGCCCAGTTTTGTTGTGACTAAACTCTATGATGACATACTTTGTTAGTAGCACAGTGTTTAAAATGAAACTATGCCACAGAGCCAAGCTTCATGTTTGTTCTTGCACAGAAAAAAGAAAGATGTCTTTGGAAATGTGGGCAGTTGGATAAAACTTAGTTTTAAAAGTAGTTGCACTAGCAGTAGTTGTCAGCTAATTTATTCCACGTTGTTAAAGTGCAATGTTTCTTAAGCATGAAAAGGGATTTTTTTTGTGTTGAAAACTTGTTCTAATAACAGCTGCCAGCACCAGAGAATGGACCTTATGATACCTCATACCCAGGCATGAAGAGCATTACATACAAACCCTTTTTTTTTTTTTTTATATGTCACATTCAGTTCAGCATGCAGTTTTTTCCGACAGCGTCATAGCTGGTCTGTTCGACCGGTTTTAAAATGTAGCCTCAGCATATAGAAGCACAGCAGCTCCATCACGCAGCACACATGACAGATGAACTGGTTTTGCCTCAGCTTGTCTTTGAGACATCAAACTGGAGTTTCAGCATTAATATGGTTTCCCAATGCACAGGCGTGCCTCTGTGTGTCCATATTAACAGTTTCTTAAAGGGAAAAAAAAAAAAACATCTCTTTTGTTTCTTGTTACTGTCAGCATTTGATAGTTGTGACTAACACTGAACTACAACCCTGCAGACTGCAACAGAGCTGTCGTTTCCCCCTTAAATACTTTACTTCTTAACGGCAGCATTTTCATAAGGTGCATTGTTTCCGTAGCATTACTTGAAGCCAATGAAGTGTGTATTTGTGTACGTACAGTTCTGCTGCACAGCATGTTGAGTTTATCTGTGAAACTGGTGCGAAATGAGACTATAATCAGTGTTAGTGCAAAGGAAGATAGAATGCGTGGGAGTTGGGATCATCATGAGTTGATGGGTCAGGTTCATTTATATGAGAAGAGTGGGAAGAGAAGATAGTGCCTTTGGTTGCAAAAAGTTTACACAAAATAAAAGAAAATAAAACAAGTATTTTTGTAGGACTTAATTTTTACTCAAAACACAACACAGTGAGAGCTAAACAAAGCCACCGCAAGGTTTATTTGATCTAGTGGGACTAGTTTGTCTCATGTGACCTTAATTTGGGACCAATAGGAAACAACAAAGCCCTTCAGCAGAGTTGTACCTGTCTACGTGGAGATTTGATATAAACTTGAATGATGATTTCATTTCTCCTTCAGTGTGCTTGTGTTCAGGCTGTGTGCACCATGCCGCATTATTCATGAAGATGTACACACTTTGTGCTGGTGTTGTCTCACTGCCTTTCGTTTTGTTTGTTTTACATAATTGTGGAGCATTGTGTCCTTGTAAAAAGGTAGAGCCATGTGTTTTTTTTTTCTCTCCACGTCTTCTCATGTGGCCATGAGCTGTAGGTGGATGTAGTGGATCAGCACTCCTGCGTGACTGGTGTTTGTATTGCAGCAAGTTGTATTTTCATCCTTATTTTTGTATCCACGTTCTTTCTCCTTCGTTTTCTGTGTGAGTGTCCACATTCTGTATGTCAGAGACGATGTGTTTATAGCTGTTTTTTTCTTTTCTGTCAAATTGCAAACAAATGGAAGTAAATAATGAAACGGAATTGTTTTCACGTCAGCCCATTTATTTATGGGCTAAAATAAAAACCATGAGTAAATGCTGCTTTTGCAAAATGGGAAATCAGTCTCAGAGGCTTAATGGGTCCTAATTAAATCTGATGTCCACTGACCTGTTACCACGGCAACAGTTCTGCATGAAAGAACAATATATGTCCCCACATTTTGACCTCAACCTAGCTGCACACCATAAACACA
>CM047976.1:4839449-4866856 GCA_026261665.1 Melanotaenia duboulayi
TGGCTGGAAAACAAGGCAAACCCTAATATAGNTATATATATATATATATATATATTTTGAAGCAGATATCTTCACAGTTTTATCAATATTGTCATTTCATACAAGAGAAATAAAGGTTGTAGGGCACTTTGTCTCTGCATATTAGTTGTTTTAAATATTTAAAGAAATTTTAGTATGATCTACATGCAATTTTTTATATGTGCGTTTATAAGATGATTGCAAGTTTAATCATACTGCTGTTTAAAACAACATCTCAACATGAAGCAGAATACTCTGTTTTGAGGACTAACATGAAACCTCTTTAAACACACCTTAAAAACATATGATGACACGATTTCTGGCTGGAAAACAAGGCAAACCCTAATATTTAAACTGTGTTTTGGATTTCCAGCTAAACTGTAAATCTGAATATGGCCCAGTAAGTGACCAGCTGAACCGCTGGCATCACATCTCTGACTTTTGGATTTGCTGCCTTGTAAGGGTTGACATGAGAACGGATGAAATCATGAATGTTCGTTTCAAGCTAAAAGCAGAAGTAAAACAGTTTTTTTAAAGGATAGAATGATTATAATAAAGTGTAATAGGTTTAATAAGCCAGTTACATCATTACAATAAATAACATCAAGACCGTATTTTTATGTGAAAACTGAATAATTGAATAGGCTGCTGTTTGAAGCAGGATTGTATTTAATGCCATCTGGTGGTCATAACCTGGAACTACACCAACCTGACACTGACCACGAATTGCCAGTACACAAGGGTTGGAACCCGTTTTGCTCCCTTAATCCTCAGTGGCACAGATTCTGCCACTGAGGATTGAGGATGCCACAGAGATTTTGCTCCATATTGTCATGACAGCATCACACAGTTGCTGCAGATTTGTCAACCTAGCATCCATGATGAGAATCTCCCATTCCACCACATCCTACAGCTGCTCTATTGGATTGAGCTCTGGTGAGTGGAGGCCATTGGCATCAGAAGATGCTACACTGTGGTCATAACGGTTATAACGGAGCCCAAAATGAGCCAAGAAAATGTCTCCCACACCATTGTACCACCACTACAACTTTCTGTTGTCTCTCATCTTCAACCAGTATGCCCATTCTCCTCTGACATCAACAAAGCATTTTAATTCATACAAATGAACAGGCCATTCTCTGTTGATGGGTAATTGTACATAAGTCTCTACTCTAAGACAGAACAAGACAAAACAAAACAATCAGAATTTGTAAGTAAATTTAAAAATATTTTAAACTCATACCAGTCATAGTTCTCAGTCACGTCTTAAAACCCATAATCAAATGAGCCCATGCACGCCCACACTCATTCCTAGGGTAAATTTAAAATGAACAATTAACCTAGCATGCATTCCTTTGGACTGCGGTAGGAAGCTGGAGAGAAGCCAGGCATGCATGAGAACACAAAAGGTCAGTAACGAAGGAACACAGCTGAGACTGGAACCAGGAAGCTGGAAGCTTAGATCCTTTTGTGGTTGTTGCAAGATTTCACACATAACTCATGAGCCTGGGATAGAGATTGAAGTCTGTTTTGCATTCATGTATCAAATTTGTGGGATATTTAATAAAGACATGATGTGAAGTAAAAGTTTAAAAAAAGAAAAGTCTTTATTTCTGACTAGAAAGAGTAAAACAGTTGCCAGAGAGCATGCAGCAGTCTGAAGAGTGTTCTCCCAAAGAGAACAAGGACAAGGTGTTTTATATATGGCACATTNGAGAACAAGGACAAGGTGTTTTATATATGACACATTATCAACACACAGGAGTCTAGAGGTCTAGCTTGAACTCTCATCTTGCCCTCTGCTCCTGAAGGCCCCAATATCAGGACGTCTCCACGGCAGAACCCAGATAAGAGGAGCCGGCAAGACACTCCTTAAGCAGATATAATTAAAATATGATATCAAGGTCAAATAAAAAAAAATCCTGCACACATAGCGTCAGGGCTATTGACTCATAGAAACTCAGCCTATTTATAGAGAAGCCTTCTCTGTGCTGGGAGCTGCTCTGAAGCCACCAAAGCTAATTTTGGAAATATAAATGTTGCATAATTTTTCAGATATAAGGGACAACATGGCATGCTGTCAGCTCGACAAGAACGTGATCAGACAGGATTTCTTCAGCCAGAGGCTTCTTCAGCTCTGCATGAATATGGAGTTTCACGTGGCATTTTTTCATCATTTAAATGGCAGCAGTCTAGTTTACCTTAAATATGATTCCATTTACCAATCTATAAATGTAGTTTCATTTACTGGTTTCTGTCTTTACTGACTGGATTTTGTCTCACGTTCTCATACCGGTGTTGCATTCAGTGGCAACTGGGAATTTACACTTTCTCAGCTGCTTGTAAACTTCACACCACATCAGGCATTTTTCTTGTGTCACTTATACTAATTTTAAGCCTTTTGTGTGTTGTTCTACACTGTTAAAATAGCTTCTGTTGAGCTTCAAATGCAGCAAAAAGAAAGAGCAACTGCAAATATTCACAATACACTCACTGCTATCATTCTACATATCGTGTCTTATGGCGTGAGAATACTGACATATCAGCTTTTATCTTTTATCACAAAGAATTATATCCTGTGTTTTTGCTTGTAATTTATCGTCATACATCTGGATATGTTTTCTGTGGTTGACAGGGCTCAGTAGCAGCTCTTGTTCAATATTTGAGAAATACACACATATGTTTTTATTCTTCTGAGGATTACAAGATCAGTGCCACTCTCGTTTGTTAAATAGCAAGCATTAGCAGGGAATTTTATTCTGATTATTGAGGATAGTGCTGCACACATTTTGGAAACAGAAACATTGACATTGGTGTGTTACAAAGAAAAAAAAATGTAAATCTGCCAACCAGGATGACAAGCAGACAGTAACAGTCCAGCAAGCTGCTGAAGGCTTGTACTCAAACAACTACAATTTGTCCTGATTAATGATTCATTTCACCAGTTTCATCCTGTTTCTAGTCTTTTTTCTAACCCAGGCTTTGTCCTGCTTTATTTATACACCCAGGCATGAGATTAGCACCTCTAAGGAAAAAATATCTGTTTTAAATGTTCAAGAAGTTTTTTTATTATTATTTTTTTTATTTAATTTAGTTAAATTTTATTTTTAAATAACTTTTTTTTTTTAAATCCCTTATAAAAAGNTTTTTTTTTTTGTTTTTTTTTTAATTTAATTTAGTGAAATTTTATTTTTAAATAACTTTTTTTTAAAATCCCTTATAAAAACTATTTTCAATAAAAAATTCTGGGGAGATGAGTGTATTCTCACAGTCATATTGTTGATATTATGCTACAGATGTATATGTATATATATGTAATATATGGATATTTAACCTCAATTTAAACAATACTTAGAAGATAAACGTATAATTAAACAATTAAAACAAAAGAAAACATTTTAACTGAGGGACAAATTAGGACAGCCTGACATTTATCCAACTCACACACAGGTGTACCACAGGTATAAACCTCAGATATTTACTTTCATGTGCTCCAGACTGCTGAAATGAAAGTGAGCACCATGGTGAGGAGAAAATTCTAGCAGCTCATTAATCTTGTAAGAGATTCTCAAAAGATTTTAAGTTCAGGCATTCCACTGTCTGGAAAAAAGGCAGCAAGTGGAAGGCTTTCAAAATGATTGCCAACATGCCCAGGTCTGGTCCTCCATGCAAGTTCAGTCTAAGAGCAGACTGCTAAAATCACGGGGGACCTACAGCAGGCTCTAGCTACTGTTGATGTAAAAGTGCATGCCTCTACAGTCAGAAAGAGACAGCATAAGTTTACCTTGCATGGAAGGTGTGCAAGGAGGAAACCTTTGCTCTCTCAGAGAAACACCGAGGCCAGACTTAGGCTTGTCAGAGAATGTAGACAAAGACCAGGACTTTTGGAATAATGTTCTTTGGACAGAAGAGTCCAAAACTGAATTGGACACCACAAGAGAGGATATGTTTGGCGTAAATCAAATAGAGCATTTTAGAAAAAGAACCTCACAGCAGCTGTGAAACATGGAGGTGGAAGTGTCATGGTTTGGGGTTGCTTTGGTGCAATATGACCTGGAAAGCTCACAACCATAGACTCCACCATGGATTCTTTTATGTATCAGGGGGTGCTTGAGGAACATGTGAGCCCATCAATGAGGAAATTAAAGATAAGGCGTAACTGGAACCCAGAACAATGACCCAAAACATACCAGTTAATCCAGCAAGGACTAGTTGAAGTCTAAGAAATGGAGAATTCTGGAATGAGGCAAAGCCCAGACCTTAATCTCATTGAGATGTTGTGGGGTGACTTGAAACTGGTGGTTCAGCATCTTGTTGCAGTAATTTCTGCCAAAGGGGGTCGTACTAGCTATTCGGGGATCGGGTGTCCTAACGTTTTCCTCAGTTAGAATATACATGTTTGTAGAATGACATTTTACAGAAAACCTTGTAATGTCTTTTCTTCAGTTGCAATTGTTAAATTATTACAAAAATGTAAAGGCTTTCATAGGGTGTCCTAATTTTTCCACACGACAGTATATGTGGGTTGCACCCATGAATTATTTTTAATAAAAATGTGTTTTTTTTCTATTATTAAGTATGAGCTTTGCTCTCTTTTATTTAGTTGTCTCCTGCACTGGGTTTGATGAGGTATCCATTGAAAGTGATGTAAACATCTACATCATCACTGTAGATGGCGTTTTCTCTCTCCCTCTTGAACAGGCGGACCCACACCTCGTCGTTCAGCTCCAGCTCCAGCATCAGGCTCTGACTCTGCATGATGGAGCGGTCGCTGGGCTGGGCATACACAATCGCCCGCTCTGTGTCATTATGCATGATGTGCAGGTACGTCTCCTTGAAGTTCCAAGTGTGAATGTTGACGTTGAAGAAGTAGATTCCTGGGATGTGGCATAGAAATTTCCCCTCGAACATGTTGAAGTGGTCATCCAGGTTCACAAAGACTGTGTCAAAGACCAGGGTGTGGTAGGTATCATGGCTATGCAGGGATTTGCGACGGGCAACAGAGAAGGCAGAGTGTTGAACTTTGCAGGGGTCTCCTGGAAGACCTGCCTGGCCCTTACTGCCTTTTGAGCCCATTGGTCCCCTGGACCCTGGAGGGCCTTCCTGTCCAGCTTTACCTGGTGTCCCTCTTATCCCACGGTCTCCTTTGTCACCTGAATGAAAACATTAACATCACATCATGAAATAAAAGATAAATAAATTACAAAACTGATTGATCAATTACAATTACAAAAGATAGAGAGAAAGAAAGTTAAAGAGAAGCCCTTTGACTTATATTTGAAGAGGTGTTTCATGACTGTTAAGCTACCAAAACATGTCATCTTTTATTTTGTCATGTCTGCTGGAAAAATTACGCACTTCTCACCAATTACATAAAAAACTTGAATTTTTTTTTAGCCATTTTTGCTTATGAAATGAATAAAAACCTAGAATAAAGACCCAGCCTTTCCTCTTACAAAGTGTGAGGCATGGGGGTGGTACTATTATGTAGGTGTTATTTACAGGTACAGGGCAGCTTGCAGTCATTGGTTTTGCTTGAAATTCTACCTGAAATAATGCTTGAAAATGATGTACTATGAGGCTGTCTTATAACCTCTTACGATGCAGACGTACCGGTCCCGGTACATGACTACTAATCAACAACATTGCAGCCATGTGTGCAATTGGCTTGACAAAATTGGTCTCATTGGTCAAAAAAAATATTTTTTTCTGTGTGTTCTAAACATTTCTGTAATTTAGGAGTCCACAGCATATCAACATCCACCAAGAAGTAGCTCAATAGTAATGGGGGAGGATTTAAAACAGGCAGGACAGCCAAAAAAAAACCCACAAAAAAACCCACAAATACTTTTGCAAATGAGGGAATTCTTTCATTGGCAATTATGCACAAGTAGGCAATACTAAGTCCTGAAGCAATTCTTTATTACAATATTACACTCATTGGTGACTTTATTAAGTACACTTAATTACTTATTAATACAAGTAGCTATTAGCCAATCACATGGCAGAAACAGTGCATGATGCAGTCATGTAGGCATGGTCTGGATGACTTTTTGAAGTTCAAACGGAGCATCAGAATGGGGACGAAAGGGGATTTAAGTGACTTTGAATACTACATGTTTGTTGATGCCAGAGAAAATGGTCTGAGTATCAGAAACTGCTGATTTGCCGAAATTTTCACCCACAACCATCTCTAGGGTTTACAGAGAATGGTGTGAAAAAAGAGAAATATCCAGTGAGCAGCAGCTGTGTTGACCAAAATACCCTAATGATGTCCTTGATTATGTCAGAGGAGATTGGGAAGACTGGCTGGAGACGACAGAAAGCAACAGTAACTCATTCCAAGTAACTTGTTCCAAGAAAGGTAGATGAAGCAGAAGACCACGCCGAGCACCACTCCTGTTAGCTAAGAACAGGAAACTGAGGCTACACTTCACACAGACTCAGACCAACAGAAGATTGGAAAAACATTGCCTGGTTTGACGAGTCTCCGCCTTGGCTGCCCATTCAGATGGTAGAGTCAGAATATTGAGAAAACAAGGCCAGTGGCCTCCAAAATCACCCCATCTCGATCCAGTATAGCAACTTTCTGATGTGGTGGAACGAGAGATTCACCACGGATGTGCAGCAACTGTGTGATGCGGTCATGTCAATATGGAGCAAAATGTTTTAAGCTCCATGTTGAATCTATGCCACCATGAATAACAGCAGTTCTGTGAGCAAAAAGGGTTCCGACCCGATAATAGCAAACTCTATCTATTAAAGTGGCCAGAGAGTGTATCTTTATGTGTGTACTTTTTATCTCAATGTTTTCACAGATGACAACACATAAAGGGGGAGAAACGTTTGGGCACTGTGTGCTGCTTTTGGCTCAACTGTCCAAGGACCTGAATGGCCTGGCGGACAAATTTAAACAAGGAGCAGAGTCTTTTTGTTTTCTTAAAATCCACACAAACACAGAAAAAAAGGGGAGGAAAAATCTATGGGAACAGAAAAGACCCCTCCTTTAATCCTCTTCCACTTACATAAATATTTCCAGAGCTGCTGTGTGAAGTGTTGTTGCATGATGCCGGTATATAAATAGAACATTATTACTTTTAAACACGTTATTATTGAAAAATGGGTATATATGTTATGTTTACTACATAATCTAAGTCTGTTGACATAAACAGACAGGTCTGAAATAGAAAACAGCAGGATTAAGGAGTACAGACTCAGTGTGGTCTGTGCTGTTGATGTATTACCTTTCAGTATGGTCATATTGATGTAAGTGCGGACCTCTGGCATGTGACTAAACTCTCCCATGGTCGGCTGATCTCCGCTGCCCTCTGCTGGCCCCATGTGATCACAGCAGTGTCTGCATGAGACAAAGGGAGCATTGGGAGGAGGCACAGCACTCACCAGGGAGGAGAAGGTGGAGAGGAGAATGACACCGAACATAACTGTGCCTAAAAAGGAGGAACAGAAAGATACATTATGGTTGGAAGAACATCAGCGTTTTGAATGCTTTATACTGGAACTCAAACATGAAGTGTGAAGCGTCTCTCCAGAAGAAATAAAAAGGAAACTTCTATGCTTAGTAAGGAAAGAGAACAAATGGTTTGAATTTATGGGGAAAAAAAGTAAATATTTCCTGGTAGTATAAATACTGCATTATAACTCAATCAAAGCCACGTTAAAACCATAATCTGCTTTTCATCCACAGAAAGGGAAAAGTGCAAGTCAATAGACGAGTGCAGAGCAGCAAGGACTATAAATCACTAGTAAAATTACCCTCCAGAGGAGAGAACTGTGATGGCTGTCAGCCAGACTGTGATCAGCCAGTGTGTGTGTGTGTGTGTGCGTGCTGTAAGTGGAACAGTGTGTACTGCCATGTTTATACATTACAGCTGGATCTATACTGGCAGCTGGTACAGGTCCGTACTTAAACATACTGCATGTCTTTATGAAATATTTTCACACTGTGGGACCGGGTGTCTTTAATGGATCTGTAGCCAAAGATGGTTTTCTTATGCAAAACTGCACGACACAAAATTATTCTAATATTTTCTCCATGTTTGTATGCATGTGCTGACGTTACGCTTGAGCTGGCAGTTTAGAAAAAGCAGCATTTTATTGTAAAGCAAATTAAATGTAACAACCACATAGAGATGCAAAAGACACGCAAGAGGCATAAAATCGCAGTAGAGACATTAAAACTCTGAGAATGAATTTGTGAAGTAAATGCTGTGTTTAACTGGAAAGAAAATTGTACTCGTGTGACTCAAACTGGGGAAACGTATGTTGCTGAAGTCAGGGGTGGAGCCAAGACATGGCCTGGATGGTCATACCCAGCACCAACTTAACCTTTAATCCCGTATGTATCATGTTCGATACATACACACTCATAAATATATATATATATACATATATATATAATAATCTTTTGCATCCCTTTATATTGAAAATTTAGCTCAAAACACTGTTAAACACAATCAGACGCTTGTCTTCTGCCCCCTGGTGGATACCTTTTATACTACAATGATTTTGACATCACATGGTAATAAACAATAAATATACAAAAATGTTATTTATTATTTTTTTTAAATTTTGTGAATAAAAAAAAAACTTCAGATTAAAAAAAATTGAATTTGCTCCTCGTTACATACTGCTGAAGAAGCAAGAACATTGTTCTTGTTCTCGAANACAATAAATATACAAAAATGTTATTTATTTATTTTTTTTAACATTTTGTGAATAAAAAAATAAACCTTCAGATTTAAAAAAAATGAATTTTCTCCTTGTTACATACTGCTGAAGAAGCAAGAACTTTGTTCTTGTTCTCGAGGCTGCAAAAACAAGAAAAAGTTTGTATTGGTCCAGTCACTGCATACTACACGAGAAGTTTTGTCCACGATGGGGCGGGATTATTGTAGGGGCTATGTCTGTGTTTTTATGTGCATGAACATCTTACTGGGCTATTTCATATTTAGTGAGAAACTTCGTCTATGGCAGGGCGGGGTTGTGCATGTGGCGATGTCATGTCTTTAAATTCCACATGTTGTAGTAAAACGACACAAGCTGTGTGGTTAAAGTGAGAAATTGGCTTTTCGTTTCTATCCTACAATTTCCACAATGTGTTGTTTACATTTATGTACTTTCTCACCACTTTGATCAGCTGTTCATTAAAACTATCCCTTCAAACTTGCATCAGAGGAAATGAAAACTCACAACTTTCCGATTCATTCTTTCCAGCGTTAACCGCACTCACCTCAAAAGTCCAACCAATCACACAAAACGTCTTGGAGCCCCACAAGAACAAAGTTCTACTTGGCTAATTAGTCGAGAACTGTTCCCAATCACATCCCATCCCATTTGTTCTTGTGGCCTGGAGAACTAGAAAAATGTTCTTCCTTCTCGCTAAGTATGTAACAGCCTTTAGATCAATGGTTCCCAACCTTTGTTCCTTGGGGACCCCGTTCATGCATATACTAAAATGCCATGGACCCCTGCTCCACCTTGTGCTGGAACCATGCTGGTTTTAGGCTTTCAAAAGTGAGATTCTCACCATAAATAATGCATTCTGGTTGAGTCCTGTCCTCTGATAAAGCCAAAGTTAAATGAACAACATACAGCCTTACTTTCTTTTCTTTAAATAGGGACAATTTATTTATTAACCACAATGGCTCTAATGTTAAAAACCTTGAAAATATATTCTATTTACGAAATGAAATTTAATTAAATCAGTTTGTAAAGCACCAGTTCACAACAAAGTTCTTTTAAAGCACTTTTACACAGTGCAATTAATTGTAGTCCAATTATGATACGATGAAAACAAATCTACATTAATCCAATTTATAATACTGTGTATGAGCCAATTCACTGAACTGCCTATCTAAGGAAACCAACAAACTGCACTGAATCTACTTTTCCGTTCAGTCCTGCATCCTGGGCGTGCAGTGAGCGGTGGGCAACAACATGAAAAGATGAAGCAGAAATAAAATAAAACTGTTAAACATAAAGGAATAAACAATTTATAGAGAAACCACTCCTTCTTCACGGCAGTTATGTCTGTGAATGTAAAGAAAAATTACCAAAATAATCAACGATATACCCNTGTAAAGAAAAATTACCAAAATAATCAACTATAAAGATATGCACTCTGTAGGAAAACTACTGGGACACCCCAGTAGCAACAATGTTCTGGGCTTGGACCTCCATATAAAAACATTCTGACTCCGGCACTGTGGAGTCACATTAAGAGGCTTCATTTCCTTTAGCAAACAAAAACAACAACACAAACAATTCCAGTTATGAAGTAAACCTTTAAGATTTAAGCTGGAGGCTTTGGGAAACAAGTTTAGGTCAAAGCAAACATCTGTGAAAACGTGTGTGTGTGTGTGTGTGTGTGTGTGTGTGTGTGTGTGTTTGCAGCTGCATGGTATTCAATCAAAATGTCTGGCTTGGTCCTGCTGGTGTTTCTCTGATCCTACCTTTCAGTGGAAACTTGAAGCGTGTGTTAACTTCAGATGGTAATCCTGCATGGTTTATGTGGCTCCTTCCCTGACCAAGAACATTACATAACAGCTCTTTTTTTCTTCTTCTTCTTTTGTTGTGAAAACCTCTACTAGAACTTGGAACGTGTGTAATAAATCTGCATGTAAGCAATAAGTTGGACAGGCAGCATTAAAATTTTAACTTTAACTAAGACATAATTAGACTAAAGCGTCTTGCTGGCTGTCGTGCATCAGCGTATGTCCCAGTGAGGTCCTCAGAGTAAACATGTCAACGTCACCATCACCCTACGACCATGCAGAGCTCATGCCTGGGCAGATCTGTGAACTGAAAACAGAGTTTTATGTGAATGACTCTCACCTTGTTCCGGTTTCTGCTGCTGCTTGAATCCACTGAGGAGGAGACGGATTCCAGAGTCAGCAGCCCTCTCTCTCTCTCTCTCTCTCTCTCTCTCTCTCTCTCTGTCTGACTCTATGAGTGGAACAGAGTGGAAATCCAGCTCTCTGTGGATCCCTCCTTCATGTGAGCTCGGTCCTGTCTTTCATGACAGCTGTGCTCTGTCAAGGATGACTTTCTGACCCCAGTATGTGCACCTGTGATGCAGGGGAATGCAGGGAGAGAGTGGTTAGGGGATTGATTTAACTTCAAAGTGCTAAATGAATTTGATAGTGTAAATAACAGCACAACTGCTGGGTTACACTTCTGGTCATTGCCTCCTGGGTCTGAGCTTCCGCTGTGCAGAATTCCTGCAGCCATCCAAAAGTCCCGTTAGCCCAGCTGGAAAGAAAGAGAGAAACTAGAGGAACGAAGGAAAAAAGTACAGGAATGTTACTCTTTTTGTGAATGTGCTCTTAAATCTGATCTGTACATCATGTGAACAGCATATTTGGTTGAAAGTATTATTTTCATTATTATGTTTATTTGATTTGCAAAACTGATGTCAAGACATGTTTCAAAAAGTTGAGTTGTGTAAAGCAAATCCCTTTTAGATGCCAAAAGAAATGTCTCAGCTAAGACATACTATAAATAAAAACTAAACTTATGAGATAATATTTTAGACACTTATATTTATAGTATATAAAGAGAGAGGCTGAGTCTCTAAGATGTAAAGATAAGAAGGACTGCTTGACAAAGTGGTTTAGTGGTTTAAAAATGACGCTGCTAAACACAGTGGCACAAGGAAGCTTGAAGATTTGATCAGTTATGAAAAGATTAAAGGAATATAGAGAAATCTCTGTATGATCTGGACTATCTGCAATAGTCTATGTTGTTTTTCTTCCTTTGACAGTATTTATCTGGCCTTTCTGTTAGGTTTTTTGTTTTTTTTTTCTTTGTTTTCATGTATTTCTGTTGTTCAGTGTGTCCTTTGTTTCTCTGTCTTATTGTTTTATTAGATCTAATTTCTGTTTGCGTTAAATTTGGGTTTGTCTTTATTTCCCAGTTTGCTTTTAGTTCACGTTTAATGTTTTTACATGTACTCTGTTTAGCTCGTTCCTGTTAACGTTGCACTCTAGCTAGGTACACCTGTTTTATTTTTTATTATTGTTCCTGTTAATTTGTTTTTACTGACCTCGGTAGATATTCCCCTTGGTCTCGTTGTTTGTTGTAAAGTCATCCCTTGCTCTGTTCCTGTTCTTCCTGATTCTCTGAATCTTTTTATGGCATGATACTCTGTAGTAGTTGGTGGGATCTTCCCAATTTCTAAACNACTCTGTAGTAGTTGGTGGGATCTTCCCATTTTTTAAAAATTTTTCTGAAATTGTTCCACAATTTTTAGATGCCGTTTGTGACAGATCGGTGAACGTCTGACACTTTTTACATCTGAGAGGCTCTTCGTGTGTTCAGTCATGTTACTGTCCTGTTTCCAGTTCGCTTAGTTAGTTGTTAAATGTTCTTCTGATTTGTTGCCATGCTTTTGCTCCCATCAAATATTTTGCATGAAATGGTAAAATATCTTTGTTTCAACATCTGATATTTTATTCTTGTCTTATTGAGAATAAAATATGGCTTCATGAGATTTGCAGACCCTTGCATTATTTCCCAACTTTTTGGATTTGTAGTTGTAAAGAAGAGCAAAGAGTTAAACTTCCCATCCTTTGTACTCCTAAACTTCTTGATGTTTATCACAATGGACCTGATTATTACTTATTTTCAAAATTTATAGAAGTAACTTTTTTTTTCTTCCAGCATTTTCATCTTGTGGCTTCTTGAGAAGGAGGAGGCTGAAGCAGGGCAACATGAGCTCAGCTGCTTGTGTGTCTGAACTGTCATACGTTTATATGGAGCTACATCAGGGGACCATTCCTCTGCTTCTTCAGCCAGTAAAAACGTTTAGGAGACACGTCTGAAACCACCTGATTTGTCTGTGGAAATGAGAATCGTGGCTGATTGTAATGCAGCCCAGACTTTTCAGCTCTGCTTGTGATTACTCCCCGTTGCTGAACTCAGCACCAACGACCCTCCTTTGATGTAGATTTCATTTGGAAACACGTGGATTTGAACCATTTGCTGCATAGGTGCAAAGGAAAACTAAGGGTGACTGCTTTTTCTTTAAAGGAGATGAAATTACGTTTTGGCAGCACGGGGATTTTTCATCCTCACCACAACCCCACCCTCATATTTCCTGCACAACATATTGTTTTGCACTGATGTAATTACAGGGAACTGGGTTCAAATCTGAAAAACAGAGGTGAGTTGAAATTTCAGACCTCATAGCATTCTTGCGGTTTAGCTCAGAAAAACAAAGAGTTGGTACGATATCAAAGCGTGGCTCCTCTGAAGCTTAAAAACACGCAACCTACAGGACCATCTCACTCAGAAAAGGAAAACTATCTTCTGTTCACGCTTGATTTGGCCCACTTGTTTTAAGTAACAAGTTGGACTTGTTCAGAAACTATTTGACCCATGTGGTGGATGTGGCTGCTGTGCTGTCTCCTCCAAACATTTCTTCACATAACGAGCTCACGGTCATTCTGTCCTCACACCCCTCCACTGTGGGTGAGATCCAAAACCAGCACCGAGCCCTTTCCAGGGGAATTGTAGAAGGAGGGAGAAGGGGAACAATCACTGACTCTGCTGTGTTCAGGTTTGTAATGTCACCTAGTGGTAGAAAGTGCACACAACATTACGACGGCATATGCAAGGACTGAATGGGTCATCTTGTTTCTATGGTGACGGCCTAGTGGTGTTAGTTTGTAGTAGTAGCTCTGAAGCAGCCCATAATATAATAACAGCCAGTAACACAACGATTCTAGACATTTTAAATGAAATAAAGGCAGTAGTGTAATAACATGACAGTAATGGGATCATGTGGCCCTGATCACTGAACATTTCTTTTTTAATGCCCCTCTGCCACCCCAGCATCCGGCTACTGGCTGGGTAGGAGAGAAAATATTATTCTGTACGTTGACTACAAAATTTAACTGATTAAAGACATGAATGGACATGGAGTGATCGTAGCCTAACTGCAAAAGTAAAATGTTAAAAGAACTCTTGTATTTCTGAGAAATGCAGTCTAATTTATGTATTATGACAAAATGTGGCTGCAGTTATTAAATTTTCACATGATTTCTTTTTCTTGCTATGCCAATAACCAACCAATAGCTTAACAAATGATCACATTATTAGCACATTGTTTTTTTATTATTGGCTCATAATTTGCATTACTTTATTGCCAACTTTTAACATCATTTTAAAATTTTAAATTTTAAAAGGCCAAAATTATCATGTTATTGGTCATTGTTACATTATCGGTTGCTACAAACTCCGATCATATTGTGCCTTTTTACTCTGGTTTTCTTTCTACACTGTATTGGATGCTGTACTGCTGGTACTCATTTATCTTTTTAACATATGTTATTATGGAAAACTATGCTTACTGGAAAGTTATTGGAAGAAATTGATGAAACCCCGAATAATGGCTGAGAAAAGATGGAAGTGAGAGAAAAGGAGGAGGAAATCATTGTTAATCGTCATGGGGAAAGTTAGATAACCAGTAAATAAAATGTATTGTGAGAGCACTGATGAGGACACGGCGAGAATACTGGGAATGCAGTATTACGTAGATATCTTCACTGGAGACATGCCTGCAGGAGCAGCTATCTNTCTTCACTGGAGACATGCCTGCAGGAGCATGTCTACAACTATCGCTATCTGTCTGCCTGTGTTACCTCCAGATGCTACATGTAACCTTATCAGCTCAGCTTTTTCCAACCTACAAATTCTTTCTTTATTTGATTTATTTATCCTAATCATTTACTTATTGATCATATTATTGATATACTGATGAATAAGGATGCTTGAAAAGAAGCTGGAGAGTGTAGGTGGTCAAAGGGATGTATGGGTTGTCCCTCCAGGACCTATTCTATCCATGATCCAACCTTTGATATATTCAGGAAAATGGATGAATGGATAACTTTGCTGGGTATGTAGCTCAGTGGTTGATGAGGTAGTATGAGGCTTCCGGGTTCAATTCCCAGCATCTGCAGCCCCGAGGGGGGAAACAAGTCAGTGTTCTCCCAATCCCAAGTCCGAATAAATGCAAAGGGCTGCAGCAGGAAGGGCATCCGGTGTAAAAACATGTGCCAAAGGAATGTGCGAATACATCCTACAACTTCTACACTGGGTCAGGTGGAAGCAGATGATTCGCTGTGGAAACCCCAGAAGGCAAAAAGCCGAAAGGAAAGAAGAAGGTGAATGGATGACTTTAAAAAGGGGTTAAATTAAATATAAACACACATATTCCAAAACATACCAGGCAGCACAAAAGCAACACTGGATTACTCCTGATTTATTAAGTCAAACTATACTGAACAAAAAAATAAACACTTTTGTTTTTTCTCTGTTCTTCATGGGTTGAACTTAAAGATGCAGGATTTTTTCTATGGACACATAAAAGACTTTTTTGTCTTAAATCCTGTCTAGACCTGTTTTAGTGAGCACGCCTCCTTTGCCAAGATAATCCATCCACTGTGTGGGTTTTCTGTTTGTATGTAGTATTTAATCAGTCTGTGTTTCGTGACCGATTGTGGATTTCTGACTGTTGGAGCTTATTGTCTCGGGTTGAAATATCTCTTGTTCCTTCTTTTTGTTTACGCACTGCAGCCTCATGGCTGTGGTGTAGGCCCCAGTCGGCCCTGATTGGGGTAGTTGCCGTGGTGACAGGTGCTGTTGGACATGGGTAGACTGATTCAGGGTGTGAATGGATCCCCAAGATTTTCTTTGCTCACAGCAGCATGAAGCCAGATGTTTATCACTTTCAGTACTTTATACACACATTCAGTTTAGAGACAGAAATTAGAGGCTTTATAAATAAAGTTTGATTTGATTGGACAAACAGGATAAAAAAAATAATACTGCTGATTATAAATGGTAAATCAGTAGTTTCCATCCTGTCATGATGGTTAAGGTACGAATCATTATTTGATGTTTTTATGTTTTTAAACTTGCCAAAAGACAAAATAATCTGCATTTAAGTTGAGGATATTTGACATTTTATTTCAGCTACAACTGGAACGAGTACAGATTTTTTTTCATCCTGAGATTGAGATTGCATCATATAAGATGCTATCTGCAGAGAGAGATAAGTTGTGCAGTTAGCTGGCTTTGTGTGCAACATAATGGATTGACTTGACAGAACTGAAGCCATAATGTGGCACACTGTTGTGCAACTGAAAGAAAGGGTTGTGGAAATTTTGATCAGAAGCTACATCTTTGTTACTGACTGTCTGACATGACTATCATATAATTCTCTCTGAGATGAGCGGATGTCGCTGGTTGTGTCAGAGTTAAATGTCAAACCACACTCTAATACAGCAGCTCACTCACACATACACCACCAGGACCACCTGACAGGACATGTAAACACTCAAAACGGCACACACACCAAATAGGGTACAAACAACCTCACATACATGTGCACACAACTCAGACAGTCTCCCAGACTCTTTCTCAAGCTTATGCACATGCCAACACCCTAACCCTCATTCCACAACAACACAGGAAGTGACAGGGTGACCCATTTCTACCAGAGTTTTTATTTTGTACAAAAGCCACTGAGTGCAACGGAAATACATGTAGAGACAAGACAGACAATATTTATCATTGACCTCAATGATTTATTTTATGACTCCAGAGTGAGCTGTCTGATGCTAAATCTGCTGTCAGTACGCTGTATCACGTGCAGCTTCATCATAACATGTATGCACTGTTTCTGATGATCATTTGGCACAAGCAAAACAAAGATCAACACAGGTCCAAAAGTTACACTTACAACTATACAGTATGTGGCAAAGATTTAAGTCATTTCTATACATGTTCATGTTACAGTACAACTGATAAAACATCATGTGATACAAACTAAAGAAAGGAAATATGTGTTTGGTGGTTTATTTCTTTGTTGTAACAATGTCTCCCAATTATAAATCTTGTAAAGCCAATAGAACACATTCTGGTGGAAGGTCTGTATATTTCTCTCTTAAATAGAGAAAAATGCATTTCTGGGATGTGCTGGCACAAACGTTACGCTCAAGCTGATCCAATAAGTGTTCAACAGGGTTAAGGACGGCAAAAGGGCCATTCCATCCTCTTTGCTCCCAAATTCTGGAGGTTGTCTCTGATAAATCCCACTCTGTGAGGGTGAGCGTAGCCATCTTGGAGGACAAAGTTTGGCTCCTGACTGTGGAGATATGGGATTGCCACTGGCTGCAGAATCCTGTCTCGATAACTCTGAAGGCTTGTTTCTCAAGTGAAGAAGATGCCACCCCACACCATCACACTGCCTCCACCAAAAGGTGTTATCATTGGTGCAGCAGTCAGCATAATGCTCTCCATGTCTTTGCCACAATTTGACCCCATGATCCACCTGCCAAAGGCAGAATCTGGACCTGTTGCTGAACAAAATGTTCCAAATGAGATGCTAATTAGCCACCTGATTGTCAGCACCTTGGATACTAGAGGCCCAAAACAAGAGTCATTGGTGGTATAAACAGAGACTTTTAGAAGGTTTTCGTGGGCACGACCCACATATTCTACTCTGCTGCTCATACCACAACTGCAATTTCCTTACAAATGTGGCGCGATTTAAAGAAAAACAAACAGGTTTTCCAGCAGTTCAAATTTTATTGCCAAGAGACAAAGAAATAATCCATTAAACACAAATTCCCTTACTTTTTATGCCTTCAGTCCNCATTAAACACAAATTTCCTTACTTTTTATGCTAAGAATATGTTCATGACTCAGCTTTAAAAACATTAGATCACCATGAAATACATTAATTTATTTACATAATCACATCAAAAGTCATGTTTCACTGCTTTTAAAGTTCCAGATAACTTTGCAGAAACAAGGAGATTTATTTTAGTAAAGGCTAAATTATATTGTAAAATGACATGAACCATTTCCATTAGTTCTTGCAGGGCATATCTTTGTTAAAGTTGGATTAAAGTTACAAAGAATTAAAAAAAATGAAGATAAAGTTGTATTTACTACTCTGTGGACAATCTTTTTGGCTTTCTTCTTCTTTTCTTCTTTTTTTTTTATATCACTTAAACAACTTCAGATCTGCTCAAAACTACCAAATATAACCAATTTTCAGATTTGTTTTTCCCTTAAATGTAAAATTAGAATAAAAATAAACAAACAAATAAAAACGCTAAAAAAATTGCGTGTGAACTAATCTCTAATTCGTCAGTGTGAACATGATCATTGTGCAAAAAATGGAAATATGAAGTTTACCTCATGAAACAGGAAAGGATTTGAAACAGAAATGTCCAAGCTTCGAATGTGTGAGGAATGTTTTGATTAAGGAGTAGGCAGGTTATTCTTTTACTCATGCAACGACACATAAAGCACATCCCTTTCAACCGTGGAGTGTTTCTTCTTTTGTTCAGCACTTTGGGCAACTGCTGTTGCAGAAAATGTGCTATATGAATAAAGTTTAACTTAAAGAGGCCCTTTTAAAACACCATTACTTACTCTTAACACACACACACAAATGGTGGAAAAGAGCCCAAATGTTAAATAACACTACTTTTCTTCTAAATGGAAATGACATGACAGAATAGTTTTGACCATGAAGGTGTCCAGAAGGAGTATCTGCCCCTACATAAAAAGTACTAATACAATCTTTAACATATCCAAGACTCAAATCACCACTAACAGCCCACCTCACTATTTATTATTATATGGAAAGTATATTTTATGTCTTTTAAATAATTATCAATTCAAATCATTAAACTGGCATTTAAGGGTTAAAATCTTGAAAATGACTGAATGTTTGCTAGTTTTGAGCAAATCTTAAGTTTTTTATGAAGTTTGTTTTATGAGAAAAAGCAGAACAAATATTGATGTTTGATGATTTAATAGCAGTTTCATGTTTGCATGTTTACATTTTTGCCACAAAGGTATTCAGATGGTGCAAAATACATCGATAGAGTATAAAATGTGGGATAAAAAGATACGTGATTAAAAAAGTTTGACTTAAAAGAAGAGGTCTTGGAGAAGTTTCCGTCACAAAAAAAAAAAAAGTTTTAGAATGTATATAAATGCCTGATGAGACATAAAAGTTAATGATGGTAAACAAAAACAAATAAACCAATAAAGAAACTAAACTAATGTAAGTGAAGACAGTAATGGCTGTTTGCATGGTTGCTTGTGACAAACCCATGAGTAGTTAATGCTCAGTCATTACCGTTGCTTATATTCGTGTAATGACATATTTGCCCCACTATGCGTAGTTTAACTGGTGGTCAGTCTAGCTCATTGTAGAGCAGAGCATGTGCGGCTAATGTGTTCTGGATCACTGGAAAAACCTCCCTTTGTGTTGCTTCTTTGGCTATTCCAATCTCAGATCCTGAAACTGACAGACGTTATTTAAGATTTACTTCTTGAGCGAGCCAAAGATTTTACCGACAAATTTCATTAAAAATGGCTTACAAGCCTTTTTTGGGGGCAAGATTTAAAGGAACTGAGTCAGTATAAGACAGCATTGACTGCCTAATTAAATCACTTTACTTCAATCTGCCCTTCTCTGTTAGCTTTTGCTAGTTTGTGGGTAAAATAAAGCTCATGGAATGATAAAAGTCACTGCTGCTTTCTTCTTTTACTTATCAAGATTGCCTTTGATAAGCATGAAGTTGACAGCAGCATATAATTAAGCTGATTTCAACATGAGCTAACATTTTGATCCACTAGCTAGCTATCTTTATGATGAGGGCGACATAAATCTGGCTTCTACGTCGAATTAAGGCCATGATGGAGTGAAATGGACTATCACAGTGTGTTTACACCAAGCAAATGTAGCAACAACACTAATAAAAACACCAAAATTTGCATTTACATCAGCAGAAACTATGCAGAATTTGTCACGATGGGTTTTACTCCCAAATCGTTTTCACCCCACCTCCTCACTCATTTCCATCTAACCTCATCTGAAGCACCGGAGAGTTTAAAATAGAAGGGAACTGAGCGGATTTCTCTGATGCTTACATTTTTCCTATCTGGATCGGTGCATATAGCTCAACATTTTTCATATCTACTGATTAAACTTGCATCTAAACTTTGAAAACAATCAGACAATTCAAATGCATCTTCTTTGCAAAGCATTAGCCATTTTGGTTTGTGTGGTAGTCTGGTCCTACCTGGAAGATAAGAAAGAGCATCCTGGCTGTTCAGCATGATTCTCTAAACCTATTTCAGCATCACAGATGATATGTAGGCGGTTGCATCAGAGGTCAAAATACCACTGAGGGATGTAATGTATATTTGAATTTTGGAGATACATATGTTATCATCAAGGTGATCTAATTCAGCAGGACAATGTCAGACCTCATTCTGCATAACCTCTATTATGTCTCAATATGGTGTGTTTTAGTATATACAGTGTGTGTGCTTGCCTGGCCTTCCTGCAGGAGAAGCATGGAGCAGCATGACGAGGAGAACAACAACACACTGCTGAGCAGCTACAATCTTGCTGATTCTTTTAGAGTTGCAACAGTTAGTATCCTTAATTCCCACAAGACTAAAAAGCAGAACATGTGATGTAACACAAAGGCAAACATCCCTCTATCCTAACCTTTTCAGCATGTTGCTACATGAAATTATATATATATATATTTTAATACAAAACTAGCTTTGAAAGTACTTTACAAAATGTCCCAAATGAAATGAGGACAGTGGCTTAATCAGAATTTAATGGCCCATTTTTAGATGGATTTATTGCTGAATGTTGTGTGCAGCTCTTTGAGTGTCAGATAACCTGTTTTAGAAGGTTCTACGGGCATGGAGGAAGACCTGCACATGGCACTAGAAACAAGCCATGCTGCAGAGCTGCCGCTGGCTGCTGCCTCAGGCACAGTCGCCTGCTGGCTGTCAGAGAGCGTCTGTGTAACGGTGGAAGGATGAGGAGGAGCTGGATGGGCGGAGGGGGGGCACGTGTGAGAAGGAAGATGTGCAGGAAGGAAGAGAACAGAAGACATCAGATTATCAAGAACATTTTCACCTTCTGTGTCTGTATATCTCATAACGTCCATCTCATTTTCCATTGTGATGCCAAAACCAGAGTCGGGGCACTCTGGCACCCTTTTCAGACTCTCATAAGATGGACAGGAGGCGAGCGGAGCGCACAGGGAAGGGTGGTGGCTGTGGCTGCTGGGCAGATTGCAGAAATCATCCTGATAAGTGAAGTAAGCCGGATCGGTTTGAGGTGAGCCACCGGATGAGCTGGACATGAAATAACCCATGTTAGAGTAGTCAGACAAAGAGGAGGAGTTGTAGGTGTTGGAGCCAGAGGAGGGGTCGCCATTAAGCAGGGCACTGGTGGAACTGGAGGATGGAGAGAGGAAGGGTACCCCTTTCCAGTCCTCACACACCTCCACTGAGGAAATTTGATCACATGACTGGGGTGTGATGAATGATTCAGAAAGTGGCAGGGGATTCAGCCATTTCTAGAGAAAAGAGAAACAAATTCAGATGAGTTTGTGATCCTGCTTTGTAATAGTAGTAGTAGTTTCTTCACAAACATAGAGAAATACAACCTTTTATGTTTTTACACTGGCAGGAGTGTGAATGGTCTCCCCATCTATATATATTCTATCATGCCTCTGTATGAATGTTGTTGGTGGCACAGTGTTTATAGGAAGGACGACTGGAATGAGGCTTACATAAGCACTTTGAAGATAATTATGTTTAACAAGCCTTCAGTGATCATAACCATGAAAAGAGCTCTGGGAGGAGAATTATACTCCTCAATTTTAGGGCACGTTTGACTTTATTTATTTATTTTTTTCCACCTTTTTTAGGTTGGAAATTCGTTACACCATATAATATTAAAACAATGTAAATGAGGCTTAAATAAAGTGGAAGAAGATATCTCAACTTTAAAATGAAATATTTCTATCTTTTTTGTCAAAAATAAGTAGGACATTTGAAATGATGAAAATTCATCACTAAGGATACATGATGCCGACTAAAATCTTTTTAATGTCTATGAGTTAATCTACACTTTAACAGAAACAGTGTTAAATTTGGCCACAGATTTCATATTTATCAGCCACAGAATAAATAATTTCAAAAAGTGCACATTTAGAAAATACACTATAAATAGTTTAATAATTGTTGTGCTTAATCACGTGCCCCAAACACTGAATGTTGAGGACGTTTATTTTTACCTCCAGATTTCCTCCATGGACAGAGTGGAGAGAGTGGAAGTAGTAAGAGGGGTTCGGTATTGGCTTTACTTTGAAGAACCTGACAGGAAAAAAGGAAACCTCAGATTATACTGCGTGCAAACACACACCAAGAGGCACTCAATGCTGCGATAAACTCACCGCCTGGTTTTGCAGTTCTTGTAAAGGGACAGAGGGACAGTGATGATGAGACAGACAGTGAGCATGACTCCCATCACCATCAGTGGCTTTTGCTCCAGCCACCACTCTGAAACACAGCTCATTGGTGAAAATCAGGAATCAGGAAAGAAAGATCCTGTGTTGTTTTGCTTTTTTTTTATATGTGCTCAAGAGCTTTAAAATAATTTTTTGTTTATACCTTCATTTTTTGTCTCATCCACTTTGTCTGTCGGGCCCATCCAAGATGTTACTGGACTCCAGTTGCTCCAGTGGCTTTTTTTTCTTTTAATGGGCATCACTCTCACCCTGACCCGCTGGTGGCCCTTCAGCTGAACACTAGGAAATTTCAGCTCTTGCTTTTGTGTAGAAAAGTTCATGGCTTCCTGATGACACATTAAAATTCGGCATGAAGACTAGGATGTTACACGAATGATGTCCCACGTACGATCAGGTTTGTTGGGCTTACGAATCCAAGCACTACTTCATGAGGGATGAAACTTTAGCTTGCTTATTTTTTGTGAATATAACTTTGAAAATAAGTGTGGTAAAAGTGTTAACAAGTGCTTACCCCCCAAGAATGTTTGTTCTTTGTGACTTGGCCTTCAAAGTCAAATTTGGATTTGAACAGGTAAGAAACAGGTCTCCCTAGGCTCCATGAAATCCAGGTTTCATTGGTAGTGAGGCTGACGTTTGGAGCACCTGGAGGATGCATTTTAACTGAATACACACACACAAAAAGAGATTGATAAGCTGTAATGAAAATGATTTAAAACATACTTATTGTTTGCTGTGCAGAGCCGATTCTTTTCCCCACTTTTTATGCAGTTTGTTGCAGATTTTTTGGGGGAATTTTTCAGTTAAAACTTGATCAGAAGTTGCTCTACAGAGATAAAAGAAACTCACTGTGATCTCTTGGGCTGTAGTCTGTGAGATTCTCCACCAACGTGCCGTTACACTCCACACTGATGTTCGGCATCACCTCATAACCAGTGAATTCCTGCAGGGAACCGTTAAATTGGACTGGAATAAGAACTTGAGTTTTCCAAACAGTAATTAATACAGTAGGAGAAAAAAAGGCCAGTTAATGGTTTGGTAATCTTGTGCAAGATATATGCTAGGGACTTACTATTCCTTCAAATGCAAAACTACAGCCTGGAGGAGACTTCATGCGTTGTTTCAGTTTGCAGCGTCGCCTAAAAAAAAAAAGGGACAAAATCCAACTTAATGCCCCACTTTTGATTAGCTGATGACTAAAACCTTTATTTTCTCATAATTATGTATTTAGTGTGATTTATTCCTCATAAAGCGTAATTTAAGTTAAATTTCGACATGTAGTAATGGAAACATCTGCCGTATCTTACTTAATAAATTCAAAATTTGTCAGTGGTTTCCAATCTTTCATCACACCAGAAATCCAACAGTCCTCTCCAGAGTTGTCCTGAAAGCTGATCCAAGTACAGCTGACGTTGTTGACAAAGTCATTTGTACAGTGGAGTCCTTGTGTGTTGGAGAAGAAGAAGAAAGAGACGATGGTGTCGATATGCGAGTATAATTGGTCATCAGATTTCTGAGCCACCCATTTTTGCCTAACAAAGCCACAGAGGAGCAAAATTTAACTTACCGAGTGAGTCTTTATGACAGTCAACTGGACGCACTGGAAACAAAACCACCAGGATGTATAAGAACCACAGCAACTCCGTGTCCATGACGACGATATGACTGTAAGCAGACAGGATTAAACCTCAAGTAAAACAAAAAATATCCCCCAACGATCGGAACGTATTGAAAAATGAGGGGAGAGCCGATGACATTTTTAGTTCATAACTCACTCCTGAAACCCGGAGGCTGAAACTACATCACCAAAAATTTCTACTCTTACAGAGATTACTAGAGCATCAGATAGCAATACCAACTGAAACTTGAATGAAAACACTTTAAACAGTGGAGAATTTATAAATTAGGGGCTTCTGTTTGGTTGTACTGCTTTTTTGAGGAGACATATACATATATATATATATATATATATATGGAGAGAGAGAGAGAGAGAGAGATAGATAGTATGGTATACAGTATATAAATGTAGTATGGCTGACTTCATGTTTGATAAACCAGTCACAGTAATCTGCTGGCAAATAATTATGATTATGATATTTAAAAATAGATTATATTTTTTTAAATAGTTGCAAATAGAGTCATTCAGGGCTGGTTTTCTATCCAAACCGAAAGTGGGCCAGACAATAAATGTCCTGAGAATGTATCACTGACATTTTAAGCATACATCTACAGAAGAAAGAAGCAACTTCCTTCTTAAATAATCAGCTTTTAAGTGAGGAGAGCTGCTGAGTATCATCTAGGTTAGAATAAATTAAACCATCATATGTGCAGGCAAGTGTGCATACTAATATATCTTTACTGTTGTTGATTTAAAAGAAACATTTTTATTCTCATACATTAGCTAAATTAAGTTAAAAAAAAGTACCTCATGAGTGCTGGCGGCAGATGGTCAGCAGGAAGAAACACATCGTTGCCTCCTTTGCTGGACTGATGAAGATTTTCTTCAGTTCTGCTTCTTTCTGTCCCTCTTTCTTTCTATTTATACATTACTATCTCTCTCTTTCTCTCTCACTCTTGTGTAAGCAGTTGCTCATCCCTCTATCTCCTCATTCTCACCTCTCTGACTTCTTTTAAGTGCCCAGTGACATTTTCCACTTGAAACCACAGCATACGCATAGGTCTTACAGGAAGCTTTGTGCAGCTGTGAGTGATAGTGAGAGGGGACGGGCCCCGGGTGGAGAGCGAGAGGAGGTGCTGGTGTTAGTGGAGGGAGGGGTGGTGGTGGTGGTGGTGATGGTCGTGGGGGTTGCACCCTGTTAACATGGTGCCTCTTCTTACACCCACCAGCAACTGGTACTGCTACCTGGGCCCCCCATCTCATGGTTTAAGGTTAAAATATTTGCATAAAAACATAAGAAATACAAAGCAACACCACATCCTGTTTCAGTTGTGACTTAAAGTGGTGTTGTATGGAGAGAAACTCTTAGTTCTATGAAGTGGTTTTTGTCATTGAAACTCTGCTTTAAAAAGAAAGATTCAAAAGATTAAAAGGGCTAAAGAAACCAGATTTTGAAAAGTGGAACGTGGACAGAGTGACATCTGCCTCTGTCTCCCACACACAAAAGCTTTGTAGTATCAAAACATACTTCTGCTACAGCCAAAACCAACACAGACGCATATACACAAATGCATCTGAAAGGAAAAGGATCAGCTTGTTGTTCATGCAGCAGTCATTGAATGTTTAATGTCTGCAGTAGTGGTCTGTTAACTAACACCACTTTGTCAAATCTGACCACAAGACAGTATTAATACACAGTTCACAGCTGGGCTAATAAATTTGGTCCTATGAGGTCCACAGTCCTGCAGGGTTTTCAATGTGTCCCTGCTCTAACACACCTGATTTAAATTAATGAGTCGTGGTGGAGAATTGAGTCAGGTGTGTTGGAACAGGGACATATTAAAAACCAGCAAGACAGTGGCCCTTGTATGTATGAATTGAGTACCCCTGCACTTGAGAAAACATTTAAAGAAATAATAAAATAAATAAATAAATAAGCCCTTTTTGGCATACTTGATCTTTTATAAAGTGTCTTGTAAAGTTTTCTGGCATGTTTCTAGCATTTTTCATATCACCTTAAAGTTCAGTGAAGGGCCATTGTGTAACACGCCTCCATGTTTGTAGACTGACAAACCACAAGGCATTCACACAGTCAACATGACATGTATTAATGTTTGAACACACAGTCTGAGTGGGTTTGGTTCTGCAGTAGGCCAGAGATAATGTAATGACAGCTGCCACTAGTTTCTGTAGTTATTTAGGTGACAGCTTCAGCTTGCGGTAGGACCAGAGGGGTACAACGGTGCAGAAAAGGTGTAGGAGTAGGAAGAAGAGCACACAGCGCTGACTGAAAGGACAGCATCTGCTGTGCCGGAAAGCCGCTAAGACCATAGCGATATTTTTGCTCATCAGCCAAACAAAAAAACACCTCAATCAATACATCACAAAGGGTTGGGTTCAATGAGGAGGAGGTGAGAACAAATACAAAAAGGGTACACTTTTTTTGTTTGCAACAAAGGGTGCAAATCCTGTAGCATTGTGTGTGTATGCATGTGTATACATATTATTTTTAAAACTTGCAAATTACGTTTGAGTTAAGACAGCAACAGGTATTATGCTCTCTTTCTCTTATGTTTAATGACTCATTAAATGCAGATGCTAGCAGTTAAATGTACAATTCCTGAGTTGACTAAATTTAATATCCTGTAATGCAAAAGGCTGCTCATTAGATGAATAAGTCATATTATTTGACACTAGGTCTGTCAGAATTATGACAGGAGTCCAAACTAGCAAGAAAAAGCTGAAGCAACAGTTATGCTAACAGCTACGATTAGCCGATATGAGGCTTTAGGTACTGTGATGCTAAATATTAATGTTAGCTAGCTAACAAGGACAAAGAAAAATGGTTAAAAACAAAAAAGTGCTAGATTTTTTCCCCTAACTTTATGAAGAAAAACAAAAACATTTGGAATTACAGATGACTTAGTTTAAACAAGCTAACATCTAAATAATTGAGCTTAAAACAAGAAACGTTTCTGCATGTATGCATTTTCTATGCCCAGCATTGACTGGGTCAGTCATTATAACTTTTAACAGTCTCTGATCAACTCTGCTTAGAAAAGAATGGATCCAATTGCTATTATGGCTTGACAGGAGGTAAGGTTGTGACAAAAAAGCAAGTTTCAGTGGTTTCTGTTGAAACCACCTCCATTCTGCTGCCTGCACACATCACACAAAGCAATGACTGTCCTCTTCAGCTGCTGCTAGCATTCAGTTCTTTTTGTTTCAGTTTGAGCTGGAGTATGTGTTTTATGTGACATAAATTTTACAGTTTTCTTCAACATTTTAACATAAATTCAGATAAATTAAACACAGCTCAAAAATTCTGATCAATTCAAGTTTTATTTTCCTTTGCACAGCTTATATATTTACATATATAA
>CM047976.1:4866887-4881540 GCA_026261665.1 Melanotaenia duboulayi
TATATATATATATATATGAAAATGTACATGAGCACAAACAAAACACACACAAGACACACACAAGTAATTTTATGTTTTAGCACCAAAATGGTGTAGTTTATATTTGGTTAACCCTAAACCCACATATCACAATATGTCTTCTGTCTAACCAAACATCTTCTGGTGGTATTTTTTTCTCCAACAGTCTTCCTCTTGTTTGTTTAGTTGCAAGTTTAAAATGGCAAGCAACAACTTTGGTTGCATGTCCAAAGTAAACCAGAGTGTGAATCACACAGTTGCTGTGCACGTTGTGGTGTCAAAGTATTGCAACAGAAGTAGCTATTTTGTGGTGCACCTTTTTTCCATTTGTGTCAGTAATTTTTTGAGCTTCTGGTTCAAGATGTTTCGTTCTGTCCACTGGACTGCAAAGTAGAAACAGTGTTAGATATACTTATTTACATATAAAAAAGATGCATCACAACAACCGCACTAAGAAAATTAGATATTAGAAGAGGAGGGAAAAGGATGCTTACCCACGTCATCTGTTTGATGGCCAAACCACAGATGGGGGTCAGCAGGCCATGTGGTCAGAGGGTGGCTGATGTAAGAGTCCCTGGTGACAGATTTCCATGTTGAAGAGGTGCCTGGTGACAGAGAGTTCAGCTTAGAATGAAATAAGAACGTAACAACTAAGAAGTTTAAAACCTGCATTTGTTACTATATCTATACTTTTAAAAATTAAATTCTTGTTAGCTCTTTTAATAAGACATGAAGTCAAAATGAAAAAGTATTGGAAACTGGAGAAAAGAGGCTCCATGCAACTTATTTGTGTAGAATTTGTGTAGCCTTCGTGATGGTATCGGAGTGTGTTAGTGCATGTAACATGAGAAACTTGTCCATCTGTAAAGACATCATTAATATTTAACAAAATGTACAGGTTTTGGAGAAACATATGCTGCTGTGTTCAACAGAGAAAATCTTTCTTATTTCAGCAAAACAATACCAAACCTCATTCTGCACGCTAGCACAGAATACTCCGTAGTCAAAGAATCTTTGTGTTTTAAGAAACCAGGACAGCTGCAACAGAGCCGTAAGAAAACAGGGACTGTATATAAATGACCAGACCTGGAAATATGTTAGTTCGAAGGCAGTGGCTCAAGCTGAGATAGCCATGGTGGTGCAGGGTTGATCCAGCATCTGTATAAGGAGCAAGCGACAAAGGTGGGACCACGGGAATTTCTACAGCTTTCATCTGCAATACAGATATTCAGCACAGAATGGGTCGACCGAAATGGTTGTCACTGGTGCAGAAAGTAAAAAAGCATCTAAAAAAAATTGTCTTCTTACCTTTGTCTTTGCTTGTTTTGTGTCTTCTTGGCCAAGTGAGGTCATCATCCCAAGATGAGAAACCGCTGGGGAAGCGAAGCGAAGCAATAGGTGTTAAAGGTGTTACATTTCTTTAGAATGTCATGCAAGACACCTGAGAACATTACATCAGGTTTCACCCCCCATGCCACCCAAAAAAGAAAAAAAGTGACATTTGATTAAAACAAGCAACAAGCAAAGGTACACAGAACCTCAGATAAACAACACAACTTATTATTGTCACTATTTCTTGAAAAAAAAGACTAAACAAAAACAATTTCATCAAAATGTTGAAACACTGTGGTGTGATGATTCAATGGTTTGTAGAAACACATTTCACTACTTGATGCCTTTTCAGTATGAGCTTAGTTTTCCACATGGTTCACTCTTTTTTTGCTACAATGCATTGAAGTTTGCAGATATTTGAACATGCACAACTCTGTTAAGGTCCACTATAGTATGTCAATCAAGCTGAGGTCTGGTCTTTAACTGGGTCATTGCAGACTTGACCCCTTTCTTTTTCACTAATGCTGTTGTAGATTAGCTTCGGTATTTGGGACCAAATAAATGTCCTAATGAACGTTCCAATTTCAGCCAAACTTGTACAGATATTACCATCTGAGTTGAAGGATGTGTGTCCTCTCATTTGACTTTGGTATACAGAGGAATTCATAGTCGTCTTAATTACTGCAAGCCGGTGTCCAGGTCCCGCGGCTGTAAAACAAACCCAAATCATCAACCCTCCACCACTGTGTTTCACACAGGGTTTGGGAAGTTTGGTTTTTATAGTGCAGAGCACCACATTTGTTTCTGAAGTTGTGCTGCATTGCTATTTTTTTTTATAGAGAACTGGCTTTCTCCTGGCAAAAGTTATACTTGTGCAGTCTCTTTCTGATTATACTGTCATGAATATTTAACATGACAACTGAGGTCTGTAGAGTTTGAGACTAAGTGTTTAACACCAGTCTTTGTTTCTTGGTGCATCCTTTGCTTTTCCACGTTTCCAGCTTAGCTTTGTTTTTAGGTATCTTTAATGCCTAATGTATTATAGTGTCTGATTATTAGCATTATGTAGGTAATTTAATTATTTAGTTGCACTAAGCAAATTTAGATGACTATAAGAGTCTGTTTCTGTGATTATCACAGGAACAGAGCAAATTCAATGACCTTTCATAGCAGACAGCAACAAATAAACTCCATGGGTCATGTAGGGTGTAGCGTTACATGTTTTCATATACAAAGTCTCAGGAGCTCTTAGGAGTGGTTCCAGATGTGCTTAGGAATGTTGTTTGTAAGAGCATATAGTGGTGGTTTTCTACAATTGGCTGAGAGACCTCACAGAGCTGTAGATCTTTTTTTAATAATAACACCTTTTTTTTTTTTTTATTAAATGTCAAGTTGGCATCCGGAGCTCTTTTTACCTCAAAGTATTTTTCCACATCACATGCTTCAAGTATTCAACTACAAAATGGTATCACAAACCAGAGGGTCATCACACAATGGAGCCACCTCATCGCAGAAACAACACACTGACATCAAGAACAGGAAAAGAAAGAAACAACAGGATCATGTTTAATACATACATTTCTGAAACCTAATACATAACTATACGGTAAAAACTTCAATGTCACATACTCATGATCTGCCCCCTGGTGGATACATGTACTGTACACATGAATTCCTTTTAAATTTGTTATACTTTGTTTAAAGAGTCAAATAAAAACTTCAGATAAAAGAAAAGAATGAACTTTCTGTCCATTATTCCATAGGTCAGGCGTTAAAGCCTTAATGACTTTGACATTTCAGGATGCATTTATCATTTTAAGACTTTATAAGGAAAGTATCTTAATTTTTGTCCCGATACATACAACCTTAGGATTGTTTTATACGTTGACTATTTGCCATTATGGTTAACTTCAAAAACCATTTTTAAAGTGATGAGTCCAGAGATCTGGGATATGAAACAAAGTGACTAGATAATAAACAGGCTAGTGGACCTGGTTTCTGAAAGTTCATGTTTATGTCGCTGAGCGGATTAAAGTAGCGTCTGTCTGCAAACTCCACTAACTGCAGCAAAAAGATCGTCCTGAAATACCAAGAGGCAAGACGATGTTTTCTGTTTGTTTTTATTCAACTTTATTTCACAATTTCAGACCATTTTTATTGTGTCCTTTGTTATACCACACACAATGTCAACTGGCTAAAACAATATAAAACATAACTCCCACAGTTTTCTGTTATTTATATTATGTACATGCACTCAAAAATTTCAGAGGCAAAGGGGGAAAAGAAGAAAAAAAAGCTAGGTCTACTTTCAAGTGCACTTTCTTTTGTCATTGTTGGTTGTTGACAGGCCATTCCAGTGAGGATCCTTCAGTTGGACTTGTTTTTTGGTTTTTTACATCTTTTTTGATTTAGGAAGTGGTGTGCGACCGAATGAAAAAGCTTGAAAAATAAACACAGCAAAAGGTTTTTGTTAAGTTTTTATGAAACGTCACAGCATCTTTGGAAGAAGACAAAACACTGAATATGAATCTGTGTGAAATTCATTTCTGTTTCACCCTCGGCTGGATCCACAAAAACAATCTTTACACTATGAAATGTTAGACTAGGATGAAGGATGATGGAGGAAGCAGAGCTATGTCTCTCCTGTCTTACTTCCAGTCTCTGCTTCCTTTCCTAACATGGACTGAACTACCTACATGAGGGCCAGTGTTTGGTTCACAAGCAACATTACAGAAGTGCCAGGATTGTCTTTTACTTAAATAACTTTTCTTTTGGATGCTTTTCTCGAAACTCTGAAGTTAATCTGTAATAAAGAATTAGCTTAGTTGTGCTTCTGTCTCAGTTTGTGGGAACATTCATGACAAAATATCCACAATTGATGGTTTGATAGAAGCTGGAAGATGGTACAACGGATGACATCTTCTTGGCTGAGCATGACACAGAGTTTGGGCATGAAGTTGTATTTGTACAGCTCTGACGACACGTTACTTATGGCATTGACAGGGACATGAGTAAGCTTAGCACTCCGAACTCTGACAAAACTGGAGATATGGTTTATACAACAGTTACAAATGTCATATTGATAGCAGAGTTCTAGCATCATCAGCTATGCATTTGATGCATAAATACTTCTTAAACACAAATACAGTCATATTTTTTTATTAAAAAAAAAAACAAAGGAGGAAAGAAAAAAGAAAACAGGCTTGTCACCTGTGCAATAGTATAGTAATACTCAAACGTGGATTCTTATTGGAGTGGTCCTTCAGGTGCCGCCCGCCTCCTGTTTGTTACCACTGTCACTTCAGGCTGCTCAGGCAAGGCCGAGGGCAGCTTTCCACTCTATGTGGGGGCAAACTTCTTGGCCTGTGCCCTTACCCGCTTCTCATAGTCCATCCTGTTCTGACTGAAAGAGATTAATACAAAAGCAACACTAAGTACATTTTAGCTTTCCTTCTGTAACTCTAGAACCTGGCAGGTGTCAAGCCTTGTACAGAAAGAAGCTCGATGCCTTTGTTATATGCAAACCCCTAAACAGTCGGGATGCCGTGTGAAATGTAAATAAAACAACGCAATCACTCGCACGTCTCATAAACAAGGACTTTATCCTTAACTGAACAACAGATAAAGGGCTACAAGTGAAACATTCGACTCTTTTATAAAAAATGTTAGCTTGTCCTGAATTTGATGGCAGCAAAGTGTCTCAAGAAGTTGGACCAGGGCAACAAAAGACTGAAATACTAATAAACAGCTGGAGGAACATGTCGCAACTAACCTGGTTAATCGGTTAACAGGCGAATGAAAAGACAGGGTATAAGAGGACCACCGTAGAGAAAGATCTGCAGAAACTTTTAATATTATCTAATCTACAAGACATGTTATCACAACATCTGAGGAACTTGGGGACGTCTCCGTGCACTGAGGACACACTGAATACCAAACTGGATGGACGTGATCTTCAGGCAGCACAGCATGAAAAACAGGTACGATTCTGTCACGGGAATCACTGAATGAGTTCAGGAACATTCCCAGACTGTGAACACAGTTCACCGAGCCAGGAGAGTGGCTGGAGCATGCCCCGCCATGTTGTCACATCAGCAGGAGAACGGCGTGAAAGCTGGCTGACCGTTCCACACGCGTGATGGGAGCGGCTGAAAACATGGATGATGATTCCAGCACATCTGGTTTGTGTGGTGGAATCACCGGCCAGTTCCAGTTCAGAAGAGTGTGGTGATGCTGAGGAATATGGGGGCATCGCAGCTTACAAGATCGAACCGTACCGAGCGGACTTCCTGCCTAGCGAGTCAGACTCTGAGTTGGAGAGTGACGGTAGAAGCAAACATGGCCGCTGCAGCAGCAGTAGCAAGCGCACGGCCGGGGAACACATGCCTTTGTTACTGATGTTATCTGTTCATACATTTAATTCATTTAAACCCGACGTTTAAAAAAGAAATCATAGCAGCATTCTCATGATAACGATGCTGTTATAGGAACCTTGTGTCCGTAACACAATCCGTGTCCGTGTCAAACTGATACAGAAGTTTATTATGTTTTTTAAATGAGTAGGAAGACTAGTTTAAGTTTTATTCTAAATACGACGACGATGCTAAAATATTGTGTCCTAAGAGAAACATCGCTCTCTGTTTAGGACTGGGCATCGCCACTAACTTCCTGAATCCATCTGATTCAATTTGCTTTCTATTAAATCTAATTTGCTTTGATATCGACTTTTTCACAGATATAACAAAACCAGCTTTTCTTAAAAATAAAGACATCAGATCTTTTTTTTTTTTTATCAAACACTGAGCACGGTTACATCAAAATCAAATATCTGGGAGTAATCAGATTACTGTAATAATCTGATCTGACACGTCGACACACACATTCGAAAGATCGTCGTCTACATTTACTGGTCAGTGTTTCCTCCAGGTTCACAGCCGCCGGGAACGCTGGGATTAAAAAACACCCAGGACAGAAAAAAGTTGAACTTTCATTCAGTAGTCGCTCTAAATCTTCTTAAAAGTTCAGCTCTCAGAGAATATAGATCCAAAAATGCTGGATCTATTTAAAGCTCAGAGATCCCTACGACAACGTAGATCCAGCTTGTCCAGCTGTGTGTGTTCCCATGATGGACACGACGCTCTGGGCGGATCACTGAAGCAGGAGTGTTTCCATCGTCACCTCCCTGAGAGAATTTAAAAACTCGGATATTTTTGTCTGAGCTGACTGAAGCTCTCCGTCTGCTGATGGAAGTGTGATCACCAGCGTGTGCGTGCATGTGTCTGTGTGTGTGGCATCATGGCTGAACTCTGCCGTGGACACAGAGAGCAGCTATGACATGGTCATGAAAATCAGATAAATAACTTCAGACTTAGCTTTTTGATAAAAGGGTGAAGAGTAAACTTGTTCCAGAGGAAATGTGACTTTTAATTACTGTTGTGACTTGATGTCGTAAAGAGAAGAAGATCAAAATAAATGAACTTAACCTTGTAGTGTATGTGTGTGGGGAAGTCGCTTCAAGTTCTTTTCAAAGCATTGGGTGTTTGCTGACCATGGTGTTAGCATTAGCTGCTAATGGTCGAGGTGATTAGCTGCTAAACAGTTTACAGTTGAATGTGATCCAGTGGTGAATGAAAAAATGTGAATTTGGAATTACTTCAACACAAGTAACCGTTCAGATGTATACGCTAAGATCTCATAGAGAATTTGTAAATCACGCAAGAGTGGAGTCACTGTTGTTACGGGAAAGGGAAATGTATATAAAAAATATTAATCGCTATGTTTAATTAATCAATTCAAATCAATTAATTAATTTTTTACCCAGCTCTAATTCTGGTTTTTTAAACATTTCACATGGCATCCCAACTTCTCTAGAATTAGGTTTGTAAAAGAGCCTTTTCTACTATTTCAACTGTTCTTAAGTAAAACGTCATTTTATTTCAGGGTTAGTTGAAGGTGTCTCAGCAGCAGACATACATACCAGTAAATTGTATAAGCCTCTGCTTGTGCTGGGTCTTGAATGTTTGGCTCATTCAGCAGCTCCTGAATACCCAATAGGATCTTTAAAGAGGGGTAAAAAAAACAACAAAAGCTGGTAGAAAGTACACAGAAACCACTCCGAAACTCATAACAGAATGAGTGAGAGCACGAATGTCTGAGTGTTCACCTGTTTGATGGTGATGGCAGGTCTCCAGTCTTTGTCCTCCTCCAGGATGGACAGGCACACAGTGCCTGACGGGTAGACATTTGGATGGAAGATTGGTGGCTCAAATTTGCCTGTGTTGAAAATGAAATCAGAATTTTACATCTTGAAACAAACTGACTTTGTAGAATTGAAGATTTCAGTTGCAAAATGCAATGTAGTTATTGTAAAAATCCATCATTACCTAGTCATCATTAAGTGATTCACACAATGTCTCTAAAACACAAGAGGATCTGTGAGAGCGCCGTCATTGTGCAAAACTTGCATCACTTTACTCAAAAAGTGCAATTTTCCTCACATCACCGATCACACACTGCTTTTCTTTATCAATTAATCTGAATGTCTTTAGCAGAAATATGGTTCACATCCCGCTACAGGCTGGGATCAACAACAGACAAAATATATATTTTAAGATTAAAATGTTTTTCTTTTTTTAATACAATGTTTATTTAAGACATTGAGGGCACCATGACAACAGTGGGACAATCAACTGTGAGACTGAAACTTGACTTACTAACTGCAAACATTCTAAAATCTTAAGTCTAATCTCACACTGTGGTCATACGATCACACAGAAACCACAAAATATTTCCTATATTTATCTATAAATGACTCAAAGGCTTTCAAATACTTACAAGAAACTTTCTGAGAATAACAAAAGAGGCAAATAAGATATTAATGCACTACATATAAAGGTGTTATGGTGAAAACGTTTGTTTCCTGTTGAGTGTTTCTGCTTTGATATTTCTGTCTTTGATATTAGTTAAAACCATATGCAAAGATCAGAGAGAAGGGGTACTCACATTTGGGTGGAGAGGAAGGGTAGTCATCTTTAAACAGCATTCTGAGTTTGTAGAGTCCTCCCTCCCACAGAGTCTAAACAGAGAAAAAAACACAATCAGTAAACTCTGAGAAATACTCAAATTTATAAACCACAAAAACAAACAAAATTCATACCAGGAATCTAGTGAGGAGCAACACAAAAAAACATGCATTGTTTCTAAAGATGGAAAAATGCATGGTTTCAGTTCAGGAGCAACTACTAACATGGATAATTCTGATTATGATTTTAACTGCAATTGCGCAGCCCCGTGTAAAAACTACATAGGCACTGGCTGCCTGTTGGGTCAGAAATCCCTTCCCATGCTTTTTCCTTTACTGGCTCCTTATCACTAAGTTATAAATAAATGTGTAACATGTATTTCATAAACATACTCCTTTCTTCCCTGGGATGGCACACTCCCAGTTCATCAGATTCATGGTTCCATCTGGATTCTTGGTGGGCACAGCAACAAAACCCTGTGTGGTTTAAAAAAAAAACACAAATCAGTCCACTTTGTGCCACAACGATATAGTACACTGGTTTACGTATTGGGTTTTATGTTTGTTGGGATACAGTATAAGTGAAATCTGTGATACAGTGAATACGAAGTTGATAAAGCATGTAATTCAGCATGTTGCTGCTTACAAACGGGTGGTCTTTTCTCCAGGCTTTGCGCTCCTGAGACAGTCTGCTAAGAGCAATGCCAGACATTACTGCTCATCAACGCCTCCCTGTGGAAAAACAAACCAAAACTCATCACTTTCATTGAAGCTATTAAGAAACATCTAACTTAATGTCTTGGTTCCTTTCACCGAAATAATAAAATATGGGAAATAATTTACGAATGACCCGATCCATTTAAAAAAAAAATCAATTAGAAGGTGGTGATAAAAAAAAGGGGGGTACTAGCCACTGTAGCCCTCGGTAAAGGACAGAAACTACAACTCACGGAAACGGCACACAAAAATAACGTTTCACAAGTCCTAGTGTTTGTGTCACATCTATTCTAGTTAGCTTACCTCGTATTTTATTGGACTAAAAAGCGCAAATGGCGTGGGGTAAGTTTCAGAGCTAGCTTGTTTGCTTCGCTAATGCTAACGTTACCTTAGCTATGACGGACAGCGACTAGGGGGAAAAAAAAAACAAAAAAACACACCCTTCGACGTTTAAAAACAAAACTATTGGGCCAGTTAGGACGTTAATGGCCAATAGGCTATTCTCACACTATTACTTAAACACAATATTTAACGTGTAGTTTTGTAATTTGGGGGTAATTAAACAGAGTTATGTAAAACAATGTGACTCCATACACCGCCCAAACCGCGAAAAAGGACCCCAATCTGTTTATTTCGCAAGGACCTTCAGGCAGTGTATGGGACAGCCCAATGCTACACGTCACACATGGTCAACCATCTTTGTTGTGGATGTGCCGCTTCTTCCTTTTCTTCCTTTTGTCAAAGATTTTCATTGTACATGAGCGGTATGAACGTTTTCAGAAACTGTACAGCTACATCTCATCAAACATTATAAACAGCTGCATTCATTGATAATGAGAAGACCATTTAAACTAATTTAAAGATGAAATACAATTGTGTAGTAATGTTTTAATAGTGCAGTCAGCAAATATTGTGTTAAGTGGAAAAATAAGGTAATAACATACACGTTACAAAAAAAAATAAAATAAAAAAAACTTTGCAAAACAATTTANAAAAAAAAAAAAAAAAAAACTTTGCAAAACAATTTATTATTTTTTAAGCAAATGTAATGGTTAAGCTACACCTTTTTTGTAACCATAACGTTTTGTAGGTAAGAGTGGCCCATTCATGACAGAAATAATGGATTCACTTATTGTAACAAATATTTGCAGTGCCCCTAGAATAAATGTTTAATTAATCCCAAGCACTGCTTCTTTAAAATAACTCTTTCAACTTGGTGTAGTTAATTCTGGTCTCGCCTGTTTTATCACCCATCTTTCCCCAGTAAAACAAAACATTATCTGACATCAAAAAGTGATTACAGGAATATCTTAAACATTTAAATGGCTCATTTATAAAAATAAGTATTTGTTTGTTACAAATGAAAATATTAAATGCTCAGATTTAAGGCAAATTTTCTGACCAACTCAACACATGGACCCCTGCATAAATGGTCCCACATTATTTCAGCAGTGTGTGTTGTACTGCTACATATAGCCACAGTGATGTAACACAACCTACATACATGACCTTTGTTCAGAAAAAATACTGTCAGCCCACATCCACAACAGGGACTGGACTAAACTGGTAAAGTCTAGTCAATGTTTACTTTTTGTTTTTGTAACATGACGTCTAAGGGAAGCTTGCAGTATTTTATATTTGGAAATTTTCGTTTTTATGCAAGTTTAACCTACATCTCCTGCATATCCTGAGTCATATTTAAGAGGAAAAAAATGTGGCGATCACTATCGATATACTGTAACATGAAAGGAAAAATAACTAAAGCAGCATTCAACAGAAACTAAAACAGTGGAGCTGTAATAAAAAGTCAGCCTGTCTGCATCAATCACACATAAACTCTACTGAGTGTTTCTGTCAACTATTGAAACTTGCTGTTCTCCTCTTTCAGTAATTCATAACTTCGACAATGTTATGTACACAGCCATCTGTAGCATGCCATCATCTCATTTGCACCTTCCTTGAAAACAGCTCTTCATATCACACTTTCTTTCCCTCCCCCTCAGAAATGATGTGCTCTGGAGAAGCCCTTTTAAACCATTCACCCCACGAACCATCGTAAACACAAACTCCGGGGTGCCCAAGCCGATGAGCAGCCAGAACAACATGACACGCTGTGACACCAGAACCGCAGGAGGCCCAGAGCGGCTGCTCCAGGTCCACGCCTGCCTCACTGAAAAGCTTGGCCAGGGTGTCAGTTCCATGCTGCTTTCCAGAAGCATCCAGGAACGATGTGAACGGCATGCTGATCGCTCCAGGAAAATGTCCAGGCAGTACGTCTGAGAGGATGAAACAGAGGAGTGAGGAAAGGAGTTATCAGTAACATAATAAGGCCTGATTCTCCTCTGGTATCTTAGCAACATCTCTTGTATTTCATTCTGTTCAGCCTTCGCTAACAACCAGTGTCTTTTGAATCAACATAACAAACGAGTTAGCATCTGTGGATACGGTTCACTAGATGTGACTTAAAAACCCAACTGTAATATGGATTTGAACGCCACATTGCTCTTTCCCCAGACCGTTTTCTCTCAAACCTACAAATGTCTTCTCTGCTCATACTGTACTTAATTAAATATATCAGATTTGGCATCTATTTAATGAATATGCCGCTATCTGAATGCATTTCCAAGTTCAAGTAAAAGTTGAGGAAAAATAGAAAATCTCAGGCTTTGCCAAGGTCTTTGACCTCATGGTCAAACAGTCTTTATCCTCATCAGAAATCTCTGGAGCTTCAGCTTGAGCAGAGTCACAGCCAAATACAGGCAGGACTATGTGTGTTACTCCCTTGTCTTCTGTCTGAAGCAATGTATTGTCGAAGTACAACTTGGCTGAATTAGGACAAGCCAGTTGGCTCAATCTCTGCAGCATATTACATTTTTTTTATCTTCAGAAATTCTTCAGTTGCTTTCGCTATGTATGTTTTACTTCATTACATTATTGTATCTGTACTCTGAAACCTGATTCCATAAACTTTATTTGCTAAGCATATTTCTGCTATTCTAAAATCATTTGCACATTTATTTCTTCCCATCATTCTAGTTAAGGTGAATACATCCAGAGACTACCTGTCCAGAGCTGCTGTAAAATGTCTAATGAAGGATAATATGCTGTTTGTTTTTTCCCCCTTAAAGCTCATAAATGGTTTTAATTAGTTGTGAACCATTTGTATTTGCTCCAATTAAGTCTTCTCTTTATGTTTGACTTGGGTTATGATAGGTTTCTTTTCCAGTGTAGTCTCCACATGTTTTTCAACATGGAAAAGATCACGTGATGGTTCACCGCTGCTGTCTTTCTGGGCCTTTTTATGTTGCAGTAACCCAATTCTTGTTTCACCTGCACTGAGACCTCTTAAATAAATGATGATGAAGAAGCCCACATTAGTTTATGACACTGATTTAGGGCTAAAATTATATTTATTAAATAGGAAGCTATAACTCTAAAACAGAAAATGTTGGGACATACAGTAAGAGTTACAGAAAAGAGGAGGTTTCTAACACATTCTGAGCCAAAACAGAGCAGTTATCTCAACATCAGTGAGAGTCTGTGATTATGGGGAGACAGATTAAGATGAACTGTGAAAAGTTCCTGAATCCAATCTACAGTATATACTTTATATTCATTTAAAAAGTTTGTAGTCCTGCTCACCGTCTCTGGGCTCCGGCTCAGTGCCCCTGAACCTGCCAGCAGACCTGGCGTCCACTACCTGGACCTGCTTGGTTCTGATGTTCTCCAGAATATCTTCATAGCGCTTCACCCATGACTGATTTAGGGTGGCTCGGAAATCTCTACGCTCCGGCTTGGAGTACTCAGAAGTCACCGGGAATTCTTCAGCGAGCCAGTTCTTCAACCCCCCGTCCAGCACCGACACCGAGCTGTGTCCGAACAGCCGGAACATCCACCACACCCGGGGTGCGCTGTACGAGCCAAAGCTGCTGGTGTCGTACACGACAACGTGCGTGTCGTTCCCGATGCCCAGATCTCCTACATACTGTGCGAAGTAGCTGGAAGTTGGGAGCATATGGTCAAACGCTGAGTTCTTATCGCTGCATTCGTCTATGTCAAAAAACGACGAGCCCGGGATGTGTTTCTGGACAAATTCATCTTTAGGGACGCGTTTTGTTTTCGGCAGGTACCACGAAGTGTCAAGAATGCGAAGCTTGGGACCAACTAGGTTGTTTCTGATTGCATCTATCAGCCACTGACCTGAGACCAGAGCACGGGTCTGCGCCGCCATGACGGAGACTGCATGCGCAGTTCAAGCACCGAACACTAGAGAGCAACGTCTGCACACAGGGAGGGTTCACATCTCTCTGGCCTTAAAGGGACACCAAATTATTACACCAGCCTTTAAAATATTAGTTTATTGTAAGTTATTTCACTGCAGAAGAGAGTGAGAATTTATGCAAACATAGAGGGGCACGTGCTTGACAAACATTTAAAAAATACTCAATTTTAAAAGAAATACATAAAGGAAACATGTTTTATGTTGTTTTGAAGGATGTTGTTATTCTGAAAGATAATTGGTTTTCTCCATCTTTTCAAAGCTTGCTTTTAGCCTCAGAGATGATGTGCTCTGGTGGAGCCTTGGTGAACCACTCGTACCAGGATCCGTCATACACACACGCTCCAGGGGCGCCACACAGATGAGCAGCCAGCACCATGTGACAAGCTGTCACACCAGACCCACAGGTCCCACACATCGGCTTACTCAGGTCCACTCCTGACTTCTCAAAGAACTTCTTTAGCTCACTTGTGGGAAGCATCATGCCATCACCATCTAGGAACTCGTTGAAAGGCATGCATTTAGAACCTGGGATGTGGCCTGGCTGGACACCTGCTGGATGACGACAAATTACATGTCTGCACACATTTGGAGCATATTATTAAACAGCTAGTGGTGTCACTATAACCGGGTTAACACATTGGTAAACTATGACAACTAGAAAAAAACATGGAAGGCCACTATGTGGTTTGAAAATTCGNACATGGAAGGCCACTATGTGGTTTGAAAAATCGACCCAGTATGACTCTGTGTGTGTGTGTGTGTGTCTCTGTAAGACATGGTCTGCAAGCTGTGTAAACAAATTTGTGTGTAACGTTGGGTAGTTGTATCNTGTGTGTGTGTGTGTGTGTCTGTAAGACATGGTCTGTAAGCTGTGTAAACTAATTTGTGTGTAACGTTGGGTAGTTGTCTGTGTAACACATGGTTTATTAACCACATAAACAATTTTGTGCATAACTTTGGGTACTTGCAAATGTATGTTCAAATGCACACACGATTATCTAGAAAACACACAAACAATTTTTACACACGCAAAAATAGCAAAAACGCACAAATAATATTTTACACACACATTTTCACCTTCAACCTCATGAATCTAATAGTTTCGTGTTCAAAGAGGCTTCTAAGCATTTAAAATGTTACATACTTGAGCACAAATGGCCTCATATGCACGGACACGCACGGATAAGTTTACAAGTTCTCAAGGTGTTTGGAGACTCATTTCAATCCTCGTGCGTAAAAGATGCGTTTAAGTGTTGGTGGAAAGCTGGGTCATCTGGATTTTA
>CM047976.1:4882750-4895853 GCA_026261665.1 Melanotaenia duboulayi
TAGATAGATAGATAGATAGATATTATATAAATATAGTTTTGTCCTGTTGTGTGTGATATTATAATAAATGTATTGTTTGTATAAATCCTCCAGGACATTACATTAAGATGGGTTTGAGCCATGTTTTATATAAATGCAACCATCCTTAAATTCATTCATACCCTCCCACTAAAAAAATTGCTGTTACAACAAGTATGATGGGACCCATAAACTAATCACTAGTCGCTGCTATCAAGTGTTTTCAGTGACTCTCACTCAGACTTCGGCACCTGTATCAGTGAAGTGGGGAGAGTTTATTTATTCATTTTTAATTCTTCTTCTAAACGACAATTCAAAAGAAATGTCTTAATTAACTAAATTAGAATTTAGCAACTTTTAAAAACTGTATTATTACTTTTTCAGTTTCTGGTTATTTGTGTGATTATTGAGAATTTTGCCTTTAATGGAAGGGTATGGATGAATTTGAGGATGATTGTATTTGTATAAAACAGGCTCAAACACATCTTAATATAATGTCCCATAGAGGATTTGTTTTCACAGTACTACCAGCAAACAATATATTTATTATATAATCATATCACACTCAACAGGATGAAACTGTAAAGACTCTGCCCTGATCATACATAAACGTAATTAGCCTCAGATCATCAGTTATGTATTTCAAGACAAACATAGTGTAAATGATGGTGACTGATGTGTGTGTGTTTGTTTACCATCTATTTTTTTAAAAGGTCAGATGCTACCCAGTACAGCTGCATCGTTGGAACTGAAATTGAAAAGTTGGAAATTGATCATAAAACATGTGCAGAAAGCAATAAAAAAAACAAAAAACAACAGGAGATGAAATCAGGGTAAGAAAGAAGAACAGAGCAGGAACAGACAGCATAAAGGTGTATCATTTTTATTTATTATTAATATTAACCTTTATTTATACAGGCAGTTCCATTGAGACACACACTCTCATTTACAAGAGAGACATGTTTACCTAACATCATGTCTCTGGACGCCTCCTTCCATCTAAAACATTGTTGATACTGTCGGTTGAACATAGAAAAACCTGCAAACAGAATCTAGAATATGGACCAATACAGAACAATGCTGGAACTACTATCATTAGTTTAATAACATTATTTAACATGCTGAGGGCTCATCCCTTCAAAAGAAGTTGCAAAGGAGCAAGAGAGAGAAGGAGAGAGCAAAGTTTATGTATCCTCCCCAAGGAATTACTCTTTGAACCTACTGTTTATTGCCCTCCCTAGTTGAATAGTGAAGGTGGCGCTCGGCGGTGCTATAGTGGCCTGCTGCAGCGGAGGCTGTATGGCGGACGTACTGACACTGTTCTCATCCATCTCGAAACCCTCACGTTATTCCTCTCGTGTGTGTGAACTACTGCTGCAGCACTTCTGACACCATGATGTGTTATGCGTTAAGGAATCACTACGACAGAACTCGGGCGGTCTGGACGATCTCCAGCCGCAGGATGGAGACATTTCTGTGTTTATGTGGAAAGAGCTTGGTACCAGAGAGTACTGTGGCAGAAGAGGCAGTGCAGAAATTTAATTTAAAAACTGAGGTTTGTCATTGTCATGCTACATTGTATAATTGTTTTGTGGATGGCTCTAACTTGCTAAAAGACTGAAAATGGAAATGACCTTTGCTAACTGTCCCATTATAAATAAGTTAACTTTAAACTTCAGGAACCTGCAGCACTTCCAGCCAACAGTGCAATGCTGCTTAGGTTTTTTGCATGTGACAAGGGGAATTACGCCAGGTGTCTAACAGCATACTGGGTTGAGATGACCAGTCTGGAAGACATACATCTCATAGCACATCAGCAGCTACTTTCAGGTGACTTTGTGGCACAAAGACATCAGCAGCATGGTTTTGCTGGCACTGCATGTGACCAAGTGATTGAACAAACAGCTAATCATGATTTTAAGACAAAAGGAGGCATTAGTGGATTCTCTTTAAACAAAGGTGCAGTTCACAGATGGACCCTGACACAACATGAGCCAGCAGCCATCACACTTGAATGTAAAACAACAGCTGGCAGAGCCCAATATTACATCTACATTCTGAACTGGACAGAATGCTAAGGGATCACACTGATGTAATGAGGATTACAGCAATGTCCAAAATATGGTCAATTCCTTTGACCCTTTGCTGGATGGAGAGTCTCTCTATCAAATCTCCTCTGGCCAACAAGCACCAGGCAGTGTTACCAGGGATTTAATGGGTGCAAAACAATAAAAAAATAAAAAGGTGTGGAAGCTTTCACAGCGTTGTGTGAGACAAGGATTGTTGTGGCAGAGACATCATTTCATGACCCAATAAAGAAAATCAAATTGAAAACATTCAGAGATACTGGCCACAGTACAAGCACAGAAAAAAAAATAAAAAAAATCACCCTCAAATCCCTGCAAAACCTGTTTGCCAGATTAATTATTTTGGGAAATGTCAGACAAAACAACATAAATGGAAAGCTCACCTGGGTCATTCTTTCAATTCGGTGCCATTTAAACTTTGTGACTTTCTTTTAAAAAATTTAATATTTTGCAAGGATTGTTTAATCAAACTGATGGTGGGCTTATTAAACTACAATACATTTATACTTGTTAAGCTCAGGATATTAATTTCTCATAATTTTGACCAAACTTTTGGCATGTAACGGTCCAAATGTCCACCCTGTTGTGGGATATTTTCACCTTGATGGATATGTGTTCTTAATGCACAGTCATAGTGATTTTTTCCATTTTTGAAGACTTTAAATGTCCCTTATTTGTTCAGTAAAGGATTTTTTTTTAAAAAAATACATTAAAACCTGTAACCTTTAAAAAGAAGCTTTTTTTTTTATTTATTTTAAGCCTAATGTAAGTTCAACACCTTTCATTTGCAACAAACAAAGTTCAATGGACATGTGTCCTGTTTTTAACAGATTTAAGTTTCTCAATGCATTCCCCATGTTGACAACCCCAAAGTCAATCCAAATATTATTAAATTCTATTTATCTAATGTACAAAGTAAAGGCAAACCACTAATTTTATCATCTCATTTTAGTAAAAAAACAATGCCCAACCCACATAAACATCAGGGCCGACACAACGTTCCAAACGTGAGATTAAAATATGATCAACAGTGTCAAAGGCAGCGCTTAAATCTAAGGGACAACCCAGCCACTGCATCTTACCCATCAGTTTATTTGTTTTGTTGTTGCTTTTTTTGTTGTTTGTTTGTTTGTTTTAAAAACAAATCTGAACTGCCTTTCCCTTTCCACAAAAACACTGAAATCGAAATAGTTTACAAGCTTAAAACACCTATATCTAGTTCTGCTCACCGTAAAAATAAAATTTGTGCCGACTGACAACTTAGACCCTATTGTATTGGTTTATATTATTACAAGTCACCACATTTACCACAGAAAAAAAAGTTTACACTCCTGAATGGTAATGGTTTAATGCCATTATTTAATGTTTCTCTTACATTTTATAACAAGAAACTCCAAATTTATATTAAAAGGAAAAAGAGAGCAAAGTAACACAGGGAAGGAAACAAATGAAAGCCTTAATGGAGAGATAGACTATGAGAGGTGGAGAGAAAGGGTTGATAAGAAAGAGAGTTTCTTAATTGGAGTCACTGCTTCTTCATTACAGAAAATGCCTTGTTTTTGCAGTCCTCCCCAGCATTCCTCTTACTGAGTGATCGTCCACCCTACCAGCCGGCCAGACCTTGGAGAAATTTCCACAGTGAGGTAAGTTGATTTTCTTCTAAAATAACAAAGAATAACTTAAAAAAAAAGATTTCTTTTCTATCAGACACATAATCTGTCACTCATACTTAACATGTTTTGATGGCAAACAACTTAAAAAAGGCATAATTGTTTAATATAGATATATACGCTAGTATGTCTATACAATAGTGTATAATACTCTTATGTTTTGAGAATAACCTCCATAAAATATCCTTGCAAATGATTGTTATTGCTGCCAAAATAATTAGATGAATATGTGATGAAATGATACCGTTATTGTAAAATGCGCATTGCCTTTGTAGAAATAATATATAACACAAACATTTTTCTTTCAAATGATTTCTGACTGAGCGTTTCTCACTTTAGATGTTTAAATAAGGTTGATAAAAAATTTATTTGCTATTTATTTGTCCTGGTTTGACCATTTAAAACGGTCTCATTTATGTGTTAAAGAATCTCTTCATCATTATAAAGAACTTTGTATCACGTGATACGTGCTAGTGGAAATAACTTAGACTATTGAAATCATAAGACTGGTATCCATCAGGTAGACGGATGTATTTGGAGAGAGAGAACACAGACAGCCAGCATTGTGTGGATGATTTGAACCGATGATGCAAATCAGGAGAAATCTAATTTCCATCTCGTGTTTCCTTGGCAACCAGCTAAAAAAAAAAAGTCTTAGTTTGGAAAAAGGACTAACAGCTTTCACGTGTGAGCAGATGGGTTGAGTTATCAACTATTACGCAGGTCTGCATTTTGCTCAGCCTAGGGGGTATTGTCTTGTACTGAAGTAAAATCGGGATGCGTTCCATCCATGTTCATCACTTTAACACACAAAGAGACCTCTGTTGCTCTCAATATTCCCCTAACCAATCATCGGTTAATTGACTTACCGACTTCACTAATGTGAGAATGGTTGGACGTCATGTGAAGAAAACGTGGCATACTTTTTCTAATTTATTTCATTGTGCATGTTTGTGTGATTATGTGCGCACTTTATGATGGAGTTTTACTGCATCTGTGGTCTGAGGAGAAGCCTGTGAGTTGTCTAATTTATGGAATGAGACAGTTGTATTTTAATCTTAATTCTTTCATTTCACGTTATCATGTTCAGATTTAAATAGAGCATCTGCTATGTATAACCATTGCTGATGATCAGGAATAAGCCTACAGGAAATAAAAGGGGATCATCACATATTTCTGCCTATTTGTAGCCCCTTGACAAACAGAAATGTTTAAATACCTCAAAGTGATGTCTGAGAGTTCTCCAGGATGCTCCATGTCTGCAACACCACTAACTTTCTCATGTGTATGGTCTCTACTCTTTGTGCTGTTATTGTAATGCAATATAAATGTTCAAGGAAACAGATTCAAAGCATATTTTGGTTGGCAAATAAATTAATTACACCTAAATGTACATACATAACAAAACAACTGACTTCTGCTTACTATTCTGATGCAAGTCAAACTTTCTCTTTTTCTTGATTTTCCTTTTTTTCATGAGCATCAGCAACATTTGTTTGAGAAAACATTTATTTTCCCAGCGGTTTTCTATTAAGTACATATAGAATATACTGACAATGGTGGTTTTAACAGAGGCAGAGCCAAGGGGTGGCTAGGGGGGGCCATGCCCACGCTACCCGGCAAAGAAGTCCATCAGAGCATTGCTAATCAATTAATTTCAGTTAACTGCTGTTACATATAGAAAGCCCTGTTTTATGGACTATTACAGTTAATAATGAATGAAAAAATAATAATGGTCTTAAAAGGGAGTGGGATCTCGACTCAAACTGGGGGACTTACAACAGTTACAGCTGGAAGCAAATGGTTTGTTGCTACATCTAGGTGACATTTTTTTTCTGTTTTTTCTAATAACTCCTGACATTTCTAAACAACTTAGTTTTATTCTACTGACAAATTTACATAAACAAACAAATGCCAGTTAAATTAAATGTATACAATTAAGAAAAATAATGAATAAATTGCATAAATATGAGTATAATGGTTATTTGAAATTGATAAAGTGAGATAAATTTAACCGATTCAGTGAAACATTACATGAACAAGATAATTCAATCATTATCCCAGAAACTGTCACTGATCTTTGAAGGAATAAATTCTCATGAGGAGAATAAAGAAAACTGATGTGAATGGGTGAAGCTGGTTGAGGAGTAAACGTTAATATGCTGGTGGCACTGTGAACATGTCTAACTGACTTGCTATGTTAAAGCCACCCACGTGGTGTTAGAGGGGTATTGTAGGATTTTGTCATTGACATTTTTGACTGGCGTTCCTGCTTAAATTATCTGATGTATTTTAAATGTGAAATTATTATTGTTTTTCTTAGCATCTCAGCAAGCTTAACATTGGAAACTGATCTTGTTTAATAAACTGAGTTACATGAACATGGTGTACTTCAACATTGTAGGTATTCCTACACATGGAAATAAGAATTACCAACAAATTTGGAGTTAATTTAGTTGGAAATAAGAATTAGCAACAAAATTAATTCTAAATCCTACAATAAACAATTATGACACATCGGTTTCTGCACCATCTCAAGTGTCTTAGCCTGATCGTTACTAAAATTTTCGGGCTTCACCACAATGCATTGAAAGCTCTCTTTATAATTTCACAAAGTACTTGGCAGCTTGATTCTTTCTAAACAAATTTTGCCTTCTTTTTTCTTCTGTCTGTCAAGCTTCCTCCATCTTTTACAGGATGAAACTTCTCAACTACCCTGTCCCGGAGCTGAATGTTACTTTGCAAGAAGTGAGCCGTGTTCTGCAGCTCACTCTTAGCCCCGATCTTTACTCAGAGTTCAAAACTACTCTGGAAGAGCAGAGGGAAGTCCTCGAAGAGGCCCAGCAAAAAATAACAACCGTTGCTGCGGGCCAAGAGAATTGGGTGACACAGCAGTTCAAGAGAGGTTTGCTGTCTTGTGCTGACCCCCTGCCCACCTCAACAGCCCTCCCAGATATTCTTCTTCCATCTAAAGCAAAGGGATTTACCCAGCTGGGGAGGGCAGCGGCTCTGCTCTGGGCAGCAGCAAAGCTGTACAGTGAGCCCCACTTACTGGAGGGCGATGTTCCAATGGAGCACACTCAGCAGTCTGAAGTATTCGCTGCCAGCCGTATTCCTGGCAAGAGTCAGGATGAAATTAAGGTGAGATTACTAACAGAACCCAGCTGGCAAGAAATGTAAGTGGGTCTGACCTTTCTTGAACATGGTTTAAGTATAGCTACTGGGATGGACTTTCTGACTGGTTGTAACATCACATTCATCCATTTTCCACCCTGTAACTTCTGCATTTGCAGGTCTACCCAGACAGCCTCCATGCAATCATCATCTGTGCTGGAGGAGTGTTTCCTGTTGACATACTCTGGCGTCCCAGCACTGGTGGACCAGTTTCTGCACGGTCATTTTTGGACATCTACAACCAGCTGACTCAGGTGATGGGCCAGCCCAGAGCGGGAAAACTGAATGATCCTTCTGTCATCTGCAACCTCTCAGCTTTGGAGCGCAAATCCTGGGCCGCCATCAGGGAAGAGATCCTAAAGCAAGGAGGAGAAGCAATGACATCGCTGCAGGTGATGGAGAGCGCTGTGCTAGCTCTCTGTCTGGAAGACTGTAACCCTCCTTCTGAACTAGCTGACATCCTCAATGCAGTGAGACTGGGAGGAGGAGGAGGAGACAGCCCATGTCTGAGATACTATGACAAGGTACTTCTGAACTAAAATCCTGTTATTAAATTATTAAATTAGTTTTTCTTGATTAATAAAAATGCCACTTGGTGTCAGTAGGTTTCATCAGTACAAAAGTCGGCAGTGCACAAAATAATTTGCAGCATATATGAATGCAGCTAATCTTATATCAGCGCTTTAGCACATCTGTCACTGAGAACATTCATGGACAAAGCTAACGCAGTCACGCGGCGAAAGGTGGCATAAAGAAAGTTTGAATGCACTCTTGCTGTTAAGTGCTCCAAATTTATAATGCTTGATGATTTTCCATAGACAGAGAAGCCCAATCAGTTTTTGTCTGTCTGATTTTTTTTGCAGGTATTGAACCTGGTGGTGTTCAAAGACAGCAAAGCTGGGATGCTGTTCGATCACAGTGCTGTGGATGGAATGGTGGCTGCTCTTGTAACTGAACGTGTGTACAATCTGTCTGAGACTGTTGACTTTAAACTTGCTCTTGATGAAACACAAACAATGAATAAGCCTGTCACAGTGAACAATGTTAACTCTGTTTACCCAAGTGTCCTAACATTCCCCTTGCAAGGCATAAATACCCCCAAACAAAGTCCTGAGTTAAAAGTAACCCACCCAGTTCTCACTTTTGATGTACCCTCTTATCCTGATGTCTTTTCTACTCTCAGAGAGCAAAGAGGCCTGTATGATGCTTGGATCAACTTCTCGTTGCAGCTCTCTCTGAGACAGGCATTTAGGGAATCTGCTGGCAATCATATTCTTGTCACACCCACCCATATGCGACACTATAAACATGGCCGTTGTGATCCCACATACTCAGTCACAATGCATTCTCGCAAGTTAGTGAGTGTCTTGGCATCTCGCATTGGTCCAGATAACACAATCCAATACACTACTGAGCTACTACAGTTATTCCATGTTGCATTTCTGGAACACAAGAACCTCATCAGAAAGACAAAAAGTGGTCAAGGTGTTGGTCCACACCTGGCTGCTCTGCGTCGATCTTTGCCACCTGACAATCCAGTGAAGAAGTTCCTCAACCCTTTCGGATGCCCGTCTGTATACATCACAGGTGCAGATCTAATGGAGGGTTTGGAGTGTGGTGTTGGAAATGTTTATGCGCAAGACCAGCTAGCTGTAACCTATCTTGGAAAAAGAGACAAGGTGCGCATTATGCTAAATGGAAAAGGGTGCTTTGCTCTAGAACTAGAGAAGCTTGAAAAAAACCTCAAGTTGAACCTGAAGCTGGTGATGCTTCTTGCGCTTAGATATGCCATTGCAAGCCAAATGGGAGCACTGGAGTCTCTATTCCAAGAGGGTCAGACAGAGCAGAGGATTCAATGCCCAGACAGTCTACACAAAGACAAAAGCACTGTTGACGCTAAGTCTGGCATGAGCCCAAACTACACTCTGGTGATTCATGGTGGTGCTGGGGATGAAATCATGCTAAACAACAAAGTCACCGCAGTCATTGAGTTTGCTCTACGAGCAGCTTTATCTCTAGGGTCCCAAGTGCTACAAAAAGGAGGCAGCAGTTTGGATGCAGTTCAGAGGTCAGTGGAAGCTTTGGAGGACTGTTTCCTGTTCAATGCAGGTAAAGGGTCAGTGTTTAACACGGATGGAAAAATTGAAATGGAAGCAACAATTGCAGATGGCAGAGCAATGAGGTCAGGATCTGTTGCTTGCGTGAAAAGTGTAAAGAACCCAATAAAAGCAGCCAGATGTGTGATGGAGAAGAGCTCACATTCACTGATTGTAGGTGAGGGAGCCGAAGAGCTTCTGCAAGATTTGGAAGTGAAAGAGAAACCTGTTGGGTTGGAGTACTTCTACACTGATATACGTCACAAAGAGTTAACTGAAAAACACAGCTGTGGAAATACCTCAAAAAACAATCATCCTCAGACAGTTGGAGCTGTGGCCTTGGACCGCTGGAATGGATTGGCTGCAGCATCCTCCACAGGTGGGTTGGTTGGAAAGCTGAAAGGGCGGGTTGGGGATACAGCAGTTGTAGGAGCAGGAATATATGCTGATGACAAGGTAGCTATTACCTGCTCTGGAGACGGAGATGTGTTTCTGAGGAACTCTGTGGCACAGAAAATAGCTAGTCTATACCACAACAGAGCCTATAGCCTCAGGCAAGCCTGCAGGGAAGTGATATCTGAAAATCTAAATGGTACCTGTGCAGGAATCATTGCTGTAGACAGTAAAGGTGATGCTGTCATTGAGGCAAATGCTGGCGTGATGTTTGTGGCCTCAATAACTGATGACATTTCACGAGTGGAGGTTCTCAGACCAATGAAAAGCTTGTCTAATGTGATCTGGGAAACAGACCAACTGGTTGCCTACCTGAATCCCAAACCCTGGACCCCTGGGTCAACCATTCTCACTAGAAAAACTCTTAGTGGGGCAAGTAGCATCTTCCAGTTTGCCACACCTGACTTTATTGCTATGTTACAAGGAGCAAAAGCTGTTTCCAACTTGCTATGTGAGCGGCTGGGGGTGCAGCGCTGCGCCATGGTTTTCAATCCAACCCCTGATCAGCCAGCACAAATCAGGCTGCTCCCACTGCATGGATTAGAGCCAAAGTGGGAGCCTCATCTCGCTGGTGAGGAAGAATTCCATGATTACAATACCGGCTATTGTACCTCAAAAAGTGGCCCACGCTGTGATGATGAAGCGCTGGCCCAGGTTCAAGCCAGGATCAGAAATGCACTGCCAACACCTAATGCTCCTTTTTGCTTTGACTATTTCGGTGACCCTTCCAATGATAACCTGTTCTGTCGCATTGTCCGTGGAGAGCAGCAACAGTGGAGAGTGTGGGAAGACAGTGAGCATGTTGCCTTCCTTACACCGTACCCAAATACACCTGGATTAACTGTTGTGGTGCCACGCAAACCACTGTCCAGTGACATCTTCAGACTGGATGAACCTGACTACAAAGCACTGATCTTGGCCACTTACAAAGTTGCCAAATTGCTAGAAGAGGGCATGAAAGCTGAAGGTGTTGCAGTGATCTTTGAAGGATTTGAGATTGACCATGCCCATTTCAAGTTGATCCCTCTGGTACCTTCACCAGATGGCACTAAATCTGTTGAGCTGAAATCTGAATACTTCCAAAACTACCCTGGATTTGTGTCATCGCTGGATGGTCCACCTGCTGACTCTGAAACCCTCAAGAACATCCATTCAAAAATTACCCAGTGCAGACCTCCTCGTTCTTGGGAGGACCCTCACTCTCACTCCACACTTGCCATCAAAAGCCAGTGGTATCGCAACCTGTTCCAGATTCAAAACACTCTGTTCCACAGCACAGTGGAATATTTCCACAGCTGTTGTCAGTACTCCTACGCCCTGACTCCTCTCACCACAGACACCATTTCCTCACCAATGGGCCTGGGATCTGACTCTGAGCCTGTGTCTGTTGACCTGCTGGGACAGGATGTCTACCTGGCCGACTCTATGCAATTTGTACTTGAATACTTCCTTCGCTTCCAGGAAAACCTGCCAGGGACCTACTACATATCTCCCAGCTTTAGAGGGGAAGATCCAGATGCCACACACTTGAACCAGTTCTACCATGTAGAGTGTGAACTACTGGGTGACATGGATGATGCCATTTCCACTGCAGAAGGATACCTGCTTCATCTCACCAAGTCCATGTTGAAGAAACACTCAGATATAATCCTGAACACTGCTGGGACCCTTACACATGTCACAGCTATGCTGAGTAAACTAGAGAAGAAAACTCCACTACCAAGAATCCCTCTAGACCAGGCTATTCCCATGATGCCCTCTGCTGATTGCTTAGAGTGGGTACAAGATGGCCAACCCCATTTTGGCAGAAAGTTAACTCGCAAAGGAGAACGCGTTTTGATAGAGAAGTTTGGTGGGGCTGTTTGGCTTACTGAGATGGACCATCTTGGAGTCCCCTTCTACCAGGCCTATGTGGAGAGCACTGGGCGGTGCAAAGCCAAAGCTGCTGACCTCTTGCTGGGACTGGGTGAGACTGTAGGTCTTGGTGAACGCCATTCAACCCCTGAGATGGTGCAAGATGCCCTCAGGCACCATGCGGTGCCAGAAGAGTCCTATAAGTGGTACATTAGCATGCGCCAAGTGAAGCCACTACTTACCAGTGGATGGGGTATGGGGACGGAGCGCTACTTGTGTTGGCTGCTTCAGCATGATGATGTCAGAGATGTACATATCATTCCTAGGATGAAAGGAAAGAAGTACATGCCCTAATCAGGTCCATCACCAATTTCCAAGCCATCAGGTGTTATATATTTGCATTTATTGAGCCAAAATAAAGTATACAATCTGGATTCTGACCTTTCTAATGTAACAATTATGACTAATGCAAATTGGTTCCAGATTACTGGGTTTTATAATTTCTGATGTGCCCAAAGACCAAAATCTGTTATCTCTTTAATTCTTCAGATGCTCCAGATGCTGTCAAGAACTCTAGCATTAGTTGGTAGTAGCATGGAAGTGGTGCTATTCCTTCTTGGTGGAGGGGTGGGGGCAGTAAAATGACATTATCAATACAATTATAGAGTCAGAATGCATGATAAGTGTAAAACCTTTTTTTATTTCGTTGTCAAAACCTTTGGCAAATATGGAAATGGTCTATTACATATTAGTTGTGAGACAAACACTAGTACATTTAGTAAAAAAATAAAAATAAACTTAAGATATTATTTACCCAATTGTTTTAAATGTTGTAACCATCTATGTAAGCAAATTCTTTCTAAATCTTCTTGTTTTGATTCTGTAATTTTTTTCTGTTGTTTAAGTCATCTAAATCATGTACCAATGCTGTTTTCATTTGAATACCAGGTACAAAATGAATGTTAGTGATAGATCTGGATGGCTTGCTGATAATGCTTTTTGTACCTGTGCCCAGTACATTTGGATGAAATGTTAGGACTGTTTGAGAGTGATAAAGAGATTTATAGTCTCCAGCCACCATCTTTCAAGCCTGTTTCATAATGTGGAGTATAAAACGTCGAAAATAAGAATGAATGAATCTATATCTGTTCACTGCATTTTTATTGCTCTGTAAAGTTGCCTGGATTTACCTCTACCAGCAACAGTCAGATATGTTTGTGAATTAGTTGATTTGATTAAATAAAAATTTTGATGCCACAAAATGACCATTTTGTTGCTTTTATAATGACAATGCTGATAGGTGATCCTTGTGACTGTAGAATAATTAATATTAGAGTGAATTCTTTTTAATATTTGTGCAAACACTGTACATGTTTAAAAAATATTCAGTCACAAAGGGCTGCATATGTGATTTATATTATTAGTCACTCACAGAACATGCTAAGGGGGCTCCACTGAGATTTTAAATACATCGTATCAATGAATACAATTAGAATATCATAAAAAAGTTGATTTATTTCAGTTATTCCATTCAAAAAGTGAAACTTGTATAATATAGACATTCATTCCTCACAGACTGACATATTTCAAATGTTTATTTCTTTTAATTTTGATGATTATAACTGTTAACTAACAAAAACCACAAATTGAGTATCTCAGAAAATTACCATATTGTGGAAAGATTCAGTATTGAAGACACTTGGTGCCACACTCTAATCAGATAATTAACTCAAAACACCTGCAAAGGGCTA
>CM047976.1:4916705-4947189 GCA_026261665.1 Melanotaenia duboulayi
CTAGCTTTAATTCAATGCTAAATTTTTGAGTATCATATTTCTGAATTTTCTAAAACTTAACCTGTATTCTCCTTGTGCTATAGCTTCGGGATCTCCGTCTTGAGAAAAAACCTCCTCCTGTCCCTCTTCGACCAAAGCTCCCCCCTACTTCTCCTATGTTATATACTGATCGAGCACCTTCTGCAAAGAGTCTAACACCAGAGGTAAAMRAGTATTGTACATTTCTTCTTCTTCATAAAGACATTGAAATTTCTAAGTTGAACTAACAGTAGAGAAATTGTATAGTGCACCCTYTCTTTAAAGAGTAATTTAAGTGCTGCATTTCAGTCAATGCTTCAGTCAATGATTGCATGTTACCAGTGGCAGTGACACAATCCCAGACCATAACGCTTCCACCACCATGCCTCATATGCCTCATAGATCTTGACATAAAGACAAAAAGAAATGCCAAATAGTACAAACAAGCGTGAACTTCAGTTTTCAGACGTCCTTATTATCATATTCTAACAGTCTGGAACTGTTAATCATAATTCAAAGGAAAGTCAGTGTGTGCTGTTTGAAAAGGAATTTAGATATTTGGAGAAAAAGTAAACACTTTTCATAAAATATGTTATTTTCATTCTTTTTAGCTTGGATGTTTCAACAAATGTGAAAACCCCCTCCCACCTCAAATCCAATATCAGTGTACAGGTTACCATGGTGCTTAGAAGAGCAAAATGCTATATAACCATGTTATTACGTGGTATTACCAACTTAGATGCTAATGCCAACCAACAAGCACATCCAATAATTTTCCATATTATTGATTTAAATGACGTGAATGTGACATCATTAACAAAAGACCGATATAGACCAACAGCACAACCTCTACAGCAAAACAGAATACAGTAATTTGTAAAACTCATAAAGCCATATTTTATTCCCAACAGAACATAAACAACATCAGATGCTTAAACTGAGATATTTTATTATTTCATGGAAAATATTAGCTCATTTTAACTTTCTCACCTTTCAAAAACAGTTGTAGCAGGGTGGTGTTTGCCATTGTGTTATGTCCATTATTCTTTAAATAGCTGTCTGTAAACATCTGGGTGAGGAAATCAATTGCTGGAGTTTAGGAGAGGACTTTTTCCCATTATTATCTGATACAGAATTCTAGCTGCTCAGCGGTCCTGGCCTCAAAGTTTGCTTCATGATATGCCAAGTGTTTCCAGGTTTTGAAAGGTCTGGACTACATGCAGGCCATTTCATCACCTGGACTCATCTCCTTGGAAGCTATGCCAGTTTGATGGCTTCAGTATGTGGTTTAGCATTGTCTTATTGAAAATATGCAAGACCTTCTCTGAAAGAGACATTGTCTGTATGGGAGCAGATGTTGCTCTACAAACCACAATGTTCTTTTCTGCATTGATGAAGCTTCACAGATGTGGAAACTGCCCACCCCATAGGCACAAATGCAAACCCATACATTCAGCAATGTTGGATTTTTAAACTGTCCACTGATACCAAACTGGATGGTTTTTCTCCTCTTTAGTCTCCAGGACATGACATCCATGATTTAGATTCATCCAAAATTGAACATTTTGATCCATTTGACCACAGAACAGTTTTCCACTTTACCTCAGACCGTTTTAAATGAGCTTTGGTCCAGAGAACACAGCAGTGTTTCTAAATCATGTTTACATATGACTTCTTCTCTGCAATTTTTTTTTTATTTTTTCTAATTTGCATTTCAATTCAAGATTAACAAAAAACTAAATAAAATAAAATAAAATAAACTAATCGNCATGTTTACATATGACTTCTTCTCTGCAAGATAGAGTTATAACCTGCATTTGTGGATTTCACAGTGAACTGTGTTCATAGGCAGTGATTTATGGAAGTGTTCCTAAGCCCATGCAGTGATTTCCAGTAGATAACTACACCTGTTTTTAATGTTGAGCCACTTCAGGGCCCAAGGATCAGAAGTTCCAGTTTTGACCTTCAGCCTTTTCCCCTGCACACAGAGATTCCTCCTGATTCTCTTTATCTTTTGATTTAGATAGTGGAATCTTTGGAGTTGTCACAATTTTACATTGACAAATAGTTGACAAATCCATGACATGGTGAATAGGGTCAGTTTCAACATCAAATATGTTGTTTATGTTCTACTAGGAGTAAAATATGGCTTTATGAGATTTGCAAATCAGTGAATTTTGTTGTAATTTGCATTTCAATTCAAGATTAACAACAAACAAAAGAAAATAAATTAAACTAATCTAAGAATTGTATGAATTTATGGAGTTCCAGCTCTTAAGCTGCAAATGCAAGTAACAGAAAATACATGTAATTAATTTTATTATGAACAGATAAATGCTGTTNACACAGAGATTCCTCCTGATTCTCTTTATCTTTTGATTTAGATAGTGGAATCTTTGGAGTTGTCACAATTTTACATTGACAAATAGTTGACAAATCCATGACATGGTGAATAGGGTCAGTTTCAACATCAAATATGTTGTTTATGTTCTACTAGGAGTAAAATATGGCTTTATGAGATTTGCAAATCAGTGAATTTTGTTGTAATTTGCATTTCAATTCAAGATTAACAACAAACAAAAGAAAATAAATTAAACTAATCTAAGAATTGTATGAATTTATGGAGTTCCAGCTCTTAAGCTGCAAATGCAATTAACAGAAATAACATGTAATTAATTTTATTATGAACAGCACCAAATAAATGCTGTAAATACTTGATTATGAAATTTTTTTCTTTTGTATATTACAGACCAGAAGATCACCTCCTTCATTCAGTCCACCATCCCCTCCTTTAGAGCCCAACATCTACAGCGAGAGAGAGTTTCCTTCCTACTTGGACATTATCCCAGATGAACCAGATGTGACGGTGAGGACCGCTGAACATATTTCATTCATTTTTTAAAATAATGGGTTATAATCCTGTATCAATATATGATCAATATATGATCGGTCTATCTGATTTTGTGAAACATTTCCAGACACCGATGATGTCGGCACATCAGTCTGATCCTGACTACAACTCCGTATATCAGCTTTCCACAGAAGTAAGAATTTCCTCTCCCTGCATCTGAAATATAACAGAACATAATTCATTTAAGGTTGTAGAGGTTTGGTTTTCAACTATTACCATTTCTTAACTGTTATCTTGAGATAAGAAGTTCATTTTCTCATTATCTTGAGATAACAAAGGACTTCTTTAATGTGAAAACAAGATAATTTATCGAAATATATCGAAAATGCAGTTTGTTTTCTCGAGATAACGATTAAGGTAAGAAAGTGTTATTGTGTTACAGCTGATTTTATTGATCAAAACACACCCCATGACAGCTGGGAGGGGAATATGTGTTATTCAGTGATGGATGATCCTCGATCTGACGTCAGCTTGCAAGACAAAGACTGTACTGTATTAAATACAGAACTCAAGAGCTCTGTACTGGGATGCCCCGGACTGGTCAGTGGAGGTGTTAGGAGGGAGGAGAAGGATGGCCAAACTCTCATCCATGTTGAAGAAGAGTCCTCCTCCCCACCACTTCACACTGCTCCAGATCACTGACGGCCCTGCAGAGCTCCTTCAGCGACAGAGTGCTGCACCCAAAGTGTGGAAACCAGAACTGCTCTCATTAGACCACAAACACAATCAATTAATGCCAATATAATTTATTAAAGTACATAGGCTTTTTTTATTTTAAATAATTCTTAAATCAACGAGGAGGTTTCTGGAAGGAACCTGTGTGGACTTTGTATGTTCTGCAGCTATGTANTGCTCTCATTAGACCACAAACACAATCAAATAATGCCAATAGAATTTATTAAAGTACATACGTTTCTGGAAGGAACCTGTGTGGACTTTGCATGTTCTGCAGCTATGTGTGTGTTGTCTCCCGGCTGATTTGAGTCTCTATTCTTCGTAGGAGTGTGTGAGAATCTGACTGAATGTTTGTCTCTCTGTGTTGGTTCTGTGATGGACTAGGAACATCTCCAGCCTCCTCATGACCCTGATTTCAATAATCTGTTAGCTCAAGAAAACAAACTTTGTTTTCATAAGATAAGATAAATTATCCTGTTATGAGAAAACCGCAGAAAAAAAAAAACAACAGTCAGTCCTTGGTGTTTTTGACAATAATTTGTTTTCACCAGGACATCACTGCGCTACTGACATGGCTGAAAAGAGTGTGCAGTAAGTATGAAATATATTATATAGATGATCATTGCATCTGTTTTTAGTTATTTTGTTTTATTAACTGATTGTCGAAAAAAAAATTACAAATGAAATAACATGGAAGAGTTACGATATATATATATTTTTTATAACTGTAGCATGAAATATCTCTGTGTGGTTATTCCAGGAGAACCTGACGTCATGGCTCCATCATTGTTTGGGCTTGATACAGAGGAAGAAATCAGGTAATGATGCAAACTATCATCAACACTATATATATATGTACACACACACAAATGAGCATCTGCATAATTTCTAAAACGTTACGATGGTAGTTATTTGAGAATGTGCTTAATACTAACTTTAACCTTATTGACTACAGTATTTTGTCTTTGTGTTCCTTTTCCTGGTTTTTATGCAGATCCTTTAATAAGAGAGCCATGAACATTAGAATAGCACGCCGTCTCTACAATCTTCTAATGATGAAACGCAGAGACAGCCTGCAGAACAGCATAAAAGAGTTCCAGTCCATCTGTGAAAAGCTGGAGAAGGTGAAGAAGACCAGTAAAAACATGGGGATTGCTGGAGGTACCACAGGTGCTGTGGGAGGAGTGGCTGCAGTGGTTGGCATCGCCTTGGCTCCAGTGACTATGGGCACCTCACTGATTGCTACAGCTGTCGGTGCTGGTATGGTGGCATCTGCCGGAGGTTTTGGCATCCATGCTGCTAAAGCCAACAAGAAGTCTGTGAACAGGACAACAGTGGAGAAAATAGCAAATGACTATAAGTCAGATGTTGCTGACGTTGAACTCTGTCTGCAGTTTATCCTCTCGGGGATGAATGAGCTGCGAAGACACAACACTGTCAAGTTACAAAGTGCAGGAGCTCACCCAGATGCACTGAGAATGGCAGATCTGTCGCATGCTGTGTTCAGGAACCTGAACAACAGTAGAGGGATGTCGCTAATCCACCCAGGTGGAGTGACATCTGGAAGCCTGCTTAAAGCTTTTGCTACTGAAATAGATGAGTATTTCACAGAAAAAAATAATCAGAAACTAAAAAAGTCCAACAAGAGCAAGTTTGCAGGTAGAGTTTCCAGTTTGGCCAAAGCCCTGCAGGAGGAGCTTAATTATCTGATTCAAATGTGGGAAATGCTGTGTTGAATTAAAGAGGAAATATATGTGTGGCTATACATGTGTATTTGTATGAGTGTGGAAGAATTCTACTTTTTTTACAACTGCATTATTTAATTTGGGATTAATTAAACATAAGCAATTATGTAAATGCTGTGTAATTGTAAAAGTAACTCATGTTTGATGTTAAATTATTTTGTATAAATAAACACTTATAACTGTGAAAAGTCTAGTACCACTTCTTTTTTACACAGTGATTATGGCGGATTGATATGGTGGAGGAATGCGGAAGGATACAGCCACTCCCTCTACGCGTAACGTATATTACCACCGCTCAACCTCACTCGCCATTTTCCTTTCTGAGAATCAACAAAAAAGAAGACAGCATTACTGGACACCGGTAGATTTGGCCGAAATGGCAGTGTAAACGTGTGCAGCGACCCAGCAGCAACCACCAAAACAGTGCATCCAACCAGTGCACTGAGTCACTACTAATTCAGCAAAAATGTCGTAAGTATATTTTTTTTATAAGTTTACTCGATGACAGCTGTCAGGCCAAGAGCGGCCTATCGCCACACTAGTCTGGCGTAACTGTATTAGAATAAATAACATTTTGTTTAGTAATTTTTCATTAATTTGACATTAAATCCATCGATTACTCGAACAGTTTAGTTTTTAGGCCTTATTTTATCACAGGACTCGTAGCGGGAACTACGCAACACGTGACATTGACATTAAATGTTAAATTATATTATTGGGTTAAAATGCTTTCGATCTGTCGTCGATCTATCGTTGTCTTAACGGAAATAAATGCTTTTCTTTTGGCGTCTGTCGGGCCTTCTCAGTGCCAACGTGGCAGGAATTACTTCGCTTCTTTGTGTCAAGATGGCGGTTTTCTGGGGTGGATTGAGAACAAAGTGTAGCCGCTGTTATGGGATGGTGGAGTCTGTAACCTTGTCTGGAAGCGGGATGACGTCAGTGATAGGACCGGGGGTGGGAGGGAGCACGTGATGTGGGGCAGGTGTATTGCAGCCATGGGGGCAGTGTTGCGAACACTATTTGGATTTTATTTTTATCAGAATGGTTTTTACATTTCAAAGACAAGATTTTATGTATTTGTGGGCTTGAGATTTTTACCATGATTCTTTTTTTTTCTCATTTTTCAGGTCCTTTTTGGGAACCCTCAGCACTGCTGCTTCTGACAGCATAAAAGAGTTCGTTGCTACCTTAATATCATCTCACACTCCATTTGTTACCAACAACAGCCACTATGACCATGACGATGACAAGCTCACAGTTTGGCCTGGAAGACATGGAGGCCCTTCTCTGGGGGCCTTCCTCTCCCATGGCTGACGTCATGGACTTTGTCATTATCCCTGACAAAGACGGACAACAGGAAGGAGGAACAGCCTCACTGGAGGGGGACACATCACCTGTGTCACCCATCGCCTCCTCATCGTTGTCTTCTTCCTCATCTCCTCCTCCCTTCTACTCTCCTCCTCCCTCGCCACCTGCTGTTCTCCATGGAAACAAGGCTGGGACTGAGTCTGATCTGCTTCCTCTCCCTTGGCTGGGTGATCCTGGTCAGCTGAGATGTAGCCAGATGTCTTCAGATGACAGTGAAGGTAGTGGTGCTACACACTAAAATTATTTTGTTTTTGTAGTTTTCTTTTTTTTTTTGCGATTAGGAGCTGACAAATTTATGTCTTATCTCCACAGAGGATGTGCTCAGTGACCTGGATTGGATGGCTGAGAGGATGGATCTCAGTGAGTTTGACCTGGATTCTCTGATTGATTCCTGCAGTCCTGCTGAAGAGTCCCCCAGCTCTCCAGAAGAATTCCTTGCTTCCCTGGATTGTCCCATGGAGGTCGACTCCTTCCAACTTCCAAGTCTCCCAACTTGTGTAACTTCAAGTCCCTCCTCTGCTTCTGCTCCCAGTGTACCCTCTGTTGTCCTTCCCAGTATTTGTTCAGATGTCATTACAGTAAATGAGCCTGAATCTCACATTGAAGGGCAAGAAGTTCCTTCTTCTCCGCTTTATGTCCCAGATCCACAAGAGGAGCTTGAAATCAAATCTGAACCGGCTTCTCCAGACCCCTCTCCCCCTGCTGTTGATTCTCCTTGCTCCCCAGACTTCACCCTGGACCTGGGCAGTGAGGTGGATGTCTCTGAAAGTGAGGTGAAGCCTGTGGTAACCTCTGTAGTCCCTCAGGTCCCAAGGATTGTGCTTTCCCTTTCCCCAACTCGCATTGTCCTGGTGCTGGCTCCCAAAAACCAAGTTGGGATCACTGCCCCGTCAGAGGTAATTAACCATTCCCCACCAGTTTCCCCTCCTGAAAGGTCCCCCAGAAGCAGGCCATACCCTGAGCCGAAACACACAGATAGGCCACCACCCCCCAGTGTCATTGATAATGTAAAGGCCGTCCGGGCTGCAGGTGGAGTTGAAAGGGCAACGTTAAAGGCACCGAAGGACAAGAAAAAGAAGAAGATGGAGCAGAATAAAACTGCTGCCACTCGTTACAGGCAGAAGAAGAGAGCTGAACAGGAATCGCTTCTGGAAGAGTATGGAAAGCTGGAGAGGAAGAACATGGAACTGACTGAGAAGGCAGAGTCCATGGCCAGAGAGATCGAATATCTCAAAGAGCTGATGGAAGAAGTTTGCCAGACTCGAAAGAAGAAAGGTCTCAGTGCTGACCCCTAATGGTTGGACCTAGTAGTAGTCGTCGATGGTATGCATTGAGAAGTGATAAATAGGAAGTGGGATCAGCAGAATCTATTTCATGTTATGTATCCGTGTGTTCAGTCAACATAGCATGTCTTGGATACACAAAGCAGTTATATATCCACTGGTATTAAATGTAGAAAACTTGGATCTTGTATTAATAGTTTAGAAATGAGTATTTTCCTTCCAGTAAATATACCCTTTTGACGTTACTTGTATTTTTTTTCCTGCATCCAGACCTCACTTGCCATTTGGATGTTTTGTAAAGTTTTTCAAATGTGATATAACCAGACTACATATAATGAATCTTCTAATAAAGACTTAACATCTAATTTAATGGATTTGTGTTTTCTTGTGTGCATCATTTATATGAATTAAATAAAAATACTCTTTAATAGATTAAAATCTAGATTTGTGCAGAACACGCCCAGTGTAAGACATTTCCCTCGTAGTTGGGATATNTAAAATCTAGATTTGTGCAGAACACGCCCGGTGTAAGACGAGTCCCTCGTAGTTTGTTGGGATACGTCTAACCAGGAAAAATGAAACCACTGATGTCCTTAAGCTGGAAGGATGATGAAGCCCACCTGACAAGCGGCACACTGCAGAAACACGGTATTCAAGCAGCTGACTGTCATGTGAAATTAATCCTTCATATTAAGACTGGAAATCTTTCAGATCTTCATGTCCAGAGTTTTGATGATTAAATTATGATTTATTATAGTTCATGTGTGGGGTCTTAATAGAAGTGCACACTGGCTTACAGAAAATGGAGGGGGAAGCGAGGGAGATAAGGGATGCGGACCCAGGCGCAGCCTCAATAACCTCACCCACATGCATTCATCTCATGACGAGGTCCTGGGTGGACATCCTGTAATTGGCCTGGGCATTTGTCCAGTTTACGGGGGTGATCTATACTTCTGTGGAGTCATGCCAAAATCAAACTGGTGCAGAGCTAATATGCTAATTATTTCCACCAGGAAGAAAAAGACTATAAGGATGCTGCTTCGTTTTAAAGGGTAATAAATATACAAAATTATTAACAAGTAATAATTTTACATTGTTTCCAAAAAACATTATTCTGTAATCTGTTTGCTACACTGCCACCTAGTGGTAACGCCACATAATTACAACTTCCTACACACGATTCAGGATCATTTTGTCTACTGCAAAGTGCTGCTAACTCAAAAATGACCAAAAACCAGCGGGTTTATGTCTTTTATTGTTGTCAAAGGATGACCAAAGTACTGATGATGCAATTACCATACAGGAAAGACTGCACAGTCACTTTGGCTACAGTAAAGTGGTGAAACCTATTCAGTGCAAAATGCTTTGCTAAGAGCTTACAATTGAACATAATTTTACACTGCAAATACACACTGCTTTCACAACACTAACAGGTGGAGCAGGACTCGAGGACTCTGAATGTGTGTTTGATACATCTTCTGATGAAACTTAAGTCATGCTTGTCGCGCTAAGTGCAGCGGTAGCCTACGGTACTAGGAGAAGCACAGAGTCAGTAAAACACAGCGGGGGAGCAGGGTGGTATTTTGCTGGCTACATCATCATGGGTAGAAAATGAATGTTTACAGCATGGCAGTGGTATCCATCACAAATTATATACACTTCTAGTGAAGTTTCTTCCGCTCATCCACTAGTCTTTTTTTTTAAGTTAAGGTGGAGCGATGTGACGTCGTATCAGAAAACCACAGATTTGTTTTTCAAGCAGGAGTCAGAGGAATAAAGATGTGAGGTTGCCTTGAACTCTAGAGGCACTCGTTTGTTTGCATGCGATCTCTTAACATGCCTCTGACAGCTGGGTATAGATTTACATATTCCTTGTTTGTTTTTTTCTTTTAAATATCACCACTGATGTCTTGTTGAAGTAGAAAAGGTTAGCAGATAGGAAAGGCCCTGTGTGAGCTTGAATGGTTCATGAGGTTATTTTGTTTCTGTAGCATGCGAAAGCTTGATGTAGCCTTTAGGATACAGCTCTGCTGCTGCTGCAGGGCTGTACTCCCACTCTCACGCTTTGATGCTGAGGCACGTAGCTGAATCTACCTTGTCGATATTTGCGCAGGATGCATGACAGAGGCAGCCCGAGCTGCTCCACGGGGATCTGAGACTGCAAAGTTTCAGTGCAGCCCTCCCTAACTTATTCAGAGCTCCTTTTGAGCAGGAATACTAAGCAAAAAAACTTATTTGCTACTTTAAACAGATTCAATGAGCCCAATCTACCCACTGCAACCAAACGGCACAGTCCCCACAATCTAAAGCAAATACTCCCATTAAGACTCCAGAATGATTTGCTATGGGACTCGCGTCTGCAGTTTTGCAATCAGCATAAATCAGCCTTTCTGTAAATGTGCCAGATTTTGCTCTTAAGTCATCAGTTTAACCCCGACTCCCTGAGCAGACTCTAATCAAACTTTAATGAAGAGATTTTTTTAATAACCTGCATATGAGTGACCAGAGAATACCTCATGGTCTGGTTTTTATAATCGTGGAGGATGTAAACTAAGAGGTTTCTGCACTGTGGAGCTCATGTTACAACACAGTGTTCTTGTCTTACTGTCCATGCTTTTTGGTTTGGTATCTGCTTTCATTTGAGCTGACCTGATTTAAACTGAGCAATGAGCAGTAATGGCATCTGGTGCAGAGAGGGATGACTGTACAAAGTCGTACACAAAGAGATAACTCTTACGCTTCCAATAATCACGAGTGACAGACTTGCTGCAGACATGATCCTACCTTCTCTGGTTCAGCTTGTAATGCAGAGCTTATCCGTTCAGACTGAACACAAACCTACAAAGATGCTGGACCGTGGTTTCTTTAGCAGCAGCACTGTTTGAGCTCTGGTCACTTGCAGCATATTATTTCTCCTCCTGGTGAATTTGATGTATCTGTTCTGAACGTCACTGGTTCACGTGGTTATTCGTTCGCTGTTAGTCCAACCGGAGCTTTGCTCAGTAAACAGTGGAGTTGGTCTTTTTTTCTAACACAGAGTTAAGCATAACCAGACGTCCGATCCTAACCCTCTGTTCTTCCCTGAAACTCTTCAGAGTTGGAGAGCGACATCGAAATGAGGTTAACATTACATGAGGTGATGTTTGGGCCTGCTGAAGACTCGAGAAAAGAGAGCCAGGCAACTTCCCCCTCGATGGATTCACTGTAGCTGGCATCCTCGACAGTCGTCCTCTGGTTCGGTGTTGTCAGACGAGTAGGAGCTCTCCTCGCTCACTGTCAAATAAAACAAGCTTATATTAGCGTACGCAACTCCAAACATGTTAGCCTTGTGGTTATAGTCTGATCTACCTCACAGTTTAGGACACTGACTAAACGTAATGAACGTAATGACTTGAACTTCGTGTTTGAAATGGAGGTTTTATGGTTTAAAAATGAATTTGATCCCAGAAACACAGTTATAAACAGTCAAAACAGAGAAAACAAAAAAGTCTTTATTCATCCCAATTGGGAAATTAGGCTTGACGTTTTACCCGTTTCTAGTAGATTTACCAGAGCGCAGTAGGCACCTGTGGAGCAGTTGGTAGGTCAGGGGCCAGCGTGGTATAAAAGCCACTATGGCACCTTTAATATAAAATGACAAATACGTGTCTCTTGCAGGATAAATCTTACTTATTTCAGCAAGACAACAGTAAACCACATTAGGAACCACAGGAAGAATCCGGGTGCTAAACTGGTCTAAACGCAGTGCTGATCTGCCACCGACTAAAAACATTTAAGAAATTTTATCCATTCAACCATTTTTTCCACCCGCTTATTCCAAATGCAGAGTTGCAGGGGGGCTGGAGCCTATCCCAGCAGCTACAAGGCCAGAGGCACGGCACACCCTGGACAGGTTGCCAGTTCATGCAAGAAATGATAAAATAAAATAAAAAAAAAAAACAAAGATGACAAAACAAAAACTAAAAATTTGCTCGGAAATCACGTAAACAATAATTTGTCGTCATTGTTCGTAAGCAAATTGTCTGAACACAACACTGCAGTATACCTGCCCCTCTCTCAACTTCCTGTTAGTACTTTCAACATCAAAATGAGCATTTATTTAACACTTTAACTGACTGAAAAACCTTCAATTAATCTTATTAAACATTTGTGTAAATAAGCCTGAGTCATGCTTAGTAATGCTCAGTCTGAGCCATTTACCTATTCTTACTATATTTTAACTGTTACTTCAACCATTCGTTAAAAACATTAAAACATTGATTCTTGTTGTTATGGTTAAGAAAAATGCAAAGAAACCTTTTTCTCCTACTTCTTTAATGTTTGCTTTAAATGACTTCTAAACAATTTTGCAGTCTACCTTTTTAAAAACCAGTTTCAGCTGGACGAGTAAATGCTGATTCACTCTGAAGATATACAGGAGAATGAAATGTGACTTACACCACTCTGTTTGAATGGGAAGGAAGGCCTTGTCGCCGTTCTCCCTGATCATCTCCTCTATCTTATCCAGAAGGACCGACACGCTCCTGTCCTTGCCGGGTGTCTTACTGTCCAGGACATGATAATAGTTCCCACAGAACTCCAGCAGTCTCTGCAGCTCCCGCCCGCCTCTGAGGATGTGCTCCTCGATGGGTGTGCGTCCCAGCCAATCACCGCAGCTGAACAGCACCATGGTGTGGAGGCATGCGCTGTCACCGAACAGGGTCTCTATGTGCGCCAGGAGCGTTCTCCTCTTCCTGGCAGTGAGGGATGAGACGACGGGCAGGACCAGCAGCAGGGTGTGGGGTCCAGGTCGCAGGAGCGCAGCGCCACGCTGGGACTCCTGCCGGATTCGCTTTGGGGTTCGCCTCACTGAGAACCAGTCCCAGCCCGGGGTGTCGACAATAGTGATGCGACGGCCACACACCAGCGCTTGCCTTCTAAGGCACAGCTCCGTCTCCTGGCCTGATTCGAAGAACCGACGTCCGAGGATGGAGTTCCCCACTGAGCTCTTCCCAACACCCTTCCAGCCTAATAACAGTAACCTCAATTCTGTGCAGCCGGAACACAGCGAGAAATGAGAATGATGATAAGAAAAGAAAAATGAAAGCATAAGAGATTCCACTAAACATCCATGTGGAGTTCTGTCCTCCCATTAACAGAATTATAATAAATGCACAACTCCTTCAAACCTCTGGGAGGTCCTCCGATCATCTGCTCCCTCTGCCTGGCATGCTCCTCCATCCTCATCCTCTCTTCCTCCAGAGCTCTCCTAGCTTGTTCTTCCTCCAGCAAAATCAGCTCATTCACTTCAAAGTACCAGCCTGTATGAAGGAAGAAATAAATTATTCACTAAACCATTTTACGTTGGCTCTGTAACATAAATGGCACGTTGGTTAATAATGCAGTAATCGTAGGAGCTGCATAAATAAATACTCTAAATGCAGAGTTACTATAACAGTCGTTTGTACAAGGAAGCACATCCCTTTCAACTCTAAGGTTTTATGTATCAGGACATAGTTATATATCATCCCTTTCTTACCAGGTCTTAAAATATATCTAAGGTGAACAGCACAGCGTGTTACATGTAGCTATTTATTTAACGGAAATGCATCCAGAATGCGATAGCAGTGTGTGGAAAACTAAGCAAACACCCCATGATTCAAGCAGCATTCACTTGATGCGATCGTTTCCTGTATGATGTTATCAGTCTGTCACATGCTTGTGGAGGCGTTTTGGTCCACTCGTCTTTAAAGTGGTGCCTCGGTTTGTTTATATATGTGATCGTTTATTTCATGTTGAGGTCTGCATTTTGACTGGGGCAACCTTGACTTGGTTATTGTCTTTTTCAGTCATTCTAGACTTGCTGATGTGTTTGGGGTCTGTGATGTGACCTGCTTTCAAGCCGCTCTAGCTGTCAAACAGATGGCCTCATAGCTGATGCTAGAATATTCCGGTTTGCAGAGGAGTTCACGGTCGACTGACTGGCTACCAAGTCTTCCCCACCCCTCCAGCGCAGGGCTTTACAGTTACTACGGGGTGTTTGTGTTGATGATGCGCTGTTTGGTTTTCTCCCAACATGATGCTGAGCATTTTGCCCAAACAGCTCTACTTTGGCCTTGTCCCGGGCTGTAGAGTCTGAGAGGTAGTTCTTGGGTTTTTCTCTGAAGAGAATTTACATCCTCCTGGGAAAACTGTCTTGAACGGTTTTCCATGTGTGAATAAGCTTTCTCTCTGTAGAATAAAAAAATTGTTTGGAAACTTCCGAGTAACCCTTCTCAGATTTACAAGCAGCAACAATTACCTCTTTCAGATCATAGCTGATGTCTTTCCTCCTTAACATAACTGAATGCTCCAGACCGGCAAACCGATTAAACCTTTGCTTTTCTAGAGATTCTCACATTTGTTGATGATGAATTAATCATCATGAGGTGTACTTTGTTTTTACCCACACCGCACGTGCTCACTTTGGCTTAGTTTTTGTTAAATACAAATCAGTGTAATATGCGATGTTGTTCATCTCATGCTGCATTTATTGGATTTTAAAACCTGGAGAAGACAGGATTTTCTAAACATAATATATCCAGATAAAACTAAAATAATTTAAAGCTGTAATTTCTTTTTCATAACTGCATAATAGCTTCTGGTAAAATAAGGTGAAGCATGACTGAATGTGGAAAACAACTTAGTTTTAAATAAGTTAAATAAGTAACATATGAAACTCTGTTAAACCTTGGTTGTCTGTGATCATTTCCTCAACCTTTTCCATTAGCTCGGGTACTTGAGTGTTTTCCTCAGTCTCTTTCCGAGTGTTATCAAAGGCATGATACCTGCAGTCAGAAGAAGAAAAAACATTTTAAAAAGGTGCACACAAAGTTAAAAATTGACTGCTATATTTTAAAACTTTTCAGTGCTATCAGGGATATTTCAGCTGAGGCCTATAAATATAATTCTGTACTGAAAAATTTACACCTTTTAAACCTGGAGGTCCCCCGATTGGGGGACGATGAGAATAGATGGCGTCAAACTGTCAAAATATCCGAACTGTTGGTACTAACACCTCTCTATTTTCATTCTGCTTTACTTTATCAGAATTGGTCTTTGCATTGACAATATTCACATATTCTATCACGATTCAGTTGATGTTNGCTTTACTTTATCAGAATTGGTCTTTGCAGAGACAATATTCACGTATTCTACCACGATTCAGTTGATGTTTACAGCTACAGCTGCATCATCCTAAAGTCACATTCATAATCACCCTGAAAGTGTTTTTTTTAGGCAATCCTGAATTATTTTTCATTTGTGCTATGTGCCATCTTTATTTATTCTTACACAACTTAAATCTCACAAATGTTCCCTTTACTATGACTCCAAAAATATGTGTTTGCAGAGATAGAGTCATTTCATCATGTGTATGCAATGTTTAAGCGGAGGCCTGAAAAATAGGCACAGGGCTGAAGCGTGTCTATCTGTAATGAAGATTTCATTGTTTAAAAGGTCCTTTGTCTACAGATCCAGAAATCATACCGTGAAAAGAGTTTTTGCTCTATTTGTTTTCTACTATCAAAGTACAATATCCCCAAGATTTTTGTCTTTGAACTCATGTTGTTTTTGTTTTCTTTTAACTTGTGAGATTCACTAATGAATTGTGATTGTTCTGCTTTTCCCACACTAACCAGGACTTTAAAGAGACAGCTGGGCAGGTTGGTGTTCTGTCATTCAGAGCAGACGTCTGAAATGAGAAGCGACACAATAAAAGGTGGAAAAAAAAAAAGATCAACAGACATCGTACCTGCTTCCACATCGTTCCACCAGCCACTGAAGGGATTCTCCGGTGTTTGCTATGTGCTCCTCAATGAAAACGCCTTTGGGAAGCTTGTCCACACATGTAAAGAGGACCATGGAGTACCTCCAGGTCCCTCCACCTAACGCCCCCAGCTGCTCCTCTGCAGCCCTCCTTTCAGTGTCAGTGAATGGTTGGGTGACCGACACCACCAGCAGGATAGCGTGAGGACCAGGAGGGCAGAGAATAGCCCCCATGCACGGCCCCTCGCTGTCCAGACTTGGAGGAGGTCGTGCTGGGCTCTCTGACTCTGCACCAGCATTGTCGTTGGTATCAGTTTCTTCTTCGTCCTCGGGGTCAGCCGGGATGACCCAAGATGGAGTGTCGACCACAGTGACGCGCCGGCCGTAGATCTCGGTCTGGCCCACGTTGCTGTGCGTGGTCTCGGTCCCAGCGTCGAAGAACTCGTCCCCAAGGATGGTGTTAGCAGAGGACGTCTTGCCTGACTGCGGGCCCCCCAGGATCAGTAGGCGGCGTTCAGGTGGATGGCGGCCCCTGGGGTCCCCTTATGTAGCACAGAAAGGTAAGAAAATCAGTTTTATAAATGGATGACATTTTATTTTTTATGTTTGAGCTTATCATTAAGATATAAGACGTTTCTGTAAATTCCTCAATAAAACAAAACCAGGGGATTTATGTGAATCCTTCTAATAAAGCGTGTAAACATAAACTCATTTGGAGGCCCAACAAATTTGAAATATTCTGTACGACTATAGAGGAAATGCTCCACATTGCGTTTTAACTTCTTGCAAAGCAGCTGAAGTTTCTATCAGAGTTGTTCTGGAGATGACTAAACTTGTTTCTTCTCCTTTGCTGACTTCTCTTTCATTTTTATTTGCATCCTGTTAACTCTGACCCTGCTGTGATAAAAAATGTGTGATATTCTTTTGTTGTATGAGCACCTACACTGCTTATTCCCTATGTTTTGTCCTTGGTTGAGCTGTTTATTCTTTGTTTGACTTTTTTCCCCCTCCAAGTTAGGTCAGAATGGCCTCATCTTTCTCTGTTCCCCACCATCTGTCCCCACCAGGTGTGTTGTTATAGTTTTAGAGAAGGATGTTTTATTGCTCATATTCCTCTATGCAAAGAAAAGAAAAATCACAAAGAAAATTGTGTGTTCCAGCTCTGCTATTTTGCAGAATTCTCCCCACACAGCATGCCTCTTCTTGTTCTTTATATGTCCTTAGCCTTTTGGAAAATAAGGTCAGGGAGGAGGACTCCTTTCAGATACAATAACATGTGGACAGAATATCAAATGCTCCATGTGAAAGTTACAAGGGGAGGAGACATTTTAATCATATGGCATCAGGACAGAATATCAATACCCAGCAGGAAGAGTGATGCTCCATGCGGATGAATGCTTGGTGAGGAGACAAGAGGAGGAGCTGAAGGAGCGGTCCATAAATTTATCACTGATGCTGAGGCTTTACATACATGTTGCTAATCACGCAAAGTTGAGTTGTGCAACAGTTTCCCACTTTAGCAGAATTCAAATAACAAATGGTGCAGCGAGTCCACCCCAGAAGCTGTTATTAGATGAGTGGTGATTACGTGGAGCTGGAGGTGAAGTGTGTAGCCAAGGATGTAAACTCACTTACCGGTGTCAGAGGCAGAGGACACAGCAGCCATCTTGTGTGTCGAACCTCTGGCTTCCTCCTCCTCTGCCCCCCTCCTTCTTCTCCTTCTGGGCTCCACGGTGGACTCCTTTTTCTTGCTTCTTCAGAAAGCGTCAGATCCTGAGTGGCGTGCGAGAGGCTGCCAGCTCAAATGCTTCTCAGCTCTTCCTTTCACTTTAACCCTCATTCTACTGCAGTGTTACTCACTCTCTCCTTAGTTTCCTGTCCCTGTCTTCTCTTAATTTCTTATGTTTTCCATCCAGCCTCTCCCTGTTTTCTGTAATCTATTATCCCCCTCCACACTCTCCTTAGCCCTCCACAGCTGTTCCCCTTCCTTCCCTTTTCCCTGGTTTTGCTGTGCTCCCTCTTTTGTCTTTATCAGTCCGAGCAGAGGAGAAAGATTGTGCAATGCAGGAGACTGAAAGCCAAATCCACCCCTGCTGCAGCAGCTCTAAAAGGATGTCCTGTCATTTTTTAAGGCAAAAAAGAGGCAGAAGTTCCTCCTACTTGCTTCCATCACCCAGCAGCAGAAGCATCAGTGTGGCACTGTATGCAGACTGCAGTCAGGAGGACAGAGAGAAAGATGGATAGACAGACAGAGGGAGGGTTAGAGAGGGATAGAAAAAGGAGAGGGAGCATTATTCTGTCTTTGCAGCTGGATTTATTCCCCAGGTGCTGCATTACACACAAACACACAATTACTTACGTAATCCCTGCAGACATAATAATGTTATGAGGTGAGGGAGGATGGGAGTGAATAAAACATTTTATTCATTTAAATATTGATACTAGGCTTAATGTCACTGCTTACATAATACACGAAAGCTACTATAAATAGCAAGTGACTGCGAGTCGTTGTTTAATTTAAATTCAAAGTATTGTGGTCAGTGAAGGATACAGCGACTTATGGGAGAAAAGAAATAAATTAATTAAAATAAAAAACTTCGTCCTTGTCTTATGTGCGCAGCTGCTCCGTGATGCATTCACAGACCCCGAACGTTGAAAATAAATGAAAAAATATTTAAGAAAATAAATCAATTATTAATTGTCAACTGTGAGTACGAATAGCATTTGCGGTAAGTTTTTGTAGGAATTCGATTGACATACCTTAATTTACTGCAGCAGTAATAAAACCTGTATTATATCTATTTTTTTCTTTCCTTTTTTTTTTTTTTTTTTTTTTTTTTCCTCAGACCCACTCTGCCGTACATCGTAACAAGTGTCACAATCGAGTCTGAGCCGTACGTCGACTTTAACTGTCGTGAAAATGCCATCTCCTCGTCCATGTGATGCTACGGGCTGAAGTAGTCTTCTCGAGTGGGCTTGAGAGTGTCAGTGTGTCAGCGAAGGTGTTGCGTGGACCTCTTGTTAGCAGACAAAAGCCCGTCCTGCAAACATGGAGGGAGCCGACGAGTTTATGAAATACCGTTCACCACTGGTGTCCAGATATGCCAGCAAGGAGATGGCCTATAATTTCAGTGACAGGAAGAAGTTCACCACCTGGAGGAAGCTGTGGATCTGCCTTGCAAAAGCTGAGAAGGTTTGGCACATTGTTGCAGAAAAGCAGTCAAAGCAGTTTTTCTGTTTGCGATAGTATTGTTAATGTAACTGCACGTTCACGTCTAGCTTTGCAAGTCTTGTGAACTTTAGTTTGCGACCTTCAGAGGGCCTTATCAAGTTTCCTGCTCTAAATATAGTTTTTAAGGAGGACCACAGCAACACAAGCAGAAAAGGAATAAAGAATAAATATAAAGAAACTCACTGGCCTCCCTCCAACCCTTATATTATGATATTGTTTATTTATAAAATGTTCCTCTTATCATCTTAAAAAGCTTAGTTATTATAGCACTACATTTCTTAAATGCAACATGAATGTTCATTGGTATAGCTTTTATTATGACTCTACTTATTTTTGCTTCATGTGCTATTTTAATTTAATTAAACAGGTGCAGTATGATTTAACATTATTCTAGAAGATTATACTGTATTTACAGCTGCTTTGTGGCATTTAAGGATCACATTTACAACATAATATACCACATAAACACAGTTTTCAGATACATAAAGTCTGCTCAACACATAACAGAATAAAATATGAACATCACTTGCACACAACAACTTCCATCCATGCACCTTAGTTTTTACATTATCCACATTTCTTACCTTTAAATTCTATAACTTAGCATTTTTAGCTCTGAGCCATGCATTCATACCAAATTATCAATGTTACCAATATTCCAGATATTTTTAAATAGTACACTTTCATTATTCTTTTAAGAGATTGTCTTTTTTCTTTTGTCCAACAAAGGGTCTGCTGTAAAAGTATTATGTATTATTCTATTATTATTATTATTATTTGTATTATTTTTCAAACAAAAAAGCTGACAAACAAAAAATTGTATTACTCACTTTGTAGAAAATTAAATAAAGTGACTTTTTAATGACAGATACATTTGAAAATTGTGTAAATTAGTCAATCTTCAAATAAATACCAAAATATTAATATTAACATAACTTTTAATACTATTAATTTTTATATGAATAACATGTAAAAATCATATGTTTTTGTTATTAACCTAATACCTTTATGAATTTGGCTGCTGACTTCATTTACATTTACCATCTCTCACCTGTTCTACCCTAACTCATGTATGTTGCCTAAATTATGCTAAAAAAATATTTAGTTTGTGTGATTGTGTATTAATACCTCAAAAATGGACTTCTCCCTCCTTTTCCTCACATCATGATGCTGGAATGAGTCTTCTGTAACAGCATGCCTGACATTAAGGACCTGAACCTAGCGCGAACCCTTTAAGGTCCCCTGAGACCATGCCTTAAACAGCGAGGTCAGAGTTAGCCAAAAAAGACATGCAACATGTTCAGTTAAGCTATCACAACTTTTGTAATTATGGATGATGTCATTAAATAAGCATCTGTTGTATCACAAATGCTCTACTAGTTACTCCATTCTTATAATTCAATCAGCTGTCTTAGTAAAGAGGCCAGAGACGAGGGTAACTGGTGACAGATCGTCTCTCACATGTCACCTCACGTGACCCAAGCACACATTCTTTCTTTGGAGTTACTGTAGCTTTGCAGTCTCCCTGTGCAGAGCATGTTTGGCCAATACGTTACAGTGATTGAAAATAGCAGAGAATGTACCAGTAACAGGAGAAAGCCCTCTGGGGAGTGTGTATTTTACTAATATTACTTCAGCTTAGCATATGTTCCTGTATGTTTGCAGTGTTTTCCCCTCAGAAATATTCTAATTAAACTAAATATTCATTGAATCACCTTTTGATTTAATCCCAGCATTCAGTCTTCTCAGGTGTTCTCGGGATGGTGCATCTCGGCTTGATAATATTTGCTCCACTCTTTCTTGTAAACATGCTCCTAATCTGTCAGATTGTAAAAGTATCTCGCAATCTGACTGATTGTGACAGTATCTCAGCTTTTGTGTTGGATTTAGCTCAGGTCTCTGGCCATCCCAGAACTTTTATTTTCTACTGGTGAAGCCATTTTTTGGATGATTTAGATCTGTGTATGGGGGTCATTGGCATTTTTAAAGGCAGCTTTATGGCGGACATATGATGGTTTTCAGCCAAAGGTGGAACTGTTCATAATTTCCTCCACTTTGGCCGATGCCTCAGTTCCAGCTGAATAAAAGCAACCCCAGATCATGATGTTGCCACCACCATGCTTCACCATGAGTATGGTGTCTTTTTGTGTGATGGTAAATGTTTATGTTGTGCCTAATCTACATTTAATAATTGTGACCAAGAGGGTCAACCTTGGTCTTGTCACACCAGAACATATATACGCACATGCTTTTGGGAGACTTGACATACTTTTTTGCTAATTACTTTTCTCCTTCAGTGTTCCTGTAGGTTCGTGGCAACCTTACCGTGTAGTTTTTGGTGGTGAGGTCTAGTTCTGTAGAATCTCAGTCATCCCATCTTTTCTACACTTTCTTGATGATTATCTTTACTATGTTCGGATGCTGCAGATTTTATTTGTACCTTTCTTAAATGCACCCCTTTTATTCTTTCTAAGCTCTCTGTGAGCCATGGTTATTGGTTTAGCAGGCAGCTACTCTGAGTAAATGTCAGCGAAATTCCAATGGGACAACTGAACTTTATTTAATGTTAATCAAGGATCTGTGCACTTATGCAACAAGCTTATTCTACTTCATTTTGTTTTTATATTCCTCCCCAAAAGACTTGTTTGTTTTTCAGTTGAATTGTACAGGTTCTAAGTCACATTAAAAGTGTTAAACTTTTTTAAAGTTATTTACTTTAGCTTTACAAAAACCTGGTATTTTAACAGGGTTGTCTACACTTTTTATATCCACTCAACATGCTTGGGATTGGCCTGACCTTCAGTCTGACCTTTGAAAAAGCCGGGGTTGACTGCATTAACTCTTGAAGTGTATTGAAACACAAAGGGAGAGAATAAATCACATGGTTGAGCTCATTTTCTCAACTATCTTCTAGGAACCACATGACACATGCATCAAATCAAATCAAGATACAGAGTGGCTTCTCATGAGGACAGCACATGCCTGCCAAGATTGTGCAAGTGAAAGATAGAATCATTAATTTCAACAGCAGGCTGTTTGTTCTTAGTATGGTTAGTGCAAGAGCTAGAGATGAGAACTTCAGTGCATTTTATTTCTCTTGGAGTCATAGGTTAAGTCTAATAATTATTATTATTTAGTCAGGTTGTTCTTTAACTAACTTAATAATAATAATTTATGAATAATTCTCTCTCTCTCTCTCTCTCTCTCTCTCAATATATATATACAGACACACACACACCCGACCAGCACTGCACACATCGCATGCATATATAGTATTTTTAATACTAATGCGATGTATATGATGCAGTTTCTGTGGAAGAATGTTTTATGGTTGCATTAGTCAAAGCACTTTTCGTAAAATATTGAACGTTTGTAGTTTCGGGGCTGCAGCTTAGTGATCCTTTAAAATTTCTCTCACTATAGTGAGGTTTTCCAATGAGGTCATGAAAAAATACTAAATAAAAATATAACAGGAAGGGCTGTTTTTTCTTTTTGTTTGTTTTTAGTCAGCTAACGCTGTATCAATGACCTTAACATTTTTTTACTTTCTTTCAGCTTGTAGTGTAAATGAATGAATTTGTTGCTGTTGAGTTCGTCTCTCTTATTCCTTGTGTTGGTTGGTTTTCCTCCGCAGGCTTTGGGCCTGCCCATCACGGACGCCCAGATCCAGGAAATGGAGAGCCATGCAGACGACATTGACTTTGCCATGGCAGCCGAAGAAGAACGTAAACTCAGACATGATGTCATGGCTCACGTCCACACCTTTGCACACTGCTGCCCTGCTGCTGCACCCATCATTCATCTCGGAGCCACCTCGTGCTATGTTGGAGATAATACTGTAAATATTTCTTTTTATTTTATTACTTTATTTTATTGCTGCTGCAGCTGTGGACCTTTAAAAGCACACACATACCTGTCGTATCTAGAGGAGATCATTTCACATTCAAAATCGTTTTAAAAAATGATGTACTTGTCTTTAAATTTTTACATCTTTCTTTTCTTCCTCCTCAGGACCTCATTATGCTTCGCGATGGATTTGACATCCTCTTGCCTAAAGTGAGGCTCAGCCTTTTACACAGTGAAGACAGTGAGATCTTATCTCTGCCTTCTCTTTCTTTCTCACAAACCTCAGCTGTTTGGTAGCAATTCAACAATGTAGAAATAATTGACTTGAGTAAATTAATTTGCACTGTTGTCACATTGGACGTGGAATGCAGGCCAAGCATTTCGTGTTGGAGTTGTGTGAGTCATGACAATGTGTTATACAGTAAGTCAGTGATAATAATCTCCTTTCAACAGCTGGCGAGGGTCGTTGACAGGCTGGCAAACTTTGCAGAGAAGTACGCTGACCTTCCCACGCTTGGCTTCACACACTACCAGTGAGTCTGAATTCACCTCTACATGCAGTGTTACTGCGTCTTTATCAGTCCGCCTGAGGCGCCCCTGCTACCTTTTTANAGTGTTACTGCGTCTTTATCAGTCCGCCTCCCTCTTTCTTTCTTTCTGACAACCTTCCGATACGTTCTCTTTTTGCTCACTCCTCAGGCCTGCCCAGCTGACCACTGTGGGGAAACGAGCATGTCTGTGGTTGCAGGACTTGGCGATGGACATGCGGAACCTGCAGCGAGCCCGTGATGACCTCCGTTTCAGGGGGGTCAAGGGGACCACTGGCACCCAGGCCAGCTTCTTGCAGCTCTTCCAGGGGGACCATGACAAGGTATAAGACATGGATGATTCATAAACCAGCGTGTAAGGATGGAGCATACGTTGTTAACTCTTGTTTTCTGCTACCAGGTGGAGGAGCTTGACAGGATGGTGACGGAAATGTCTGGCTTCAAAAAGTAAGCTCTGCACCTAACGTCTGCCTCCAACAGAGGCATCTTTTTTCTCTTTCTTTGACTGGAAAAATTAAGGGTGAGGTAGAATTTTATCTGAAGCAGCTATTTAGATCTTTTAGGTGTTTTGTATTATTAGAGACGGGACGCTTTGATTGACAGGTTAGTTGTCCAGTGGACCAACATAGACCCAGCTAAGGGAGGCCTTTAACGTATTTCAAAGAAAAGGTCTGCTAGTATCCTCCTAATGTCGTCCCTACTCTCATCCAGAGCCTACTTGGTGACTGGACAGACGTACAGCCGTAAAGTGGACATTGATTGTTTGTCCACCCTGGCCAGTTTGGGAGCTACTGTCCACAAGGTAAGTAACAGAAGACAGAGGTATTTAGAGTAATGTCTCCATCTAGTGGTTGAATTTATAAACATTTTCCATTAACGATCTGGTTGTGGTTAATCTTTAAACCTACTGCTACAGATCTGCACAGACATCCGCCTGCTGGCCAACCTGAAGGAGATTGAGGAGCCTTTTGAGAAAGAGCAGATCGGTATGTTTGCCTGTCTCGTCCAGCTGGGTGACCGGGACTCAGAAAGCATGACGTGAGAATTCGAACTATGCATCCTGAAGCTGTGCTCTCCCTACAGGATCCAGTGCCATGCCCTACAAGAGGAACCCCATGCGTGCAGAGCGTTGCTGCAGCTTGGCCCGGCATCTGGTGGCGCTGATGTCTGACCCGCTGCAGACGGCCTCGGTCCAGTGGCTGGAGAGGACGCTGGATGACAGCGCTAACAGGTCAGCTAACCCAGATGCATGTCTTCACTGAGCTAGCGTCAACTTATGTGTTCTTTGGATTTTATAAAGTGAACCTTGCATTCAGTCCAGATGCACACAGTAATGTCTATTGGTGTGGATTTGTGTGGATCCATTTTCCAACTTATTCAATGCAGGATAAAGGGGATGCCATGGCAGGGTTGCCAGTCCTCTTTTCACTGGTTTAGATTTTGATTAAAAAGGTGAAGTATATGAAAATATGAGGTATAGTATTATGTGGACTTCAAAACCTTCAGCATTGGCTTCTGTAAAAAACAAAGTCCAGCCTTTTTTACTTCTGAGGTTTAACTCATCAGGAAATATTTAAGTAATTTGATCATAAAATGAGGTAAATACATCTGTTTTAGCTCCATGTTTTGCTCTGATGTGGCATAAACAGAACCAGTAGAATAACAAGTTTTCCTCTTTGTTCTTTGTCACAGCAAAAATGAATATCCATGTTACCTGTTTCCACTTGGAAAGTAGTAGATGCATCAATAATGGTTTTATAATCGCATCATAGCCGCCTGAATCAGAATCTAATCATGATGTGCATAAAGATTCCCACCCCTCATCTATGTTAGCAGTCCTGTGGCTGCAAAACNTTACTTCTGAGGTTTAACTCATCAGGAAAGTAATTTGATCCCCCCCCTGCTGTGCTTGACATTTACTATGAGGTGTTTGTGCTGGTATTCTGTTTGGTTTTTTCCAAACATGTTGCTGTGATCAAACATCTCCATCTGGGTGTCATCCCAATAAAAATGAATGAATGGTTTAGGCTTCATAGTGGCGCCGAAGGCTGTCAGTACAGGCAATGTTTTCATGTTTTAAAAAAGTTGGGACAATGCATCAAATGTAAATACAAACAGAATTCATTGATCTGCAAATCTCATAAACCCATATTTTTTTTCTCAACAGAACATAAAAAAGCATGTGTTAAAACTGAGAAATTCTACCATTTGATGGAAAATATTAGATGATGAAAGGCCTTCCCTGAATGAAAGACATCTGGATGGAGGCATCTTTTGCTCTAAAACCTCTTATGTCCTTTTCAGCACTGACGGAGCCTTTTAGCGATGTGTAAACTGCACATACCATAAGCACTAATGCAACCTCTTATCAGACATGCAGGCTGAAGATCACATAACAGAGCGTTTTATTTACATAGAGTTGACCTTTGGCCTTGTCCCGTGCATACAGAGATTCCTCCTCATTCTTTGAATCGTTTGATTATATTATACACTGTACTCAAAGTCTTTGCAAAAATGTCCCACAGTTTTTAGAATCAGTGGTGAATGTCTGGTAGGAAGATGGAAAAAGAAAATAAACAAAACCACACTGTTGTCTTTAATATCATGAATATTATATAACTGGGAAGATGTTGGTCAGTCGTGCGAGTCATGTCACGTGCTGCTGTTGGTTTTCCAACCCTTTCCTCACGTGCAGGAAGTTGAGGAAAAAACGCAACTAGTGACACCTCATTCCTTTCATTTGTATGCATGTGATGTTCTGAAGCAGGGAAGGTCAGGATGACTTTGTTCTGATTGTAGATTGTAAACTGTCTGTCTTGCTGTATTTATGCAAGAACGTTCTGAAACCATGGTAACCAAGGCTATATCTCAGGCCAGTATAAAAACAGTTATTGGCCTTTTAATTTGTTTAGTCTCTGTCAAGCCTGTTTTAAGGGCCTGGCTTAAATAAATGTCAATAAAAGACAATTGTTGGGTTTTTCTGGTCTCACTTAATTCATCCACTCAGAAAAACGGTCTTTAATTTCCAAAACACAGGAGGATCTCTCTGCCAGAGTCCTTCCTGACAGCAGACATCATCCTCAGCACCCTGCAGAACATCACAGAGGGGCTGGTGGTCTACCCAAAAGTCATCGAGAGACACATCCGCCACGAGCTTCCCTTCATGGCCACGGAGAACATCATTATGGCCATGGTGAAGGCTGGGGGAAACAGACAGGTGGGACAGACAGCGCAGTGAGAGGACACATCGAGCAAATCAGTAAGGATGTGACGATCACAATCTGTCTGTTTCTGCATCAGGACTGCCACGAGAAGATCCGTGTTCTGTCCCAGGAGGCAGCGGCAGTGGTTAAACAGGAGGGGGGTGACAACGACCTGCTGGCCAGAGTCCAGCGAGACCCTTACTTCACGCCCATCCTGGGTCAGCTGGACGCCCTACTGGACCCTAAGACCTTTATTGGCCGTGCTCCTCAGCAGGTACGAGACCAGCGGTCCTCCTCTAAGCTAGCTTGGTGTTTAAATCTGATCCAGTGGCTCCTACTGTGTAACATATTTGTTTTTTCTTTTTCTCCTCATCTTCCTCCTGTTCAGGTTGCCAGGTTTCTATCTGAAGAGGTGCACCCTCTGCTGGAGCCATACAAGGCCAAGATGGATGTCAAGATTGAACTTGAGCTGTGATCACAAGCAGGGAAAGACTTTGAATGCTCATCTGTACCTCAATAATAAAAACCCGCTACTGACTGAATTCCTCTTGAAGTGTTTTCATTTCAGTAGAAGAATAAAAGACCTGTCATTGTTTATTTTTGTCTTTAAGTTCTCTGAGAAGTTTATTTTCTGTTTACTGACAGAGTCCAAAAGTAAAGATGTGGCATTAGTTTTCATTCAATATAAATACATCAATATGTCATTAAGTAACCTCCAGGGATGCCTTTTTTATTATTAGTTAATATATTTACCTATATTAATGCTAATAGCACAGGGTTTTAAAAAATGGATGGTTTAGATCGAGGTTAGGTCATTTCTCCCCTTCACAGTTTGAAAGTTATGTGTATGTGAGGCACAACTACCTCGGTCCAAACAGGTCCCTTTGGATGTCCTCTAATTCAGCTACATGCCGGTGATACCTGTGACTACCTTTTCAATCTGAGCCTCTGGGTTGGAAATGAAGATTATTAAGACCCAGAGAAATGTAAAAGTAAAAAATGAATAACATTTAGTAGTTTAGACTTTATGCTTTGAAGCTTTAAAACACTTGATTTAAATGATTTTCATAGCTTTCTTTTTCTGAACGATCCCATTTGCGGTGAGGAACTAAGGTTCCTTAGTGTGTTTTTTTTTCTGGAGGGGAGCCTGTAGGGTTGTGGAGCAAAGTGGTGAATTTATAAATTTATTTATGATAAAATAATCTTTAGTTATTTGTAAATGAGAGCAGAAGAAGGATGTTGGGACAGTTTTCAGGGTTTGCTTACAGTAGAGGAGGAATAAATAACCATTAACCCTTTAACAGAATCAATTATTTCCCACTTTATTTCCTGTAATCAAATGACTTCAGCATAACCACTGTGATCCCTGATATCTGTCATAGGGTTGAGTCACTGCTGCAGCTCTGTAGCATCAACACATCAGTTTCCAAGTACAGTACTATCCAGCATATCATGTACTTGTGTTGTTATAATACTGGAAGGCGGTACTGATAGAATGTGTTACTGTGACGTGTTAACGGAAAGCAGCTTCTCAGTCTGTAACTCCACAGCATAAATACTTTCCTGTTACTGAAAATGCAGTTTGTTTTGTAAGGAGAGGCCTTCCCTCCCGAGTTCCCCTCTGCATGAACCAAGCAGCCGCCGTGCAGCAGTATGTGGCTGTGGGTGCTCCCCGTCTGCATGGCTGTCTTTGGAGCTGGCGGCTTTTGGACTGTGTGAGTACTTGACTAACAGTTTAGTATTTTTGTTTGCCATGTTTCTTGTAAAATGGAATTAAAGATAATTCCACCATTCAGTCTTAAAAGCTTTGTTTTCTCACCCATCAGGTTTGGAATGTCAGTGGAAAATGGATCAGCAAACCTTACAAAAGGACTCCCGATGATCAGGTTGGAATAAAGTTCTTTCTGTTATTAAAGATGATGGAGAATGGCTGCGAAGGGGTCTGCAACCTCAGAGAAACTTGGATCTTGTTGATTTTCTTTAATAGATTAGGGAAAAATACCAAAACAGCTTGGTAACTAACAAATGAGTGCTGACTGATGACTCCACTTTCTCTTTCTACTTTTAGTCTTTGTGCCAACTTCACCCCTCAGAGCTGTCTTTTCGCTCAGACCTGTAACATCTGCTCCGGTTTAGGTAAAAAAACAAGAAACAAAATGAACAAAGTAAATAAATAATTAAAATCCACTTTGCGTCTAAAGAAGGAATCATGCATGAATGTTTAATTAAAAGATGTTAATCCAGAGATGCCATTGTTAGTGATTCTGCGTCTGTTGCACTCTATGGTTAGATTACAGATGTCCAAGAAGCTCTAACGGAGCTTTTCTTCTCCCTGTCCTTCAGGTCTGTGGATTATGGTGATCCGATTCCAGCAAGTTATAGACTATGGTGACCATGGAAAGGAGAACACGGCCTCTGTTTTTTGTGGAGTCATGTCCGCCTTAGGAATCTCTGTGACTGGCAACTTCCAGGCAACACCTCCCACCATGTTCATCTCATTGTTTCTATATGTTGTTTCTTTTGTTTCTTCTAACTCATTTACTGAATCTTCCTTCACTTATTTTAGATCTGAGCAAGAAAAATCATCTTCATCATCTCTCTTTTCCTTCCCTGTTTAGAGTATACACTTTCGGAAACTTCACTTCCTGGGAGCGTGCTGTACTTTCTTCTTCGGCCTGGTCTACTTTTGGATACAGCTATATCTGACCTATCGGGCACAGCCGTCTCAAGACCGATACTGGATGGGACCTGTGAGGGGAATCTGCTGCACCCTCAGCACCTTCTTCTTCATTGCCAGTATCCTTCTCAGCTTTTACTTTGAGTCAAAGGTTAATGCAAATGAGACTGTGTGATTTTGAGGTATGCACTAGGGGGGTAAATATCACAAATAATAATAAGAAAACCTTTATTAGTCCCTCCGTGTAGATCCATGTAGATGGATGGATTGTTACACCCCTAATATGTTATCTTTTTTTTTGTTTGTTTCTGCTACGATGCATAAGACCAGACAAATTATCAGTGAAGATACAAACCACAGTGTTCAGCCTTATTTTCCTTTACTCCGCTCTTCTTCCACAGTGTCCTTTTTTGTCTTTATGACCTACCATTATGAAGCTGCTGTGTGCGAATGGGCCTTGACCATGTTGTTCTTCATGTTGTTTGGCCTTTTTGCAGCAGAGTTCAGACATATCGACTGCTATCGTTTCACTGTACAGAAACAAGCTTTGAAGAAAGTCAGCAGTCCTCTCCCCCAACATTCCCCCCACAAGCAAGAGAAGGCTGTAAAACTTGATGTCTATGCACTGGATTCTTAGTACTCAGTGAATTTGTAAAGTATTGCTCTATGTTATCTATATCTTTGAGTAAAATGTTGTTACGTTTTTGACATTTGTATATTTTTTTAGGATTCAGTCAACATTTTGTTTCATAAAATGTCTATTCAGGGTTTTTTTTTTCAACCCAAGCTGTATTTAAACAGTTTTGATACTGATATATTTTATGTTATTTTAGTATTTATTTCAATCATCATGTAAATAAACTTACTTAATTATAAGAAGTCTTCTTATTTCTTTGAAATCTGATGGAAAGTCCCTGTTAAAAAATGACAGTAAGTGCATCCTAACACAGGGTGGTGCCATTCATCATTCCATGTGTGGTGTTTCTCTAGCCTCAATCTCCACCTGTCACCTGTAAGGAGGATGGAGGGAAATGCAGCACAAGAAAACATGTTTTCTGATGACATAATACATAAACAAGCCTGTTAGGTCATTTTATTGACTTATTTTGCAGTAATTACAGCTGTGTAACACAAATTATGATTCAGAAGCTTCAGGCTAAAGATCATCTCATTGCAACTTTATTTGAAGATTT
>CM047976.1:4947561-4960567 GCA_026261665.1 Melanotaenia duboulayi
TATATATGCATAAGCAAATAATGCAGTGCCACTAAAGGGGCAGAAGCCCACATGCGTCTAGTTTTGACTATCCCCTACACAGAGAGATTCCTCTTGATTCATGATTTGAGAGATGCACAATATAAATTTAATCCATTATTATTATCATTAGTCTGCAGGACACAACAGGTTCCCAGAATGAATTTTAAATTTTGTGCCCATGAGCATGCTATTTTGACATTTGCTTTGTCTCTTGCGTACAGAGATTCCTCCTTTTTTTTAAATCATTTGATGATATTACACACTGTAGATGGTGTGTCTTCACAGTTTTACATTAAAGAGTATTTTTCTGAAACTTTACAGTCTTTAGATGCAGTTTGCCACAGATTAGTGAACTTCTGCCTATTTTAATATCTGAGAGGCTCTGCTTCCCTGACATGCTCCTTTTATAACCAGTCATGTTACTGACCATTTGCCAGTCAGTCTGATTGGTTGTCAAATGCTCCTCTAGTTGTTTTTTACTTTTCAAGCCTTTTATTTATTTATTTTTGCTCATGTTCATGTTCAATTTCTTTGCTCAAGCTCATGTTTATTTATTTTTTTATTTTTTTTTTTTCAGATCTGCTGTCATCAAATTCAAAACTAAGGTAATATTTTCCATGACATGGTAAACCTGATATATTGTTTGTGATCTATTGGGATTTGCAAATGACTGAATTCTTTATTATTTACATTTTATACAGCGTTCCAACTTTTTGGGTTGAAAAATAGTCCCTTATACATATCTGCAGTAACAGTGCAGGCCATCAGATGTGCTGTAGAGCAACAATGGCTGATGATGGGAAAATGCATCTCTGGTTTAGTGCCAGCATGTTTTTGGAAGACGCCTCTAGTTTAGACAGAAGTTCTACATTCAGCACAATTTGTCAGGGCTATTTAAGATGAGCAAAACAATGGAGCTCTCACAGTCACGCTGACAGTGGGAGAGGTCCCACTCTTGGCAGCGACATACAAACTCTTTCTCTCATCCAAGATATCTAGTAAAACATACACTGTGCATAATAATCAGCTTTTTAGTTTGATTTTTGATACTTTATTTATGTCATCAGAAATTACCAGGGGCATGCTTCAGATGGGAATGCTGGGCCCCCAGTGTCCTGGCAGCATTCTTTCACATGCTCCATGCTGTGCGATAACCAGAGGGGGGCTTTGATGCAAGGGCACATGGACCAGACGGACAGCTTGGAATTCTATGGGAATTTCTCGAGTGCTCTCTGTTGCCCATTTTTCTGCTGCAGTCAGCGTTTTCTTTTCCCCCTTGTTGCTTTACAATCTCATCAGCAGGTCCCTAATGGACCCATTTGCTGTAGCTGATAATGAACATGGACTTCATCACTTTACATCACCCTTCAACAACACCTGCTGAAGGATCTGACCCAGAACTTCACATTAGATGTTAGAAATATATTCGATTGCTTTCATTTTTTGTCCTTTTGAAGAAATGCTGACATTAAAACATGCGCTTGAATTATTTGCAGCAGCTTATACAGAGGAATTTAGAAAGGAGAGCTTTGGCGCCAAAATACCATTATTCCTGCTGTTTTCATTAGTGAGAATAAAAGGCCTCTAACAAAGTACGAAAACTCATAAAATCATCAGCAAAAACTTTGGAGGCCCTTGGTGTAAATGTCTGGGTCCTCCGCTGAGGTGTGGAAGAGCATGGTTTATGTGACGCCCAACTTGTTGCTTTTGACTTTGATTCAAGAAGGAGGTATCAGCTAACACGCTTTCTAGGCCTGTTCTGTAATCTGTCCCAACACCTGGTCGTGTTGTAATCTTTTTTTTAATCCATGCAACAGCTTTTTCATAGAAACAAAAGCAATGCCTTCCTATCGTGCAGTGGAGCGTTCGCCTGCGGGTGCGCTATCAGATATTAGAGTAGCAGCCCTCCGTGGCTCGGCTCCTATGTTACAGTAGGACCTGTCAGCTCTTATCATCCAAGGCCCAAATCCTGTGCATTCCACTTCGAAAGGCCACTCTATCTGCAAGACGGCAGAATCTGCCAAAGCTGAGGGCTCACAGAGCACGGGGAGTTAAGTGTTGGGGAGAATGTTTGGCAAGAATGACAGACACAGAAGAGAGATGGGATTGTCCAGATGTCAGAGGGCTAGATCCAGAGAACGATAGAGAGACCTACAGACAGGCAAGAAAGTCCCAGAGAGAAAGAAAAGAAGAGTGGGCACCAGCAGCCGTGATCTCACCCTCCGCTCCTCTCTTTAGCACAGCCTTCCAGAAAACTGCCCTTTTGCTGAAAAATGCCAAGTGCACCACATTCCACCGGCCACACAAAAGCCCTCCCTCGACTCAGCTGCACGGGCACAATCAGACAAGGGATAATTATATAATTAGGCTGGCCGGTGCAGACAGGGACCCACAGGCTGTGTGTTGGTGTGTCATATTTATGTTATCAGACAATAAAGAGAGTTTGGTCTTATCAGAGGAGGTAGGAGAATGTGTGTGTGGAGTAGGTGGGGGCGGACTCCAGCTGTGGCACTTAGGGAAAGATTGTCATGATAGAGAATAACGGGTTGATAGAATGACATTCAGCCTGTGGTGTGGCAGAGATCAGGGCATGTCTTGTGGCTTGCTGTGTGTATGTGCTGTATTCTCTGTTATGTGAGAAGGTGGGGACTTTTAGGGGCTGTGCCAACCAGCTATTAGTTTGAATCATTCTCAATGTATAGTGTTAAGGTTTTACAGCTAACTCCATAGATATGCTTTGTAGGGAATAATCTCTGTTGTTTGAAATTACTCTGAGAATTCAGAGGAGGTCGTTTTGGTCATGAGCTGCCCTGCCGTGTAAACTTTGCACTGAATGACAACTACAATTTCCAGCTAATAAGATATGACCACGGCTGCCCTCCTCTCTAAGTAGAATCCACTCTTCCAGACGAGAACTGAGCCAGTGTCTCTCTCAGCTGGACTCTGGCCAACAAGCTTCCCTCGTACCGTGGCCTTGGCTTTGGGTGTGTCTCCAGTCGCACGGGACAGCACAGAATAGACTATTGTTGCTCGAACAAGACAGAGAGGCAGGGGAGGGAGGAGGGGTGGTGGTGGACTGGAGATGGTGGGAAGAGAAATAAGCTTTTAATGAGTGAGCAAAAAACACACGGACAATGAAGCGTGCCCGCTGTTCACATGCATGTGTGTCTTGCAAAGCCACTATACTGGTCATTTATCCACTCAGACACAGAAACACACACACCTTTTCCTTCTCCTTCCTTCAGCTCTTCCAGGTAATCTCAACGAGGGGCACCAGACGCTCAAACAACAGGCATCTATGCCATTGAAGGTTCATAGTACTCATAAAACCTTAAATATGTGAACAGTTTGTTTACAGAAGTAACAGTATGATGACAAACTTGAAGGTAGTTAGCCATGCGCTGGACGAAATACCCACCAATACATGCTAACTTCTGGATATTAAGTGAAATATAAAAGTTCTTAATTAGCCTTCAGTCAGTCACTCATTATATGACTGGTATTGGCTGTGACTCAAATCAGCATTGATGGGACCATAACACCTGGGTGGACTTATTTTCACTAAGAGTGCTGTATGGGTTACAAGCGCGGGCACAGTTGCCTTCTTCTTTACAGAGATGGCTAGCAGCTCAGCATCTTGTGGGGGTATTGTCCGTGGTTTAGCTAACAGTAATAAGCTCGGCTAATGGTGCGTTCCAGTTGTCTCCGAGCAGCCGAGAATATGTGACACCATTACCAGGTAGTTGGCGTTCCAGCTGCACCACCTAAGAAAAAATGAACATCTCCAAAACATCCAACCTGTGAGCATCTACAAAGCCCTGTAAAACTAGGAAAATTGCAAAGTACACATATTCAGGGCAGTTTTTCACAAACAAACCAGCTGTAACTACATAATTATCAATAACAACAACTCGCTGCTGCTTACACTAGAAACAGGACACTTTCAGTTGAGTTTAGCTTTAGTTTTGTTGAGCTTTTAGTTTATGTATTCTTTATATATTTAAAAAGAATTTTAAGAAAGACAGCAATGGACTACAAGTGGTACTTGGCGTAGCCATCTTTAAATCTGTTATCTCAGCATCCTCTCAAACTTATGAGTTCAAAGCTCGGAAAACAAGATCTCTTTGTCATTTCCAGTGTTACACCAAAATCTGTGAACCATCAGAATCTGTGTCCACAGGAGGGCGACTGTACATGTTTTAGAAGACTTGAAAACACTTGTATTTAAGTCTAGGTTCATTATAATGCAGGTACAGTAAAGTCAGACATTCTTATGGCTATTAGAAATGTTCACTTAAGTCACCCCTCAAATAGTCTGACCTCTTTTAACATAATATGTGACCCTCACAGCCAGGATCACAGAGGTCAGCATTTCTAATAGCCATCAGCATGTGTGCCTTTACTGTACCTGCATTATAATAATATCTCATTTTTAGTAGCGGTAAACATTGTGTCATAAATAACGGTGATTTTCTTTCATTGCCTAGGCTCAAAACAGTGATGACGCTTGTTAATGGAAACAGTGTAAGAGCTATAGTAGTTCAAATCCCTATTTTTCAGCTTATTTTTATTTAGAGGCAGTTATTGAAGATTAACAACAGCTTTCATGAAATGTATATTTACACATACATAATGTTTTTCTGTCCGTTTTTTTAAAAACATATATTAAGATTAATTAATGGGGGGAAAAAATAATGGGACATTGAAGGGTAATTCAATACGCAAAGCCGGTATGCAAACAAACTCTTTCTTTAGTTGAGTATTTCAGTACCTGAACCTGAAGGGTAAACATATATTCTGATGTAAAAAAGAAGATGAAGGAACTGCTTGTCTGATCTAAATACAGATGATCGTTTTTAGAAAACATCAGCAAACAGTCATTAGCACTTACAAGGCTTCAACTGTCTGTCTCTTCGGTGAGATTACTGCTTTAGAACAGTTGGAAGAAAATATCACCTTCGTAATGACAAAACCAACTCTTTTCAATTACAGCCTCTCGTCCAGATCGCAGACAACGTGCACCTGCAACCCTCTGATGCACAGCTATATTTCAGGTGGTAAGAAACTACAAACAGTGGCAATGGCTTCCATTATCAAGGCTCTCTCTCTCTGTCTCGTATTTGTTTAATGATGCTGTTTTTAGATGTTGGCAACCATATCTCAAGCTTTCTTTTTCCCTTGAGGTTTGCATTGCTTTGGAGCTTTGCTGAACATTTTCCAAAAGAAAAAAAACAGGGACTGGGCAGAGGTTAGCTTTATTGGCACGGAGCAGAAGTTGAAAATGAGTCAAAAATGTTTTTACGTGGGAAACTATGTATTAAGTAAAGAGGAATCATTATACGTAAAATAATTACATGATCAAATGAGTTTCTTCGTGTCAGTAGGCTGAGTCACTTCCTCACTCACCATCCAAGCAGTTTAACAAAGCCTGTCTCACATATCATAGGTCACTTGCAACATCTGACATAATCAATGAATCAGCGTCAAAAGCAAAGGGGGAGTATGGAAGCTCATTGTCACACTGTCCAAATTTCCTCTTTCCATGCTAACCTTCAGCATGATGCTGGGCGATCTTTCCAGCACCATTCTCTGCTCCCTAATGTCTTGACCTTTTTGTCTTGTTGGAAGACCTCAGAGTGGGGAGAGGGTAAAGATGGTGTTTTATGATAGAAAATACATGCAGGAATTATATACGGACCCTGACATTTAGTGGTAGGCTGAGATCAGCTTTGGTCCTTTCCTACTTGATGGATCAGTCAGACATTTGCTGAGACATNGCTGAGATCAGCTTTGGTCCTTTCCTACTGAGACTTCAGTGGTTGGCGCCACTTGTGGGCTGAACTGATGTGTTAACGCAGCATCAAACTGAAGGCTCATCGTGGGCACATTGTCTGTGATGTAAAACCACAATGATGGTCATTATTAATGCTGATAAATACCAAATGGGATCTTTTTATTATTCATCCATAATAGCCAGAATTACCCACCTCCTGAAGAATCGTTTTGTTTCTCTTCATGTGCTGCTTGACCTCGCAGCCATCTTCGCAGCCATCTACTTGCTTGGGTTTGAGGGCTTCTTTTTACCAAACTGACTTGAATGACCATGGACCCCTTGTTGGGTCTCCTTATGTTGCTAGCACGTGAATAAATGAAATAGCAGACAGCAAAGACAACGTCCAACTGCTAGAAATTCTGTAAAATTTTGTGTTTTGTGTTTTTCTGTTAGACAAAGGTGAATTTAATTACGGCAGTTTTTTACCAGTTCTTTTTCATTCAGCTGAAAAAAGATATAGATGAAGTCTGACAATAGTAAAGGATGTAAATTACAAAATACAAGATACACGTGTTGCTTCAGGTATCCTGGACAATCAAAATTCTATCTACAGAAGCAGTTTCTAAAGAAAGGTGTGATGCACTTGGGAAAAAAACTGTGTATTATCGGCAATGCAACAATGAGGAAAGGTGCATTTGTAGAAAAAAGATTAAAGAATTTAGGAAAGGATCAGCTGCTAAAGCACAGCAGTGGATAAATTATGCTTCTGTGTGAATCAGGTGGGATGGAGAACGTTTTGCTGTTAGAGGGAAGGCCCCTTTACCAAGATGAAATGATGAAAATATTTAAAATATGAAGGAATAAGATTAAAGGACAATGTCTTAAGGCCCATTTATGCTCTGATATGTACGTAAATAGGGACGTCTGTTTCAAATTTGTCATACGTCGTTGTCTTCATACTTCCATCTTTTGCGTTGCCATGGTTGTTAAGTCCGTTTATCCACTAGTTGGCAGCACTAAGTTTGGAGTTTAGTCCCATGAGCCGACATCAGTTTCAGACACCATTTGGCAAGTTTTTCCAACCGCCCAACATGCCCTAAATGTCCTAAATGCCCTAAACGCTTGCATATCCTTTATTCAAATGCTTGTGTAATTTTTACAGTTGTTGTGCTCGTCTTTATTCTTCTTCTGCTCTTTTTGTCCCTTCCTGATCCTGTTCTTCTTCTCTAGTTTGTTTCTTTTGCTGGCAGCATGTCAGCTATTCTGCTCAGCACTGCCCCTGCAATTTCCGGTGACATTGCTCTGTCTTCTGCATCAGGCGATGGATAGCTAAGGTCCCTGAAAACAGACAAATTTCCGTGCTCAACCAATGCAGGAGACAGACAAACTGTCCANTCTTCTGCATCAAGCGATGGATAGCTAAGGTCCCTGAAGACAGACAAATTACTGTGCTCAACCAATGCAGGAGACAGACAAAACTGTCCGTCTGTCTACGGATCCGTCTTCTGTGTCGAACATAAATGGGCAGGATTTATGACCCTAACATGCCTTACAATGTATAAGATTACTGACATCTGATGGCAAAGTTGGGCATAGAAATGACTTCAAATGCCAAGCACAGCTGTAAGTGGATGGTGGCCATCAGTGGCCAAAATTCTTCCTAGCATAATCATGTTGTGGCCTGAGGTCAGGTGATGACTACACTACATAAAACCAAAATTGTGTGCATGTGTACTGTCCTCTTCTATGTGCCTAAGGTGCTCTTATCCCAAATGCTGCTCTATCACCCAGAGTTGTTTGTCCATTCAGAGACACCATAGTAAAAATGTGAATCCAGGGCTAGAAGATAGAAATGACTCATTTAAAGAGAATAAAAACATAAAAGTTATTTCAATAAAGTGATTTTATACAATTAGAAACACAGTTTCAAGGATATATTGAATTTTTCTGTCATTGACCTTTGATTTTTAAAAAAAAATACTTTTTCATTCTTAACTGAAAAATCAATGCAGCAAAAATTCAAACACTTGAATGAAAAGGAATTTTGTNTCAAGGATATATTGAATTTTTCTGTCATTCATTGACCTTTGATTTTTTAAAAAAAATATTTTTTCATTCTTTACTGAAAAATCAATGCAGCAAAAATTCAACCACTTGAATGAAAAGGAATTTTGCACTTTAAAATTCCACAACAGACTTTATAAAGAGGTGCATGCTGAAGGTTGTGCTGTATATTTCTTACCACCAATTGACAAATTATCAAATATCTGTGGATGGACCCCAAAGGAACTTCAAATAAAAGACAACAGAAGTGGATACTTTATTAAGAAAAGGGTAATTGGTCTCCACTCATATTGCACCTTTTAACTAATGTGATTGATTACAATCAGGAGCCGCTTGGTCTCAGTGTCTTTCGTATTCAAGGACACTTCAACATGTGGTGACAGTTCTACCAACTTTTAGAATTAGTGCTGCTTTACCACCTGAGAGAAATGGTTGAGCTGATACTTTACAGATGGGGTGTAAATAACCGATGGGGGCTTTGAATCCTTTACTTTTTGGTAAGCAATAAAACATGGAAATGAAAGCGCAATTTTCTACGAGACATCCAAAGTTATATTTATGTTATTTGTGTTTTTAAATCAGGCTAGGTTTGACTCATTCAGCTACTGACAGGGATAAATATTCTAATGAAGGGAACCCACACTTAATAATAATAGCGGATTGTAAATGGTAAAACTGAGTGTTAGGTTGCAGAACAATTTGCTCAGTTTTTGCAAGGGAAAAAAAAAAACATAATTTGGGATAGATTTTGTTAGTGAGACCATTGTACTGTTTTAAATTAAATGTACTAACTCCAGATATTTAGCGTGTTTGCTTTGCTTGTAATGTAGATGCAACCACATGTCTGATAACTTGGCACTGCACCAGAGATCACTGATGAGCCGCCAGTCCACTCCACAACCAGCCCATTCCATGGGAAATTTGACGTCAAAGAAGCTCACCTTTCATTATAAGTAACCTTTTTCCCTTCTCTCTGCTCTGCTCTGCATTTTCATATTTCACTGGTATTTCCGGATGGCTCCCACATTTGCAAAATAAAGGCCATCAGAGTAATTATTATAATGCTGAACAATAATAACTGGAGGAACTGAATGAAAGCCTGGAGAGGCTTGTTGACCTTTCAGAGCTAAACTGGTCCTGGCTTCTGTCTGTGCACTGCTGAGCCCATTGTGTTCCCAGACCTTATCATTGTGTTACAGTTTCCTCTCCCTGCTGCGTGTGTGCACATGTGCATGTGTGAGAGCGAGTATGCGAGCTGTTGTTGGTGCGCGCGTCCCGTCCTGTGTATATGTATACAGTATGTGTGTCTGTTTTTAGTGACCTCAGCCAACATACTACAAAGACAAAAAGGCTTGAAGTGATGTGTCCAGTTTCACACTCACTGGATGCACTAGCACAAATGTTGTAAACTTGTAGATTTCACACTTTTACAGTCATATGAAAAAGTAGTAGACCCTCTTTTCAAAAGTTTTCATCTGGACAATCATCTCAGTCTTACCCAGCTTTAAAATTAAATACCTTTTTAAAAATTGTATATTTCACAGTGTCAAAATGCAGAATCAGTGCGTAAAAACATCGTTCACCATTACTACCTTAACAGGAATTAAGAGTGTAAGTTATGTGCTGCTAATCAAATGCACTTGATTGACTAATCATCATCACACACCACGTCCATCAAAGCAAATTTGGCTGTTTGTTGTTACAGAGCATTCAGGTGCATTTAGGCTAGCAATGTAGCATCGGAACAAACCACGCGGGTTCTGGAATAATTTGACTTGGGGAGATTAAAGTGGAGATAGTCATAATGCACAGCACCATCTTTAAAGAGAACCAGAAAGAACATCAGCACGAACAATTCTCAAACATACCAACTGTCAAGCATGGAGGTGGAGGGTTGATGATTTGGGCTTGTTACGCAGCCACAGGACCTGGATGCCCCAAAATCATTGAATCAAGGTGATGATCTTCTCTGTACTGCAACGTAATTGTTAAAAAAGTTGAGTGAACTTAACTCCAATGAACTCAACTGAGTTCTGGTGCTGTATGAAGCTAAATTAAGAGCGTAACTCAAAACAGAATATTGAATTTAACAAAGTGAGGATAGATATTCAGGTCTACTCATGTAAAATATTNCAATGAACTCAACTGAGTTCTGGTGCTGTGTGAAGCTAAATTAAGAGGGTTAAAACTCATGTACTCATGTAAAATATCTGTGTCGGCCCTGCTAACGACTGGTGATCTGTCCAGGGTGTACCCTGCCTTAGTGCCTAGCAGCTGCTGGAATAGACTCCAGCTCCTCCTGACCCTGCACTGGAATAAGTGGGTATAAAAAAAGGATGGAATAGAACAGGGCTACTCGATAAGGTCCTACGAAAGCCGCAACCCAGCAGGTTTTCCATGTATCCCTTTTCAAACACACCTGATTCAAACTAATGAGTCATTGTCTGGAACTTTATTGACTCTTAGATGCATTTATTTGATTCAGGTGTGTTGAAAAAGGAGTACGTTGAAAACATGCTGTATTGCAGCCCACATAGGACCAAATCGTGTAGCCTTGGAATAGAGAGTTCCCAAAATAAAGACTGAGTTGTTGAAAAAAATAAATAAATAAAAAAGGTAAACAGCCTTTTTGAGTGCAGTAAAAAAAAAGTGTTGTCAACCTACAGTAAAAGCCCATTTTTGCTCCCTTATGTACATAAATTAGGAGACGTCCATTTAATACATTGACATATGTCGGCGTCCTCGTACTTCCAAGCATCTTTTACGTTGCCATGGTTGTTAAGTCAATTCCTCCACTAGTGGGCAGAGCTCAGTTGCAGACACTGGTTGGCAGCGGTAATGCACCAATATAAAGTTTCCAGCCACCTAACACACCCTAAACACTCACATAGCTGTTCTTCATAAGCTTGAGCAATTTATACAGTAGCTGTCCTTGTCTTTGTTCTTTTTCTGTTTTTTCTTTTTTCTTCCAGTTCCTCTTCTTCTTCTCTGGTTCGTTTCTTTTGCTGGTCAACGAACAATACTGTCCGTCCGTCTGTATATCTGTCTTCTACGTCAAGCTTAAATGGGCCTTAAGACTGTCATTTAACATATAAATATTAANTGCGTCGAGCATAAATGGGCCTTAATACTGTCATTTAACATATAAATATTAGGTTTGATAAACCTGAGGCTACTATTCAGATTTACTAGACCTAAATCGTTATTATAACTTAGTTAAATTTAAGATTCCACTTTAAGTTACCCTCTTAAATTAGGTCAGTGGTTCTCAAACTTTTTCTACCGTGCCCCCCCTTTGGAGGAATAAGCATTCCCAGGCACTGCGTCCACCCTTATATACACAGAGTGAAGGGATATATAGGGGACTATAACTATATAACTCATAACTAACATCACAGACGTGAGGGAGATGTAATTAGAAACACATTTACTGTTAAACCAAAAGCAAGATATCTGCCCTCTTTCATCCTAGTTACCTGTTTCTTCATATCTCTCTCTGCCCTTTCTCTCTTCGATATGTTCAGTAAACCCTGAGCTGCTCTTCTTCTTCTTCTTCTTTTTTTTGGTGGTTGGCAAAAAATTAATTGGTGCATTACTGCCACCAAGTGGTCTGGAGTGTGGACCAGAATGTTTCCAAGAACCCAAGTTGACAAAACATTAGTTTGTCTGTTACATTTTCCCAGTCCCATGCAACCCCTGTCAAACCGGACAATCGAAANTGTCTGCTACATTTTCCCAATCCCACGCAACCCCCTGTCAAACCGGACAATCAAACCAAAATCTAAAAAAGAATGACTGAAAAAGAAAACAAAGTGCAAATCCAAATGAAATGAAATGTTGTGGTAAGAGTCTTGTAAAACTCTGCAACAACAAATGTCTGCAAACCTCAATTACCTGAAGCAATGTTGTAAAGCACAGTGGATTTCTGTGCAACAATGTGAGAAAGACCAATGATGTCATACAAAAAACTATTATTGAGCTTGAAATTAATTAAATTTAAGAGATCGTAACAATCAGAATTTTTTTTCATTTTGCCCTGATACCAGAACTTTCCAGTTAAAAGAGTAAGTTGTGCTTTTCCGACACCACTGTAGAAGAGACCTGTTGACAGTTTGTTGGAGTTTTATGATACAATCTTTTTCCAGGATAAGGACACACAACATGACACCATGCAATAAATACATGTTCAAAAGTCACAGATGAGATGTTTTATCTATGAATGACTTGTATTTTCTAGATTATTTCAGCATATTTGTACAGTGAAGTCAATGCACATTAACTACTGAGCACTTTTTCAAAGATCTATAAAAGACATAAACAGACATCTGTGCTAAAACTATAATAACTTTGGTTCAATATTTAGTTGACGTCTGAGCTTAGAAGTCGTTGATTCAACGTTTGCATGTAGCCCAGATTTCTCTTGGATGGACAAATATAAACAACAATTTCCTTCAAAGGATTTAAACTCAAGACTTTCACCTTGTTATTGCTTTACACATCCTACTGAGCCACAACACCCCACAATGTAGACACAGGCACTATAATTCTTCTGATTATGGAGAACTTTCTGTCTGTGAAGTTCTCGAAACTGTAATTTCTCAATCATACTTACACTTACATATTCTAGTGTTCCCTTTAAGATGTCCCAGAGGCACCTTGCTAGCTGCATACAGCCTGCATAGTTGCAGACTTACAATATTTTATTTAAAAAGGACAATCTGTAAAATTGCATTTTCATAAAGAACCAATACTCAGTAGCTACCCAGTGCTGGACAGCATAATCTAAAATCCTTTATCATATAATGGAAGTTATCTGATTATGAAAAACTGGATGAACACCCAATACTCTGATGTCTTTGTGCATGTAAACCCATTTTTCAGATTTCTCTTTTTACATATTTGAATGTGCAAAAAAACACCCACGACTGTAAAGTGGAATAAACATGTCACGTGTAGCGGGCGGAGGTGAGGACCCAAATGCAGGCAGTCAAGGCAGGAGGCAGAACTGTGCTGGTGACAAGGTTTATTTCTCGAAACACAGGACAGGGAACCACACACGACAGGGGAACAAACCACATGTAAGGATCTGACAGGAGCAGNCGACAGGGGAATGAACCACATGTAAGGATTTGACAGGAGCAAACTGAG
>CM047976.1:4962244-4972876 GCA_026261665.1 Melanotaenia duboulayi
TCCTTGTTATAACAGTTTTAAAGGATTACTAAACTCAATGTGTCTGGTCAGAAAACTCAAAGCAATATGCCTTTATAACCGAAATATGCACAACCAAAGAAATGAAAAACAAATGGGCAGAAACAGGAGTCATTGCTTGAGACTGAACTATGAGAAACTGGCTGAAGGAAATGGGATTGACTTTCAGAAAGCTACACATAAACCACTAACACCTAAACTGAGATATACAGTAATTTACTGTATTTTACTGTGGCTGATGACCAGGGAGGAATCACAAATCAACTTTCAGCAAAGAGCTGGTGGTTGAACTTGAGCTCTAAAGCTAAAGACGTCTCTGACCTTGATACAAACTTTTACTTTAAATTACAAGGTACATGCTATGTTTGTTTTTCCTCTCAAGAATCCACATTTTGAATTAAATAACTTTTATTTAATACATAGAAAGCAGTGTGCATTGGTTGTTCTGTGAGGACCCTCAAGGTTGTATTCTAGGACCACTTCAATTTACACTTTTTATGAATAAGCAGAGATGTCAANTGAATAAGTAACCTGATATTTGTCAAAATGTTATTAAGTTAAGGTACGCAGATGATGCAGTCCCCTTCCCTGTGCTGCCATGTTATTGTTGTGGAGAAGTTTGTGTGCCAGTGATCGTTGATGTTGTTGGGGGGGATTCATGCCCCTGGTTGGGTCAAAATGCAGCTCAAATGGCTCCTATGGTGAGAAACAGTTCATTTATCTACAGTAATTAATACATGTAAACTGAAATGTTGGACAATTTTCTCATTTTTCCTTTTTTATTCAGTTTGTCTCAAAATCACTAGTTTTTAGCCAGTGCGTGCAGGTTTACCTTGGTATTCTGGCTCTGGTTAGCAATGAATCTACTCTTTAGCGGGACACTACAGGGCCAACAAGACCTCATGACCGGCTGTAAAATATGTAAAATATGTATTGGGTGAAAAAAAACATATCAAATTTAATAAAATAAACATTTTCTAACTGTCTAACTGATGACATGTCAACTCTTTCATGATGTCCAACAAACGACTGCAACAATTCCCCGTTGATGGATGAAGTCAAACCTCTTAACCTTTAATCAGTGTTAGTTCTGTTCACAGATAGCTCTCTGCCGACCAAAATGTCATCTCACAATTTTTAAACTTGGATTGTAAAACTACTACACATTAGACGTGTGGACAAACACTCCCATTTACCAATTTCCGGTTAGACTGGGCCAGTCAGGATCTATGGCTGATGTGGACCGATAAGGGAATATCTACAACAAACTGCCTTTGGCCATCAAAGCTATCCTTCCATTGTTCCCCCCCTCAGAGGAAGCAAGGTTTGTTGTGTTATTGTTGGATGAGGGAGAAAGAGTGAGAAGGCTGGAATAAGGTCGTATGTGTGCGCTCGTGTGTGACTTACTACGAATCTTTAGTTTGTTTATCAGGGTGTTTTTATGTGTGTTTGCAGATTTGATGATGCGCTGCTTGGGTTATATCTGTGTCTCAGTGGGTCACAGTTCACTGGCGTGTTGTGTTGCAGCAAGGAGGAAGCCGTCGGCGTGAGGGTACCTGAGTCAGAACGGAAGAGGAGCTTAAGCGGCGCTCTCCTCAGCGGAAGATGGAGCAGCGCAGGAAAACACCTGGGAGCAGAAGGAGAACAAACAAACCCAGAGGAGGGAAGAGGAAGAAGAGGCTGAGGAGAGGCAGGATGAGGAGTGAAATTAAACAGGAGAGTCAGAGAGAGTGTGAGAGAGAGAGAGTCAGAGAGACGACCGTTTAACCAATGTGTATGCCAGGAAGAAGATAAAAAAAAGAAAAAGATTTAAACAGCAGCATATCATTGTTGTTTTGAATTGAAACGACGTAGGATAGTTGTTCCCTTGGATAGAGAGTTTCCTGGTAAATTAAGCTTCTTCTTGACAGTTTGGACATACAGTATGTGGTATTAATCTTCTTGCTCCTTTATTGCTAAGCCAGTTCACAGTAAGTGAGTTTAAAGAACAAGAATTAGACGAACAAGGATGAAGATGGGGGAAACACAACAAGTACATGACAATGAACAGGCAGAGAAAAAATGAAACCGAGGGGTGTGTTTACACTGAGTTAAACTAACAAGAAGCAGGCGATGCAAATAAGCAAATTAAACCAGGTGAGCAGCGCACAAAACTGAATACACAAAGTCAAAAAGGACAAAAATAAAGAAACAAAACAGACAACTAAGAAAACTGATGGGACAATAAAACAAAAAACCACCTATTTCTTATTTCCAAAAAAGAAAAAAAAGGTGTATATACACTTTTACAATATTTTGCAAAGTCCTAAAATTCTTCTCAACCATTCTTTGTTTCTAGAACACTTTGCATATAAAAGATTTGTAACACAAAGTGCTTTCCATGATCAATAAAAACGATTTAAAATCGGCAAAGAAAATAAACAGCAAGGGTTAAAAATTAAATTACATCACAGCTACCCTACCTTATCCATACACAACCACAAAACAGACACTAATACACACAGTAGCTGTGTTTCCATTACCTCTAGAATAGTGCAAAACCTAAATATCACATTAAAACACTGGCAACGGAAAGACCTAAATTTAGAAAAACCTCCTCAATAAATGTTTTTACATTCTCATGAGGTAGTTTTTCAGATGTGTTGATGTAGAAGTGTATCTCAAAAGTGTAATGGAAACACTTTGTTTTGCTTTTACACGTCACCAGACGTGACGTAGGAGGTCATGTGACCAGTTCATTTCAAGTAAAGATGGCGCAGTACGTATGGACAGAGGAGGAGCATTTTTTTTACAAATAAATAAAGATAAATAAAACCATCACCCTTGATAGCAAACATCAGAGAAATGCAGAGTTTTACAAGAATTAGAAATCTAGTGGAGTGGAGACTCGCTGGATGGGAGTAGATGAGAATTACGGCTGTACGTGCTAAACACCATTTAATGGAAACATCTGCCAACTGCAAATGTACTTTGTCAAAATTTTAGAAATATCTCTTTTATTTTGCAAAAAACTGTAACTGAAACCAGCTAGTGATGTTTATGGCACTGTCTTAGCCCTCTATGAGCTCTACTAAAAGGTAACTCTTAGGTTTTCTTTTAAAAATATCAACAGTCCAAGCTGCCCTCAGTCTTCTGTAAAGGAACAGAAAAACAAAGCGATGCGTCTCCATATGTTTTCATCCCATCTTTAAAAATAATTAAAATATTAGTCATTGAAAACCCGAGGGCATAAACCAAACACAAGTTGGAAAATAACATTTAACTAACTTTAAAAGCTAATAAAAGAGCTTTAAAATCCACCTACAAACATGCAGGAAGCTAATGCACGGATTTTAAACCTGGTGTAAAATGTGCTTTCTTTCTGATCCTCATCAGCACACGAGCAGCTGAATTTTACCTTTAAAGGGATTTACAGTCATTTTTAGGAAGACCAAAGAGAAGAGCTTTGCAATAATACATTCTGCAGATGATGAAGGCACGTTTCAGTGTCTCTGCATTGGCTTGAGAAAGAAGCTGTCTTATTCTAATAATATTCTTTAGGTCAAAGAATACGTTACTGTTCTGTATCTGCACCTGGATCTTCATGCAGTCTCAGGATAGAAGGTAAAGAGAAATCTGAAGGTTGATGACTTATGTGTTCAAAAAACAACACAGCATTATCTGTACAGTTGTCAGTTTAATTAGATTGAATTTAATTATGTATACTAGGTCTTAGGAATTGATGCTGCTGTAGTGTCAATTTCCACACATTGGAATTAAGTCTTATTTAACAGGATTTATATGTATCTATAAAAGTGAGATAATTTATTGCTCTTTATTGTAAACTTTCTCAATTTAGTTAAATTTATTCATTTTATTATCAGCGTTGTGGTTTCAGCTAAATTTCACTAATCAAAATGTTAATTTTATTCATGCTGGACACAAACATAGTGTGTCCATTAACATCATAATTTACCATGAAAAAAAAAGGATAAATTGACTTTAAATTGTCAGGGCTTTGCTATATGACACGAACCAGATGGATAGATGGATTTAAAGACTTAATTAAAATGACTTATTTCAGGCATATAAAAGTTAAAAGGTGTTTTAGTGGCCCAATATACAAAAGAAAAAAAATATTTTTTGTCTGACTTTTCACAGCCCGTAATCTAACATTTAGTATTTTTTTTTCTGTAGACACAATCTGTTGAGTTTGCTGTGTTTGGGTTTGTATTTTGTTCTTTTGGTTTTTCAGCTGGCGTGTCATCTTTGCGTTTGTGCACCTGTTTTGTTTCCTATTTCTACATTCTGAGTTGGGATTTCCTTTGGTTCTTGTTTTGTAAAGGTTTTAGGTTACTTGAATTTAATATTACTCCTACCCTGTTACAGGTGCTGTTTTTGAAACTTTCCGTACTGAACATACAAGGTAGTAGTGGCTTTAGTATTCAACCCTTTAAACTGTTCATTTTGGAGCATGCTACAGCATTTTCAGTCCTTTTGTAGTTTAGAAAAGCAGAGGTAAACACTGAAAACCAGCCAGTGTAGCTGGTAGATTCCTAAGTTTACTAATCAGAATTTCCACTAGACATTTCTTTTCCAGGGAAAAGAAGCCGGATTATAAGTGAAACTAAATGCATTTATTCATACTTGTTTCTTTAAGTTTTTTTTTATTAGCTTTTTCATGAAAAGGCCAAACCACAACAACGTTCTCTCAATTTTTTCCCAACAAGGAACAAAGCAACCTTTGCTAGTTTGAAAATTTGCTTTTACAAGATCACTTAAATGTTTAAACTATCTCACCTCTTATTTTCTTGTTGACCTCGTCCACTANTATCTCACCTCTTATTTTCTTGTTGACCTTGTCCACTACCTCCTTTTTAGTCTGGTAACCCGCCTCAATCTTTACACCATCACACTACCACCACTTTTTTTCATTTTTTATTCTACGTATCACTTTATTTAAAGTTTAATCCTCATTCAGCTGCACGTTGTTCAGGCAGGCAGTAGCTGTCACCATGCTCCCTAAAGTAAACACGTAGCCAGTTTTGATGGATGTTTGATCCATCATGGGATAGCGTTTGTGGGAAATGTAGTGACAGCACTGCCAGGATAAATAACCCAAAAGTATTGTCCCAATTCACAGAATTTGAAGGACCCTTCAAATCCGCCCTTTGTTTGGCCCCAAAGGAAAGCTGCTGGTGATGCATCCTCCGTGGCCTCTTTTCTCCCAGAATTCATTGTACACAAGATGGTGGTGAATTAGCAACCGAGCTAGAAGAGTGGAGTATGTTTTAGGTTTAAAAGTATTTTTTAAAACTACGCTTTAGTCGAAACATTACAGAACAAGTACATGTACATTAAAAATGCGTTGATATTTGTGGATTTTTAAGGGGTTAATGAGGTGTGCACTGACTGGAAAACAACAACCATTTTTCTTTTGTGCTACACTCTCCCATCTTAACGTGGATATTGGATATCTGTCAATCAAAAGGACACGCCCCTACTTATGCCAAATTTCAACATTTCAACATCCAAACGGATGAGTTAGAAAAAAATTCAGCCCCCTCACAGTTGTCATGAGGGGGCTTGACCTATTATTGACCTATTATTCCCTATTATTTATTATTATTTTTTTTGTACCAGGCTTTAAACATGTTTATTTCTGCTGTGAAGTTGGTCTTTTTAAAATGGGAGTCTATGGGGATATGAGTCNGTCTTTTTAAAATGGGAGTCTATGGGGATTGAGTCTTTTGGAGCCAATGAGGGGTGAACTGCAATTTTTTTGCACTTCCGCAACGACTTCACATTTTACCGTGGGATGTTGCCGCTCGATGGACCCTAATTAATGTCATCCTATAGCTTTAAAATAACTGGTCATACTTCATTTTCTTGTCTCATCTCACAAGTTAATTTCTCAGANTGGTCATACTTCATTTTCTTGTCTCATCTGATTGCTGATTTAATGTGTCCTCAAATTAGTCAAGTGTCCTCATGACTAATAATTTCTCAGATTTAAAGGATGTTCAGACTTGTACATGTCTGTTTGTCAGGCTTGTTGCAGGAGACAAGACCAACAACACAATGTTGTGATGTTAGAAGGTTAAATGACTTTTAACAAGATTGTTTGCCACAAAGTAATGCACTTTCCAACTGGTCCTTCCTCAGAAACAAGGTATTGTATACAGAGGGTCTGGTCTGTTGTAGCTGCCCAGACATCACATCCTTGACACAGTTCCCTGGCTGCCAGGCAGCTGAACTGGGCCACTCCAAAGTTTCTTCCCACTCTGTCTCTGCAGATGGCATTGTTTTCAGACACAATTTTCATTGTATCTAGAGTAGGAGGGGATGGAAATCAATGCTGCAGCAGACGCCAAGAGGTTTTGTCCTCAGCGACCCTCATCACAAGTTGAGAATCAGCTGCGGCTGCTCTTGCCAACCTCCCCATGCTCCTCCACCCCCTCCCAATCATGTCTCTTCTGGGAGGTAAAGCCTGGATTTCCCCATTTCCACTCTCTCCAGCTCTTTAACAGCTAACGCCTTGCTCTCACCCTCTCATTTAACACCACTCCTCTCATTTCCTCTCCTCCCCCTGTTAAACCATTAGGCCCCCTTTTAACTAGCTTCATCCTCCCCTTTTCCTACGTAGCTACCTGTGTCCAGACCACTAAACATGTCCTTATAGAATATGAAGTATATTAAATGTTTTCTCGTTTTTCTCTCTCTTCTTATTAAATGGATAAGAATAAAAAAAAACATAATAAAATCTCACTGCCTGCTCCTGGTTAAAATAAATGGCAGACAGAAAAATAGGAAGCCAGATAAAAAGTAAATTTGCCTTCTCCTAAGTCAGCATGCCATCCTTATATCCAAATGGGATAAGTAGTCACCTTTGTAATAAGCAGGTAGTCAGGGATATGTGAGGTATTTTAAGATGCAGTCTGGTGTTCCCTCTGCTTCACTGTGCCGTCTGAACCTGTCTGATTGTTCATTTTGATTACAGGGTATAACTTCCTACAGCACGGTTAGATACTACACGAAGCCCGAAAGGCGTGTATGTGTGTANACTTCCTACAGCACGGTTAGATACTACACAGAGGGACGAAGCCCGAAAGGCGTGTATGTGTGTGTGCTGCAGAATACGAGAAACAGAAGCAGGGATAGGCGTGTGTATAAGCAAATATGTGTGTGAACGCTCACCTGAATCCTTATGCAGTGTTATACCTGAATGCACGAGTGAACACTCCTTCTAATCGCTCCAATAGTCTTTGTGGAGAATTTGACTTCTGTGTGATTTATGGCACTTTAGGGATTTATAACTTCTATTGAGCAGCTGCATAGCAAACAACAAAGAGCAGAGTTACCAAATTATATAGGAGTCAAGCCAGAGTGTGTCACATTAACTACCTGCTGCCGCCGGACCTTCTGTTTAATCTGTTTTCAGACAAAATTAATCTTTATTTTCCACTTAATGACCCCAAGCAGAATCACTAATTGTACGTGTACTTAGAGAAAGTGATGGTTCAACACAGTCTCACAGCAGAATTGGTAATAGTCCTTAGCTGGTCACAAAACAATCATAGCTTCACTATAAAAAACAAACAAACAAACAAAAAAGTTAGACACCTACATTTTTTATTTGAAATGATATGCATATGTTTTGCATGTGATAATGCACAAAATGTAAAATAATGTTTAGAAGAATGTAGTAAAGAAAATTTCAGACCCTTTCACTAGGATGAAAACCAAGGAGAACCAACTTCTTTCCCAGTCGCAGAAAGTTAGCGTTNAACCAAGGAGAACCAACTTCTTTCCCAGTTACAGAAAGTTAACGTTAGGTTAAAAAAAAACAAAAAAACAACACAGTTAAAGGTGGATTTTATAAATTTGGTCCTAAAACACTTTCACCACTAGGGGCAGATTTTTGCCAAACGAGGTTTACATTTCCATTCTCATTCTAGATTCTTTACACTACAGGTTCCTTCTACTTAAATAAAAAGAAGACAAGAAAACCACAGACTTAGGGGTGTCCCATACTCCATGAGAAGCGATGTAATTTTGTTCTTGGGGACATCTTGGATCTTGTTCTTGATGCACCAGCTGAGCAGAACTTTCTTCTCATGGGGCTTCGAGCAGTATTGTGTGATTGTGATTTGAAATAGCCGTTGTTTATGTGGAAAAGCCTAAAGCACAAAGTTGTAGCTTCTGCATTTCCCCTGATGCAAGGTTGAACGGATAGTTTTAATGAGCAGCTGATCGAGGTGATGAGAAAGTATGAAAATGAATACAACATGTGGCGTTTAAAGACACGGACATCGCTGCGTGTGCAACCCCGCCCTGCCTGCAGTAATCCCCGNGTGGCGTTTAAAGACACGGACATCGCTGCATGTGCAACCCCGCCCTGCCCGCAGTAACCCCGCCCCATCGCGGACGAAGCTCCTCGTGGAGTATGAACTGAACGCACCAATACAAACTTTTTTTTGTTTTTGCAATCTTGAGAAGTCGAACAACTTCTCGTGGAGTATTTAAGAAGCTTATACTGACAATAAGACACACATAGATTAATTTTAGTCTAAAGCTTGTTCCATACGCTGCTTCACACGGAGTGTGTAACAGCCCTAACTGCTCATTCGCTGAATAGTCACAGACAGCAAGAGTCCTTTTTAATATGTGCAGTTTATTTCTTTTGCTCATTTTATTAACAAATTTTAGATGCTTTTCAATTAATTTAATTTTTATTTAGTTTCATTTTCCTTTAATTTCATTTCATTTAATTAAAAAGAGGCTTTTTAACCCAAAAGGTTTCTTCACGAACCTTTAGGTTAATTCCATGGTTATAATTTTACATCCCACTAATTGATGCCCTAAATAGACAAAATAAGACTTTTTCGTTTCTTAGTTTTGATGCAATAACATCCTAAACAAACTGGAATAAATAATTAAAAGTACATAATGAGTTATTGATAGTAATTGATGGTATTAAGAGTCAGAAAAGTACACACTGTTATGGGTTAATACTCTGGAGTAAGGGTTTCTGTCATGTGATGATGCTGAAAAAAGAAAAGACTAGCATTACCTATCTCAGTAAATAACCATCAATTTGGGTATGTGAANCCTATCTCAGTAAATAACCATCAATTTGGACATTACAAGGTTTTGGACATGTGAGAATACATATTACATGTTTTCTGATGAGTTTGCTGTCTCAAACAGTCATTTTTTTACTAGTTTGCATATTTTGGAACCAGTACACTATAGTACAGATTACTTGTAGTAATTTACAGAATTGTGAAGTTCAGCGTGTACAGCTGATTTTACTGCATTTATCCAGAATTTATACATTTATTCATTTATCTGCTGAAAGCATGTATAATATCTCCAGCTAATTTGAACCGGTGCTGCATATGAATCTCACACACAGCTTGTATTTTCTTCTTCTTTTCTCCTTTATACCAATAAGTACTTTGTATTTACCAGAATTTACTGTATGCATCTGTTTCCCTGTTTCTTCTCTGTCGTGGCCATGTGAGCACTTTTTATTAGCAACATGAACCACTTCAATTTTATCCTTTCAGAAACAATGTCCTGTCCTCTGTACCAGGATATGAACTTGAATAATCCACACAATGGACAGCTGTGGCTCAGAGGTGTGGAAAAGTGAAGTCATTCCAAAGCAAGTATTGTTGACAGAAATATTTAGTCACATATGAATGAACGTGTCTGAAAAATTCATTAAAGACTTCAGCGGTGTAATGGGGGCAATTAAATTCACAAATGCAAACAGTATTTTCATCACTATGGAGATGAGTGCACTAACTTCACTTCCCGATGGCTCGTTCTAACCAAAATAATGTTTAACCTAAGACTCATCTTAAATTTAAGCTATTGTGAACCTAAAGAAGAGTCATGAAACTGTGGAGATCAGCTTTTTTTTCTTAAAATTGAGGCTGGTCCTCAAAACACGACTATGTGAACGATTATGTCCCAACAACAAGTAGCCCATAGTCATAAAGCGGTTCTGATTTTTAAAAGTAATTGCAGATGACAGACTACGTCACACATGCAACATCATCAGGAAGCAACCTTGTAAACAGGAATGACTGGGAGGAGGCTCAGCATGCTTTGTGCAATAAAAATGCAGCCAGTTCATGGATTCATTTTTAGATAGACCGTTACAAATACACCTGTATTCCTGACCCTTCTTCCTCGCTATTTCCTTTTCTATTTCTGTAATGTGGGGAATCTCAGCTACAGTTCAGTTCACCCCAGTTCAGTTCACTTCCACCATTCACTTCCTCACATACCAGAACTATTTTTTGCCATCATTGACAGATTTATAAAGATCCAAATTTTATTTATTTACAGGTCTCAACTGTACTTTCAGTTGTTTTTAATAGCTAAAAAAAGTACAAATAAACACGGTAGAGTGACAGGCAGATGCTTATGAATTGTTTTAACAGTCATGATCAGGGTTTGAATTACAGGGAAGCTAAGGGGAGCTCGGCTCTCCTGAAAAGCAGAGGAGCTCCCCAAAAGACACTCAGAGTCTCTAAAAATTGTCCCTCAGATTACATTTAATTTTTCCTCGAGGTTCTGGATTTATTTATTTTTTTTTTAGAATAGCATTAATTTGTCAAC
>CM047976.1:4987397-5001765 GCA_026261665.1 Melanotaenia duboulayi
GGGGGGGGGGGGGGGGTTGAAGTGTTTATTTAATATTTCCTGCTTATACACAAATTGCCATGACAGCAGGCACCACCACGAACAAAGGCACACATCCCCCTAATTAACATCGGACACAATTAGCCAAGCAGGCTGGCTTGCTCCATCAGCAAAGGGAGGAAATAATCACGATCAGACCTCAGGGGGCATCGGCAGCTCTGCAAAAGAGATGCAAGACTAATACAGCAGGCATTTCCCTGCGTTATTATTTGACTGTCTGACAAGCAAACCAACAATGGGGGAATGTCAGCGGCAAACAGCGTGGGCAGGGTGAGAGTGCACGTCCGTCCACGGATGGTTGCTTCCTTTGGCTGAAACCTACTCGCTGCTGGGATTCATTATGTTCTCCAGAAGCTGAATGAAATCAAACACACAGTTCAGTTTACTGCACTGAACTCACTAAAATGAACTTGTGTTAAAAAGCTTTTGCTCATGCTGTATCTCATTCCATCGTCCCAGGAGAGGACAAGTGAAAGCAAGTGAACCTTATCCAAAGCATTTAAAGCAACGTTAGGCAGTGCTTCGACCCACGTCTGATCCTTTTCCATTTCAACTCGTCTTTTATTCACCTATTATTCCTCTCTCTCTTTTTTAGATGCACCTCCCTTCTCTCATCCTCTCTATATCACTCCTTCCCCCACTTCCTGACTCCTTCCTTGCCCCTTTGACCCCTAAATGTTAGCAGATGAGAGGACACAACGCCAATAGTCATTCACCCTGCTCTTAGTGACCATTGTGTGTCTGCTTTGGTCAGTTCTCCCCCTCCCTGGTTGTCTCTAACCCATTAATGACCAGAGGGGGTTAAACCCACAGTCAAATCCCTACCATCACAATGTAGAGCTGCTGCTTGGGTTTTTACATGTGACACCATGGAAATGCATCATGTTATTTAAGAAAATTAAAACATCAGAAGAAAAGAAAATTCTTTTGCTTTCTAAATGCTTGGCATGAAAAAGATTTCCCTGTCCTGTACATGCCGTGTAGTAGGATGACAAAGCAGTGTCAGAGTCAGAGTGTTTGGACAAAAATAGACATTTTAGACATGAAGAATAATACCAGAAGAATATGGATATGAATACACATAATCATTTATGTGTTTCTTTTTAGTATAGCTGAAATATTCACTTGCAAACAGTCCCTTCACAGAACCACAACTTATTACAAATGTCCCTTATAAGGTGCCTGGTTCATGTGTGCAATGTCACTTTTTAATTTAAGGTAAAATTGTTCAAATTTATTAGTAATATGAGTATTATTTAATGTCCAGTGAAAGAACTCTGCAGTTCCTCCTGCACAATGATTGAAAATGTTTGTTTCTGTGGTTTCTTGTGTTAACTGAAGTGTGTGTTTCAGGGGGACGCTCTGCCTGCAGCCCTGGTGGAGCTGGTTAGAAACAGCCCCATCTCCTCCATAGAGGACCTCCAGCTGCTGCTGCTCTCTGACTCCGTAGGTAAAGAACAGAGCTTTCTGATATTTTTACCCATGCACACTGTGGATGAGGCTTCAGATTTTGGTCAACAAAATAAAAAAGGAGCATCACCCAGAAAATGGACTAAAAATAATATGTTAACACATAATTCCATTCATACACTCCAACATACAAAACATCCCATTTTTGTGTTGTGTTACACAACAGGAAGTTCTGAGCACTTAGCAGATGACAGTGTGTACATACAAGATATATTTCCACGAAGCAGCACAACAAAATAAAGCCAAACTATTCAGGGACAATAACTCAATAAAGTCATATTAATTTACATAAACATTTATATATTATATATAATATAGATTATTTATGATGGTAGAAAATAAATAAACAAGTGTAAACATTGCTAGTCATAAAACACAAAGCATTAAGTGCACATGAGGTCAGAAATACATGCCAGCTGATTTTATCGTAGCTAACATAGTTGTTAAAACTGCCTAAAATATAGATCTATTTCTTTCAAAAGTTTTATTCAGGTGTGAAATTAAATATACTTCTTTAAGTTTTTTCTTTTGTTTTAATAAATTTTTTTAAATAACCAAATGGAAGAATCATCCTTCCCGCATGTAGAGGGCGCTAGTGTACCATAGAAGAAAACATGAAACAAACGATTCATTTTGAAATCTTTACTTTAGTCAACTGCTGTTTGTGTTTATGTTTACTGTCTCAGAAGGGGAGGAGGAGGCGTCTGCAGCCAATGGAGGTCACAGACTACCACGGAGCCTCGGTGAGACAATACTCCCTTCTTTCTGTTAATGTAGAAGATCATTTAGAAGAAAAGTTTCTTTTTGCACTCAGATCATGAGAGGCTTGTTGCTATTACCTTCACATCTTCAAAAAAGGATTGCTGGTGTGGATGAATATCTGTCTCAGCTGAATCGTAACTGCATGAATCAAAGGGTTTCGAACAGAGGTGGAGAATTACTGATTTTTCTAGCAAACATGCAGACGCTCCATCTTCATTAGCGATGAAAGCTGGGAGTGTTCAGACAGCCTTCCTGTGAGGTGATTAATGTGACCAGCATGCTCGTAGTGATGTGATATCCTCTCCATTAACGCTGTAATCATTGTTATGACAGAGCAGATGTTACAGATGTCAGAAAGGGTGACTTTGTCACTTCACTCCTATGAGGAGATGCGTGCGTTCCTTTATTAATCTTGATGTAAAACATGCTGCATATCCTACATTTACTCTTGTTTGTCAACTTCTGTAAAGCAGAATAATTGCCACTCATAAAGGAAACAGTTTTTTAATTTTTTATTATTGTCTGTATGCTTGTTTCTGCTCTGACGCTAACAGAAGCAGCTGTGGTTGATGAGCGTTTAATGAAATGATTCTTATCGTCAGCATTGTGTAAGACTGTGAAAAAAGAAATAGAAATAGGAAATAAACGGGGAAAAGCAAAGAGAAAATGTTACAGAAATGAAATGAGCAGAATTATTGATTAAAAACTAATTACAAAATGAAAATAAAACAAGAATAAGATTAGGTAATAGGTAAAGACACACACCAGATATAAAACAAATATAAATATGGAAAAAATTAAAATCAATAAAAAATAAATGATTAAATGAACAGATAAAATGCATAACATAATAGGTGTAGTAAGAGAAACTTTAAACAATACTCATTTAATAAAGTACTCTTTCTATACTATTCTAGCAGCACTATTTATTTACTAGCACATTTATATATAAATATTTTTATTTTTGACCGTTGCAGTTTTGCATTGCTTAAACCAGTCTGCAGCCTTTCCAATGAGAAGAGACATTTTTCCTTCAGCCCAGCTAAAGAAAACTCATTCAGAGCCGCAGATGACCTTTGGAGAAAACAACTTTTTGTAAACAAAAAAACCCAATTTTTTATAAATATCTACTAAAGCAAATGTGTTGTCATTTTTAAAGAACCACATTTTAATAAAGAAAAGTGTCAGATTATTATTTTTTGAATGGCTCTTTGCAAAAAGAGCATAGACACACTTTCTTCTATGCGATGGAGCTGTGTGGAGTTTGCACGTTCTCCCCGTGTATGTGTGGGTTCTTTCTCCTAAAGACATGCATGATAGGTTAAAAGGTGACGCTAAACTCCTCCCGAGGGGTGAGTGTGAGCATGAATGGTTGTTTTTCTGTCTGTGTTGGCCGTGCGATGGACTGGTGACCTGTCTGGGGTGTACCCTGTCTCTCACCTGTTCATTGGGTAATAAATGTGATACAGGAAATGAATAAAATNGACTGGTGACCTGTCCGGGGTGTACCCTGTCTCTCACCTGTTAATTGGGTAATAATAATACAGGAAATGAATAAAAAAAAGAAAAACATAAAACGTTTGTAAAAAGAGGATAGCGAGGCTTTCTTCCATGGCGTGTAGATATAAAAAACAGAAATACTACTGGTGCTTTTAGAGTCATTGTGTTGTGGAAATTCAATGAAAAAAAAATAGCTAAAAACCTGCATTTGTTATTATATCTTTATTTAAAAACATTAGTCCTTTAGCATTCTCAGCTATGTTTTAAGAGCCATTGTGGAAGGTCCAGCGAGCCACAGGTCGCAGACTCCTGGTCTAAATAATATGGGACAGCTTGAAGAAATGTCCAAATGATCTATGCTAACCACCATTCGGGGGAACAGATCAGGTTTTTTTTAACAAAACAATGTGTTTTAAAAGATAATAAAAACTGAAATGATGAAAACTGGGTGAGTTGGGGACTGGAATTCTGTCCTGATATACCTCACCTCAGTGGTGACTCCCTGGCTAACTCAATGCTTCTGGCTTCCCAGATGCTCTTCTTCCATCATCATGAGAAGGTTCACATATCTGTTGCTAATCCTGAGGAGTTAGTTTAACAACCTAACTCAATGGGTGAATGGGTTTTGGTTGTACTAGAACATCAAATCCATTTTTAGAAATATGCAGAATGCTAACACCAAAGCTAATGCTAACACCTGTGCTGTCATTAATGCTCACACTCGGTCCCACCTGATGTTCCAGATGCTCAGCCAGCTCAGCAGGCTCTGTGTAAAGTTCGCACTGAGGTGGTGGAGGTCACCCGAGCCATGCTGGACCGCAGCAATGCTAACTTCTTGTTATGGCCTCCATGTGTGGAAGTGCAGCGCTGCTCTGGCTGCTGCAACACCAAGAGTTTGCAGTGTGTCCCTGTCGCCACACACACCAGATACCTGCAGGTAAACAAACACAAACAGTGGTGGAATTAGCTTTATGCAAAGGGACTGGTAGCATCAAAATTTTAATTTAACATCATCTTATAAAATGAATCACTGATTAGAGAAAATACTTTGATGATTTTGAAGATCTAAACATGCATAAATACCTAAAAGCACACATGATGTTTGTGTTATACCCAGACTTATTCCCTTTGACTTCTTAACCTCTGCAGGTCATGAAGATTGAGTACATCAACAAAAGACCCATTTATGCTAAAGCTGTGGTGTCAGTTGTGGATCATGTGGAGTGCAGATGTCAGCTTGCTCCACGTCTCCCTGCACACAAGAAAAAATCCCCTCGCAGACAGCACATCCACCTGCATCAAAACCAGACGCTCAGCCTAGGACCTGCACAGAGCCAGGTACTGATGATTTTAACCGCACACTGTAAAACTGTTAAGAGACGTTAATAATTCTGTTAAGACAGAAAGTTCATTTTTACCTATTTGTTCAGATTTGCTGCTGCTTAACTTCAGATAATAAGAAACAAAAACAAACAAAACACAACAAAGCTGACTTTTGTTTCAATTTACTGTCAAGGTTAAGATGCCCTCCAAAGATGAGCTCCATCATCTGGACGAGCTGAAACAGAACCAGAGGGCCCATCTGGAGGATCTCTTGGAGCAGCACTGGAACCCCAGAGGAGACACCTTCACTCAGCCTGGAGAAGGATACAGTCTCGCAGGAAAGGACATGTCTCCCTCAGGAGAGGCTATTCTGTTTCCTCCGCACTGGGTTATCAACTCCACCAGGCTGCTTGGGACTGAAGATCAAATTGAGAAGCAGGCACAGTGGGAGGATGGTAAGGTGTCAGATGACAACAAAGCGGTTTCCTCAGTGGGAAACATTGATGTGGAGGTAAAGGAAAAATCAGGAGAAGACAAGGAGATACTAACACACAACCCATTAGGGCAAGAAGACAAATCCAGAATTTCTAAGAGCCAAACCAGTGGACTCGCTCAGCATGTTACTGAAAATCCACAACTCAGCTTCAGCCCTAGTGAGGAAACTGTTACAGAAAAAGAAAAGAGCAGGTCTCGACCTACCAAAGAGCCGAATCCAGAGCCTCGGCGAAAAAATGATACTCCAGAGGTGGTGAGGATGTTACAGATTGAGGAGGAAAAGCTGGAAGCGGAGAGAAAAGAGCTTCTGCTTCTCCACAAGAGGTTGGACGAAGAGAAGGAAATACTGCGACAGCAGCAAATCAAGAGAGAAGAAGAGGAAAAGAAGACAGACAGTCAACATCACCTGCACGGGAAACACCCTCCTCCTCCTCCTCATCATCAGCAGCAGCATCCAACGACACAGAAACCAGGTAATAGAAGATAAAACATGTAAGAACATAAGAGCTAAACTACTAAACTGACTTGCTTCAATTTTACAAATTTTCCTTTTGATTTTGCTCTTAAAGAGACAACAGCATCTACAACTACCACACGGCAGCCGTCAGCTCCAGCAGGCTCCAGACCCCTAGTCCGTCCACACCACACGAGGAGGAGAATGAGGAAGAATCGCAGACGGATCAGCAAGGCAGCTATGAGAGCGATGCTCATGTAGAAATAAAGTTAACCCAGGTGAACGGCAAGAAAATTTGAGTTATGCCCACCTATCCATGCAGTTAGAGAATGGAAAATGATAGAAAACATTCCAGTATTTTGGAAGTATTAAGCGTGTCTTTGTTGTTTTCCTCTTCAGGGACACAGTGAGCATGGTGCTTTTTGAGGATAATGCAGAGATGAAGCTTCCTTCCTTTTACTATTTATTCATTTGTCAGTAACCTGCTCGTCCTGTGAGATCTCCTCAGTAACACTACTAATGACTGTTTGCTGAACCTGTAATTATTCCTGGGTGGAGTACAAAAGAGGAGGTTAAGGAAATGGAATATGTGTTTAAAAAAAGACGGACCTTCTCGAGAGAGTGCTGATGGTGAAAGTAACTAGTGGCACCCAAAGACTGACAAAGTGCCTGCGGGGCAGAGAAATGCATCGCTGGGGAAATGAGTGCAATCTCCGAATTCCTCTTGGATCCTTGTTTAGATATCAACAGAGAGAAACTGCACTTATATGTTGGCAGAGCAAAGTCCACACAGGGTCTTTCATGTCTTGATTTTATGATAACCACTGTCAGACTGGAATAAAGAGAAGATTTGGTGGAAAACCGAACAAAAAGTGGAATTAACTTGTGCGTGTAATTAGATAATGTCAGGGACAATCATCAACGGCAGAATTCCCACGTGTGATATCAGTCATTAGCTCACTAAAAAAAAACATATTTAATTATATTTAACTCACTGCAAACACTGGAATAACAGATTAGAGAAAACCGTCATTTGCATCAGTATTTTTCTGTTTAAGAATTTCTGCACAGGTGTAACCAAAAAAGACAAGAACATACCTGTGAGCTGTCTGTGTACTACGCCTCATATTTATTTGTCTTTCCTGTTACTGTGGATTAACTCTGTACAAATACTGCAAATAAGATGTTGCTGAGATGCGTTATGTAGAACAGATGTGGCCTGCCTTGGTGTCTGGCTGTGTGGCCCAAACAAGAACAAAGACTGCAATCTTTTTATGTTATCTATTTTCTTAAAAGGTCAAAATCTTCTGTGACCTCTTAGTACCATGCAGTGTTTAACGTCTTGTTGTGCTTGTTTTGTATGCCTCATATATCAGCTACTGCCTCTCACCCAGTAGCTGCTGGGATAGGCTCCAGCCCCCCTGTGACCCTACACTGGAAAAAGCAGGTTTAGAATATAAATGAATGAATATAAGTGCAGAAACAGTCAAAGCTCCTTTCATTTTCTATTTGGAAACTTAAAAGATCAAAGTAAGCACTCATTTTAGAGCCAGTACAAAACCTAACTTACCAATCGTAGACTGTCTGTGTCCATTTTTCTCCCTTTGTAGTGACATGATGCTGTTTTGTGATTAATAATTCCAAATCAGCCGGACATCTTAAATTATTGAAAAACATGGCTTGTATGTTTTATGTGCCAACTTACAACTGTTACTTATTGTCAGTTTTATTATAAGATATGGTGAAAAATAGGAATGTTTGTGATAACTTTGCCACATAATGCTATTTTCATATGGGTATAAGAAGCTAATGTGCTCAGATTAATTTTGTTTGTGTTTTTATTCTCTTTTCATCCATTTCCAAACGGCAACCGAATGACTGCTCGTACGGGAGTAAAGCGAGCTGATTCCTGGCACATTTCATCCACCATTTGTTGCACTTTGAGAACAAATAAATGTCAAACAGCCAAAATGGCCATTTTAGAGACCTCGTCAAAACCTCTAAGTTTGTCCCGCATCACTTTGATCAGAATCAGCCTTTGCAAAGATAATGTTCACATATTCTACCGTGATGTGATATAGACTTAGTGCTACATCTGTATCCTACAGTTTTAGGATACAATTTATCCTAAAACTGTTTTTATAGGCAAGCCTGAAACATTTTAAATTTTTCCATTGTGCCATCTTAATTTATTCTTCTTCAGTAACACATACAATAACAGTATAACAGTTCCCTTTACTATGACTATACAGGCAAAAGTATTTAAATACACCTTGTGTTTGCAGAAGTGTACTCATGTCATTATGGGTATGCAATTTTGAAACAATGGCCTCAAAATAGGCAGAGATCATGTGACTGAGTCGAGATTCAAGTGAAAGACATTATAATCTGGACAAAAGCTCGAGTTGAAAACACAACCCCCTGCCTGTAGTACATCACCAGCTTTCCTGAAGACATGATTTCAACTCCCTAGATCCACAGAAGTTCAGCCTTGTCTTGTGCTGCGCGTTTGGTTGCACTGACTTGCTATAAAGTTTGTTCAAAAGAGAGAAAACAGAGAACAGAAATGTGGTGTTGAAGGTCTGTAGGTGAACTCTGGCACACACTCTCTTAGTAGTTTGTTTTTCACAATTACCCACTTGACTTTTGGCTGCAAAAACTCCCCAACTCAGCAACCAGCTGCACAGCTTTTCAGCACATGAACTGTTGAGCCAAGAAGTCGTCTGAGGAATGAATCCTTATTCCCATGTGTGTAATGTATGAAAGCTTTAAAATGCATAAATCCAAAAGGTGGATATTATATTTTTGATTTATAGAAAGTTGCCTGTCTTCCTCCTCTGTTCTCACTTTGCCTGTTACACCTAAAGTCAGTGTGTATTCAGGTACTCATACAGCAGCAATACTGTCAAGCTCACACAGGCATACCACTTCTAAACAGCAGACCATCTCCAAATTCAGCATCGAGGTGTGATGTCTGTTTTTTCGTGGGTGTTCATGCAGCTCTCCACCCCCTGCAGACCTTCAACAAAAACAGTGAGGGGACCGGGATGGAGGCTTGTTGACTGTGACAAACACAAACAGGGGTCAAACATCGTGGTAGTGTGGGAGTGTCTCTGAAGAGGCAGAGACTGTGGGTGAAGCTGAATAAATCTGTTAGAATATACAACACAGAATATATAACCCAGCCAAGACTTTGCTCAGTGTGTTTCTCGCTTGCTCTCCACACTACACTAACAGGTAACCAGCCCAAATGTCTTCAGACAACTAATGAAAAAACAGAAAACATAAATCCCCCAAAATGAGTTCTTTGCCCCCAGACCCAGGGTATCCAGTTCGGTCCTACGATGGTGTTTCTCTGCTCCAACACACCTGACTTAAATGAAATGCATCCAACAGTCTATAAAGTTCAGAGGTTCTTGTGTGTTAGAGCAGGGAAACATTGAAAACCTGCAGGACTCTGGCTGTTGTGGGACTAAATTGAATAACCCTGTAGTAGATTGATACCAAAACTGGGTGATAGCCATTGCCCGTTGTTTTTGTAATCTTTCCTGTGCCAGAGAGACGATGAAAAACAGCCGAACATCAGCTGAAAATGTCAGGATGATATAGCTGTGCTTCCCTAGATTTAGTTTATTCCAAAGCAGATATCTGTTAAGGTGTTAAGTTTAGTATAAATCAAAAGGTTAGTGGTGGTTTAGCTAGAAAAGATCTGCTATGAGCTGGACTTCAGCTAAGTGAGAAAATAATAATGCGTGTACTGTGGAGTTGCTTCGTGCTTGGTCCTCTCAGCTCAAGCTTGCCTTCAGCCAATCAGCATTCAATATATGCATAGCATCATACCCAAGGGCAACCCACTGTTAGGTTACTGGAGGACTACATGCTAGCTCACCTGTGTTAACATCGAAAATCATTAACTGTCTGCACCAGATCAATGCGACATGTACTTACTACGATGAAGAAGGGATGAAGTAACTGTGTTTATGTAATCACACACTGAGACATGTGGTGGACCTCAGGGAGAGTACACCCATGCAGAAAAAGAGCAGCTCCACTGTTACAATGGAAGGACAAACACTTTCTCCAACCATCAAAATATGGAGTTTAAACAGAGATGGAAAAGGAGCGATCTGCACTGCGTCTGTTCCTAATGTCCAACAACAAAATATTATGCTGGAAGACATTTGTTTACTACAACCTTCTTCAGCTTAGTGTGGCCTGGATGTTCGGTAGAGAGGAAGCAGGAGGCCTTCAAACAGGCGTTTTACACAAGCATCTGTGTGGCGCCACGCACTCACTACACCTTCCAGTGGTTTTATTTTCCGGTTTCCATGCTCAACAAAGGACAGGGACACACTGTACACAGGTAAACACACAACGTCTCCGTCATCAAGCACAAAAACGCTAAATCTGGTCTGTCCATCAAGTCCATCCTCTTTTGTCTTTTACTTTAACGGATGCAAAAAAGATTAAAATGGCTCTTACTCACTCACCAGTCAAGGAACATAAGCCCTCTGATGTCACAATGAGGCCAAGGAATGTGACTGAGTTTTTGGAAAACATCAAATCACATTCTTCCCACCTTCCGCTTCCACTGTCATGGCAAAGCAAATGAAGCTTCTTGGTGGGCATCGTGACTCACGAGAGCGCGTGTCGAAGTGCTCTTCGGTCTCATCAGACAGGATGCTGTACCTTGCAACCGGCTCAAAGGCAGGAAGCTGATATCAGCATGCCTGGAATTCCAGCATTGTGTTCTTTCTGGTGAGACAAACGAGACGGTCCAACACTAAGCCTGATCACTAAAGCAAAATATATTTATAACATACATGTATACAGGTTACACCTGCTTCCAGAAGCCGAGAGAGCATGAAAACTCTGCAAAAACCCTGCAAAGTCTAACAAATGAGAAGATAAATGTAGCAATAAATTTGATAATTCAATGAAACTGTGTGTCCTTCAAGAATTCTTCACATTGTTGGGACTGAAATCTGTTTACAAAACCTAAAAGCAAGACGATGTAACTCATTGAACGCGAAGGTTAATGTAAGATTAGGTTCAGCTTGGGCAAGAGTTCCTCAGTAAAGACAGTTTCAACAAAACTATATATTCTCGGGAGTAATAAATCAAAAGTGATTGTAACTGTTTCCATTGAGAAAGTGACAGAAACAGAATGCATGAGAGAAAAATACACAGGATGCTAACAGTAATGTAAAAAGCCAATGCACAGTTCTGCAGATGTTTAGCACTGGCAGAGAAGATTTAGATAGTTTTCCTAGTTGTGCAGCCCATATACTCGACTCTGCTGCTCTTAAGAAATAAAAAGTTTTTCAAAAGTAAGAGACTTATTTCCAAGGAGCATTGCTATGTCAAAGAAATAATCTGCCAAACAGAAATTTTCTTGTTTTTTTTTTAGCTCAACAATTAAAAAAATAACATAAAAACTTTAATTATTCATTAAATTACATGAAAACACTTGGAAATCTTAACTCTGTAAGCATGAAACGAAAGGAAAGGACAAAAAAACAACAGCTTAATTGTCCAGAGAGTTGAATGTGGGGACATCTAGTGGCACAAACTGCAAACTGCAATGAGCTGAATTCCCCTAACTTCCACCCCAAACTGTTGTGGTCTTAAAAATGTGCCCTAGAGCCACTATCTGCCTTTCCACATTCCTGTTGTAACCTAATGTTGCTTCATGGTGACGTAGACAGAAATAGTTCATTCTAAGGTAATAACAATTAAACTGTTCTTATTTTTAATGTAATTTTACAGTCATAAAAAGATACAAGCTGCTGTTATTACCAGATGGCCCTAAATGTCAAACTGTGGAAGATTAACCTGAATGGGAGCAGAGTGGAAGCTGTCCTGTGAGGCGGAAAATCTGAGGCTTTCAGGGACGGTTTGTCTTCAAATCAAAGGCACACATCTAAAAAAAACTCAGTTCCACTCGTCATCAGCATGCTGTCCAAATCTGATTCGTCGGTATACTTCTCAAAAATGATCATCCAAAAAAACGGGATAACAATTTACTGCATATGTAATCATGTGTGTAAACTTGAAGTACTAAACTATTATAGCCTGGCCCTCAGTCATCTCACCAAACAGCACAAGAAACCCAACAGTATCAGCAAATCACAATTTAAACCGCATGCTGCGTATTATACATGTTCAGTAACACTTAGGCTACAACACTGACAACAAGGTTCCAAATCACACACCTTTGGGCAAACATGCATACTCTACATCACCACAATGAACATGGCTGTCAGCAAATGTAGACAATCTTCCCATGAAGCAAAGTTTACACAATTCACAGTTACCTTAGATGCTACGGAGACAGGACTCTTAGGAGGCTGTAAAAAATAGACTTAATTTTAATATGAAACGACACAGAAGAGACACATAACTTAACCCTGTGTGTGTTTCTTACATTACACTGACTTAACGCATACTTTTAATAAACGAGGAGTGGCGAGTGCAGAGGAGGTATCGCACTGAATGAGTTGCTCACAAGGGTTTGAATATGTTCTGGTGCTACACAACTCAGCTCTGGTCAGTGAAGGAACAAACATCATCCTGTAAATCCAAACATGCGGTTCTGTGGCTCAGAGAGGGAAGTGACGTGCAGCTGGTTGAGCAGGGAGCTGGCTCAACTCATCACCGACCAGCCGGCACATTTAACTGTGAGTTTAGCACAAAGCTGGTGATGCATCACATTTCAAACTGAAAAAGGTTCCTCAGTTATCACCATCCATCCTTTCCTTTAAGAACCCAAACGTTAGCACAGACCTGAGTGGGACAGTGATACGACACACCTGCATGCTCACAAACACTGAACATCTGCAGCTTAATCTCCAACGAAAGCGTAACGCCAAGACTTTTAAAACCCAGCAACACAGTGAGTAGACAGGATACACACAGTAAACTGCTGCTCTGAGTAAAAACAGCATATCTTGTCAGATTAAAACCACATGAGGGGGTGGTGAAACCGCAGAGAGCTGTGCACAGTACAGTGGCTAACTAGGTAGCAAGAGACTAAGCAGCTCCATCTAGTGTTTGAATGTAAAGCTGCCTTTACTTTAAAGTGAAAAGCCTGATGTTTAACCTACAGTACTTTACACTGTACCTTCTCCGATACAAAATAGTCAGAATAGCCACAGGCTTTTAAACACTGACCCCCTCTGGGGCTACTGTGCTCAGCATTAAGTAGAATATTCCAAGGATTTAGCCACACAATTTGCTGTGTTCAACAGAAGTCTGATCCTTTTAACGTATACGCCAACGTAAAGGTGACCAATCAGGTTTTCCCACGATGTGCAATACAAAACCAACTGGTTTCTTAAAAAGTGAGAATCAGCCAAATAAGTATATGTATGTGAAGGCTTGATTTCTGATTTCCGTGTGTGGGCGTGTTTATATGTGTGTATGTGTGAGAAAGTGAGAGGAAAAGATTGACACAACAATAATTTTTTTATTTTTTTGGTTTTTCTCTTTTTCTGTTGTTTCCGAAAATCACTTTGAGTTACAACATTTGTCTGAAAAGTTGGAACTCAGACATGTGTACATGACTAAATACACACATGTGGTCATCTGACTGGCTGTTCCTGTTAACAAGCATTTGAACAGGTCTACTAATAAAATGATTTATTTCAGCAAAGTACCCCCCCTTTAATTCATGAAGCTGCTACAGAGACACTGAGCAGGAAATGGCCTCTGCGCCATCACGCTGTACAATACATGTGACAACATTCTTATCTGGATGCCAGAAAGGATAAATAGCAAAGACACAACACAGGCAACAGTTGCACAGGACAATTATATCATTATACAACACTTAGTTTCACTTCAACACAAAGCAGATACTCACACTCTGTATTTTCTTTGGCTCAACCACCAACAGCAGCACCAACGCTGCTCTTGCTTATGTACATAACTTGCACATATATAANCACCAACGCTGCTCTTGCTTATGTACATATCTTGCACATATATAAATATATATATATACACTACCGTTCACATATATGAATATGAATATATTGTTGTCATTTGGATCGAGCGATAAATCTACTAAACATGCTCGACAGATGCAGTCTGTGAAGTGAAGTTCGGGTGTTCTCACTTTATTTGGTTGCTCTTGTTTCATCCCATTAAAATTCCTAGCAGGCTTTTGTCTAAGTATACTGTTTGTGAGAAAGCATAGCTGTCTGTCTGTCTGTCCGTCCGTCCGTCCGTCCGCCTGCCTGCCTGCCTGTCTGCCTGTCTGCCTGCCTGCCTGCCCGTCCGTCCGTCCGTCTGTCTGTCTGTCTGCGTTAGTGCTCTGATAAC
>CM047976.1:5003430-5029850 GCA_026261665.1 Melanotaenia duboulayi
TTGGTATTGATTGATAATTGCGTAATGACCCTGCAGCATAAGCAATACTGGCCCTGTATTTAACTGGTATGAAGTTTCTAAGAAAAAAGTACTGGTATTACCATTGCTGGCCCTTTATTCAATTAGTATAGGATTTCCTGAGTAAAAACGTATTAGGATTAGTATCAATATAGACTATACTGGCTGTGTAATTAATTAATTCAGTTAAATGTTTTTTATTTAAAAAAAAGTCCTAGTCTTAGTTTGGTATTGGTAACGTAGCAACCACTCGCCTCTGGTGGCCCATTTTAGCTGCTGGCTAACTTCTTCTTGTAACATTTGCTAACAGATTCATTGAATAAGAAGAAAGTTGTAGTCATACCCAAGACAATTTAATCGACTTAAATACGTACACTTTGTCATGGGATTGAATAGGGAAGTGACCCCAAACTTTTGAATGGTAGTGTAAAAAAAAAAAAAAAAGATCTTATACATGTACAATTTTAAACAACACAGATGTGTTTTAGAGATTAACGACGGCTGTATTGGAAGTTTATAAATACTAAACTGAAACTGAAAGGTTTTGGTGTTCTTTTGTAATTCAGACCAAACATCTGAAAAAGCCTCAAATGACCCTGTGGTTGTGAGTAGCTGACCTGACAGAAGATGTATGGTCCGCTGAAGCTCAGAGAAGATGTGTCAGAGACCTTCTCAACGGGGGAGGGCAGGTTATCACAGCCCCAGCATCCCTCATCCTGATCCACACACTTGCTTTCGGTGTCCATGGATGGCCACAGCAGAGCCTCTGAGGAACTGCAGTGGAAGACAGAACATCATTTTCATTCATGTCTCACTCACTGTTTCCAGCCAGAGACGCTGCAGCTTCAGGCAGTCACATGAACATTTCCTAAACTGTTTTAAGTCGTGTTGAAAAACAAATTGCAGTTTTTTTCAGGATGTGTGACATAGACAAAATAATACCTTGCAGATACGTTGTCAAGGTGTTGAACTTTGCAGATGAAGGTCTTCTCATTCTGTATGAAGGTCTGACAGCTGGCGGACTGGATCACAACAACACATGATAAGAAATAAAATAATAAACCACATATGAAGAAGTAGAAACATCTCATTGTTCAGAATAATCCAGTCTTACCTTGATGTCAGACATGATCTTGCTTTTGCCAGGAGAAGGAACTGAGTCCATCCACAGCACAACCTTCCTAATTATTAAAAATAATTATTCATCAGTTCAGATGAAAAATACACTTTAAAAGTATAATCTAAAAGAAGTATCGCAAAGCTGTAGTACAGTTAAACAAGATGCATCACTAACAAAACCATTATTTTTATTAAACTAAAAGGTTTGGATGGTACTGACAGCAAACTACAGCGAACATTAACGAATGAACTACAGCCCACTAACCAGGTAGCAAAAGGCTCCTTAAAATTCTCAAAACCAAAATGGCTGATGCTAAGTCAGACATGCGATTAAGTAACCTTTCATGAATCTTATAAATATTAAACTGTACAGATATGAGAAAAAGAAGGATTAGAAGATAGAAGCAGTAAAGATGAAGATAATGTTGAGAGTGAAGCAGGACCGGATGCTGACCGGGCTGAGGATTTACTAAATGACACTGCTCATGTAAAAGAGTGAAAATATCTGGAAAACCAAAGAAAATATATTTGAGGGAAACTTTACTCCTACTCCTAGAAATATTGTCCTTTTTTTTTAAAATAAACCATGCATAAAAGTGCTCATGTGATCTGACACATATAGATGAGAAAAAGTACCTTCGACAAGCTGGAAAAGTGCAGTAAAGTGTGAGGAAGACTGCGACCACAAGCGCGCTAACCAGGATGTAGATCAGGGTGGATGGTGACCAGGTTGCTGCCAGGAGGCAATAAACAGGGGGAACAGAAGTTATTGTGATAGTTATTCATGTCAACCTCATATTTTATGTTTCTTTTAGAGCCTCATTAAAAGAAAAGAAATCTGCATGTGAAAACATGAATTTTATATGTAATGTTGGAGAGCATTTTCATTNGCATGTGAAAACATGAATTTTATATGTAACGTTTGAGTCATTTTCATCCTGTACACACCTTCATTTGAGGTCCATTTTACAGGATCGGTCCACTCTGAAGGGATTCCTTCATAGCGAGAGCCATCTCCAGGGACTACTAGTGACCTGACTTTGACCTGGTAGTCCTGGACTGGGGTAAGGGATGTTCCCAGGATTGTCATGAATGTAACACCCTCTGAAATGTTTAGTAGTCTATAAGATCCCTGGTGGAGAAAAAGATGTAGAAACCATCAACGTTTGTGTCTGTTTTCAGGACCTGAGCGTTTAACACTGAGCCTCAATGTAACTCTGACTTTTACATGTTCTTTCCCCTCAAATCACAACTCATTTTATAGTTAAAACAGGGGGGAAAAACCCACCTAAAAGTTTCATACCTTGTCTTGTGTCCTGTGATAACAGACTTGATAATACAGTCTGGATTTTGAAGGTGGTTCAGTCCATTCGACGATCCAGTCACTGCCCCTTTTCTTCACTTGTACCTGCTCTGGAGGGTACGGCTGGACTGTGGAAAGAGAAAAGAGCTTTCAGCTGTGGAAATTAATAAAAAATGTAATATTTTGTTGCTGAATTACAGATTAATGTCACAACTCATAGTGTGTCCTGTCTACAGAGTTTTTATTTCCATCCCAAAGCAAACCACTTATTTAATTAATTAAAAGCCTGGACAGATAACTGAGCAATAAGAAAGCAAGTATTTATTCTACCTGCGTGTTCAAGATGCGTTAGCATATATTGGAGGGACTAATGTCTTGCATGTGCATGTTGGTGATCCACTGAATGAGACACTGCCTCAGCTGGTCTGGATAGTCTGGGCATTGGCATAGGGAAGCTGGACAGTTTAGTTGACTGAATTTGACAGTCAACTAAACTGTCCACAGTTTTGGTTTCTAGCATAACAAAGCTGGTAGAATTAGCTGCTGTGTTAGCACATCCTTTTTTTTCCCATCTAGTGGCAGATTGTGGGGTACGCTGCTCCCACCTGGCTTGGTGGTTGACCTCAGATGAACAACAAAACAGTTACACCTATTCACCTTCAAGCCGTATGGAAACAATAAGTACACCGCCTCAAACAGAAATGTCCTTTATAATGTTATCAGTTTCTTAAAGCATTGCAGAGGGTTTTTATTATTTATGCACAACTCCCTTAATGTCCATGCACAGTATTTTTATAGGTTAACATGTTAAAGCTAAAGGGAATAAAAACAACACCGTTTTTAATTTTTAATTCTCTAACTTCTTTTTGCTGCTGCATCAACTTAATTCTTCAAAGAAAAGTAATTATATTCCAAAGACAACACAGTATACATACTACAGGTCAAACACTAGGCTCTCCTCTTCAAAATGAATGCATTAGTTAAACTCAAACACTAGGAGGAGCTGCTTAATCACGTTGCACATACATTGTTTGTTTGCACAGCCCACTGTAGTTTCATCACCTCTGTACGTGTTTTAAATTTGCCAAGATATGCTTTCTTTACTCAGAGCAACAGTTTACTGTGTGTACACTGTCTACTCACTGTGTTGGTGGGCTTTAAAAGTCTTGGCGCTGTGTTTCGGTTGGAGATTTAGCTGCAGATGTTCAGCATGTGTGACTTTTAGCACACAGCTGTACCGTACCACCATCCCATTGAGGTCTACGCTAACTTTTGGCTCATCGCAGCATCTCTCAGACCTAAAGAGAAGGATGATGAGGTTAGTAGGAAGATAACTGTAAAGATTCATTTCCCACATCAAAACACCACACATCTTCAGCGTCATGCTCAGCTCACCGCGCAGTCTGCTTGTGTCGACATGCCAGCTGGTAGGTGATGAGCTGAGCCAGCTCTCTGCTCACCTGCCAGCTACACATCACCTCCCTCTCTCCTTCCAGTACACAATGCAGAGTGGGAACCTGCCCAAAATCTGGTGCCAAAGAGAAAGAGAAAAAAGAGAGTTTAGTAACAACAACAGCTGCAAAGCTCCAGTTTTTTTTTTCAGCTCCCTTAAAACTGGACAGGCGGAGAAGATTAGAAATGTGAGGAGAGAAGATAAGAAGCAGGGTCATTTAGAAAAGCAATAAAAGTACTTCAGTAAGCCAAATTGCTTCATTTTCAAGAGGGACTGCGTTCTTTGACTCACCGTCTTTAGTTTGCCAAGTCACCAGAGGACTCCAGCTGCTCCACTGGCCCAGCCTGGCCCGTGCCCTCACCCTGGCTTCATACTTGCAGCCTGGAAGCAACAGTTGCCTCTCAAGTTTCAGACCGGTGTTTGTGACATCCTGGACCTGCAGGGAAAGTGAAGTGGGGTGTGCTGTGAGTCCTGGCTGACAGGATGTAATCCAGCATCAAATGCAGGTGGCGCTTACAGTCCAGGTGTCCTCTATCTGTTTCCTGTAGCTCAGCTGGTAGGTGAGGTTTTTATTCAGGGAGGAGGAGGAAGAGTACGGGCTGGACCACTGCAGCCTCTGGCCTCCGTCCCCCGTCTCATGTGAGGACAAATTTACAGGCGGACGTGCTCTCACTGTGCAGCACAAACAAAAACAACAGCGTTATGAAGTCTTATTTTACACTCACACNACTGTGCAGCACAAACAAAAACAACAGCGCTATGAAGTCTTATTTTACACTGAACTTTGTTTAACATTCAGTTAAACTCACAGAGCTGAAGAAGATCCACGGACTTGTCTCGGGTTGATGAGCAAAGGCTCGTCGTGCTGTTGTTGAGGAAGAATACGGTGTGGCTGGTAGCAATGCCAAATGAAACAGTGTCATATCTGCAGTGGAGATTTCCGTGTTCAGCTGCTGTATTCGCAGCATCAGAGGGTGCACACAGCTCACTGAGGAAACACACACACACACAGCTTTTAGGCTGAAAACTCATTTCTCTTTGAACCCCCCCCCCCACACACACACACTGTTTTCCTTTACCTGCCGCTACTTGTCTTGAACCACAGCTGCAACGTTGTGTTTCCATACTTCTTCCACTGGCAGTGGACGTGGGACTGGTAATCGTTGTAACACTGTAAGGACTCCAGCAAGGTTGATACTGGGCAAAGAGAAAACACTTTTAGGTCTAACTGCTAGGAAAAACTGGAAAAAGGTGATGTTATTCTTTGATGGTGTGAACATAAATGGACACAGAGATTGTTTGGTAGAGTGTAGACACAATACTGGGTTGTTATCTGAGTCAGTTTTTTTTTTAAATGAAGAATAAATGTGGCTTTGCAAGGAAGAAGAAGAAGAAAAAGAAATGAGAAAAACTCTCTGACTGCTTGGAGGCTAAATTTAAAAAAACAATTGGTCACTTTTGCACAATATTACACTTATCATTATAATTTCCACAGTCTTTAATGTGTGAAGAACATTTTTATTGAAGTGTTGAGCAATTTAATCTTCAAACCCCACAACTTGTGTAGACCTTTGTGTCATTTATGTGGTGAGAGTAACTGTTCGTATCTCCAAATAATCTTGTTCAAACATCTATGAGAAGAATGCATTAAAGACTTCTTACACTTCCACTTTCATATGAAACACAGCCCCTGACTAAAATAGCCAGGTCCTCGCCCTTTAGACACCAACAACATGTTTTACATGAAAATGATTGTTTGCAAACACCTTGTTATTGCTGCCCTGCAGTTAGAAAGTCTGAATGTTTCAGTGTAAAAGATCGAAGTGAGATGTGTTATAAAGGAGTAAAAGACTGGATACTTCACTGACCATAGCAATGCCTCACATTATTTTAGAAGGACAGAATATGCGTTCACAAAGTTGTCTCTCAAAGGGTTGATCCATGTGAATACTCACCGCCATGTGAGCTGCTGCTCTCATCGACACAATGATTCAAATCAGAGAAGAGAGCCGGGTCAGGGAGCACCGACCAAAGCAGAACCCAAAAGAGAGCCATCGCCCCTGCGGAGCGAGAGAGGGGCGAAAGGCTGCTTTGCTTCTTAGCAGATCCCTGGAAAGTCACTCAGCTGTGTAGCTTCATCTGGAAGCCTGAAGATCAGAGGTAAAAAGTATGCATGTGTCTGAAAGAGAAAGACCTCATTTACTAGAAATAATGAAGAAATGACTCATGACCACACCAAAAACATTCTTCCGCTTTGACTATATGCTTTTTGTGGGATGTCACCACACATCTGCCTTCCTCCTAGCCCCCTCTCTCACATTTGATTAAAAACAAACTACAGAAGAATTGTGCCCTGGGTAGCAAACACAACCACATGACAAAATAAACTACACTCTGTTTATTTAGAGTTCTACTTAAATTCTTAAAGCACTAAAGCAGTTCTCATAAAGGAAACCTCAAGCTGCTCCTGTCGCCCAAAACACACACGATGATGAAAACACACTCAGTTTTACCTCATTTTAATAGATCATAGAACATTTTAGAGTTAAATCTAACATCACTGTTCTCTTCAGCACATACAGTTTAAAAATTTTTCATCTTGTGTTAATGTCTGATTTATTTATTGGCTTTTTTTTTTTTTTTAGCAAAACAAAAGCTAAATAATTTCTTTTTTTAATTTCAAATTTTTGTTTCTGCTTATTATTCATAGAAATATCCCATTTTTACACATAACTTCATTTCTTTTTATTCAGTGACGTCTTCATTTACTGACTCAGTTCCCGTTTGTCTGGCCTGTTACTTGTTCAACAATAACATTTTCTTACAACCGCTTTTATCAACCGAATGAATGTAAAATAAATCATATCTCAAGAAAAATGCTTTTTTATTTTTACACATTTAAGTTATAACAAAAAGGAAAAATTAAAATGAAAAGATGAGTATAAAAGGAGGAAAACGAAATAAAAAATGTCTGTGGTTTAAGTCTGGTAAAGGGGGGATTTTAAGGGTCTTTCAGGCATGACTCTTTTTTTTAGCTGCTGATTACAGTAGCCGGTCGGGGGAAACCCCATTAGGACAATATGGGAATCCAGCTCTACCTCTGAAACTAAATAATCACGTCAAGCTGTTGTCGACTTTAATGTGGGCTGATGCAGACACTGACCTGAAACCATACGCCAGGTAAAAAATAAAAACAAAACAAAAATAGGAATTTGTTTTTAATGGCAGCATTCTGCTGGTTTACTGTCATTAATGATTCAGTTAGACTGTAAACTCTGCGAAGGACTAAATGCTGGGATAGGCTCCAGCTTCCCCACAGCCCTTAAGGGAAGAACCAGTGAAGACGATGGAGGGATGACTGTAAACATATATTTTCTTTAGCATCTTGATGTTGTCAACATTTCCATATACAGTTTAAGTATCCTAAAATCTTACATCATAATTCACACCAACATGTAGACCTCTACCAATGGAAGCAAGTAATGGAAACTCAAAGCTTTCTATCATCATGTTATATTAGAGTCAACCCTTTGTTGACATATATTTAACAATATAGCAGCCTTATAATGATGTTAAAGAAGCTTTTTAAAGCTAAGGTACACAACGCCCACTTACCTATGCTGCGTTAGTGATGGCAGCGTTTCCTTTGTCCGTCTGCTGGCATTGCGTCCTTCTTGTCAGACCGTACCTCATGAACACTGACGAGAACACAGTGGGAGTTTCCTGTGTGACAACTTCAGTTTCCTCTTTTCTCCAGTCAGTCAGTCATCAAGTCATTTTCACCAGTGCATAATCAGCTGTTTTAAGCGACAGACACCACCAGACGGCCGCATAAACGTTGAGTTAAAAAGGTCAAAATAAGCAGCGTGTAGTCTGAGACAAGGGTTTATTTATTTAGGGCTGAAAGAGGAGATTGTAAAATTAAGAAATACATATTTGCTATGAGTATGCGGAGGCAGTCTTATTCTTTGCATTTCTATGTAATTTGAGATAATAATTTGGAATGAACATGGATACTAACTCAGAACTTAATGAAGTGAAACCCAGCTGTAAGCTTAAATATTTTGCTTTGTGACGAGCCCTGATCAAGAGTTTTAAGCTGAATACAAATATCAGCAAACCATCAACCACACACCTCAAGATAAGAGAAAATGTACAAATTTCCTTTATGTGGCTCACCCATATGCAACCGAAACCTCTGCCTGTTTGAATCCTGCTCAGGATACAGCAATTATTTACATCCTAATAAGACTGCACATGGCCAAACGTTGTAACTGAAGTCTAGTTTTGTAGTTAGTTACCGTCCATTCAGCCGTCTTACCAAAACTGCTACTTTCAGGTGTTTTACATTTTCCTCAGATTGAACTCTACAAGAAGGTGGGTGTAATGGAGACGTCTTCAAAGTCTTTTTATTCAGTGTTAGAGCACGCGGTGCACCCACATCTTATCGGCAAGCACAGTTTCACATCGTTTTGGTGGTAAAATGAGCAATTTTGTCAGCAGGCTAAATAAAAAACAATCAGTGAGCTATTTTGCTTTGAAAAAAGACGAGAAACTTCAAATACTCAATGCAAAATATAATATTTAAAATAAAAATCTTTATTTACTAAATGCAACCAAAAGCTTTACGAAACAGGAAAAGAAACAAAATAAGTAATTATAATAAATCAATAAAAAAAACAAAGTTAAATAAGTCAGCGAAGAGCTCTCAGATGAAATATGTTTTAAGAAGCTTCTTAAAGGTGAGCAGAGCCTCAAAAAGCTTTATCCTTCATCATTTTCTGTCCATCGTCTGGATTAGATAAAATACCTCCGACTAAGGCTGTGGACAGATGTTAACGGGTCAGAAACAGAACAGAGGCAGAGTGCTGTAAAAGTAATCAATAAAATACTACATTTGAAATGAAGACAGTAAAAGTTATTAAAAGATTTTTCTTTTTAAACAAATGCTATATTTGCTTTCTGTGAGCAGGAATTACAAAAAGCTGGAAAAGCTGTGTAATACTGGGACGAAGACACAACAAAAACTAACTGGGTTGCTTAGCAACATGTCAGAAATGTCAGGGAGGTGTGAAAGATTGTAAGAAAAAATGAAGAATTTAAGAATGACATAATTTAACATACACTCATACAGTTCACACACATCAGCCTGCCCCTGCATTTAGTCATGTCGACATGGTCACGACAGCTTGCTGAAGTTTAAACTGAGCATCGGAAGGAGGAGGAAATGGGATTTAATAAAAAGGCTGTTGGTGCCCCACAGAAGGGTCTGAAGCAGCTGTTTGGAAATAAAATACCTGTCTGATGTCAGAGGTCAGAGAAGATCGGGCAGACTGGTTGGAGATGATAAAAAGGGAACAATTACTCACTGGTTCCAACCAAGATATGCAGGACAGCATCTCTGAACACACAACACGTCCAGCCTTGAAGCAGATGGGCGACAGCAGCAGAAGACCACATGAGTGTCACTCCTGCCAGCTGAGAACAGGAAACCGAGGCTATAATACACACACACTCACCAACACTGGACAATAGAAGATGGAAGAAGTCGCCTGGTCTGATGAGTCCTGATTTCAGCTGCAACACTCAGGTGTGTTATGACCCCTTTGTGTCTGGGGGTGAAAAGGCTCCATAACAAACCCGGCCGGAGACAAATTTAAATGTATAAATAAAATATTTATTTTAAACACAATCAAACACAATTTCCTCTAAAATAAAACCCAAAGCAGGTTCAGGTTCTAAATAACAAAAACGGTCCTACTAACAAAAATATACCGTTTCCGGCAAACACAAGAAATATAACAAAACGTGTCTGTTTTTCTGGTGACGTTCAGGTTAACAATTTATACAAACAACACAAAACAATCAATGTCAGCCAGACTGGTAAAGTGCTGGGACTTTCACAGTATTCTACAAACAAAACATAAAGCTCTTAAACAAACAGAAAACTTCTAATGAGAGAGCCACTAAATCCAAATTACCTACGTATGAACCAAAGCTCCTCATACGGACGACAGTGTCTTTTCTCTAAAGCCAGAATACCGTCCAAAGAAAGCTCTTACAATAAACCATAACCAACTACAAACACACACAGGGTGTAATGCACAAGAGAAATCCCAACACCAGCAAACTGTGTGCCCACGGTACACAGCTGCCAGGAATAATGTCCATGCAGCTTTTTACGGGAGAGTAGTCCATGATGCACAGCCCCTTCAGGAGATTCTGGGACATCAAGCAACCGATCCAGACGTAGGAATGCAGATTCGTGGTGCAATCCCACTGCCAAGCTTCATATAGCAGAAATTCCACAGCTATTCCGGATACGGCATCAGGCTGATAAAAGGCCGTAAAAAGGTGTATGAACAACATGACAGCCTGGATCCAGCCCGCCTTGTATGAACAGTTCAGGACGGTGGTGGTGGTGCAGTGGTCTGGGCCTTTCTTAGCACACCTTGGCTACTTAATACCAATTGAGTATCATTTCAACACAGTGGAATTACTGTCCACGTCTGCTGGCTAAAATTTCTTAGAAATGTTTCTAAAACTTTGATAAATTTATAAAGAATTAAAATAAGAACTTCCCATCCTGCTCTCAGACAACAAACCACATTTAATTCCAATTCCTCTTTTCAAACGTTTCCAGTGGAGCATAACTTAATAATGTGAGTTAAAAGTAGATTTTTTTTCTGGAACCATTGTGCTACAGTGGACAGAGATGTGCTGAAATGCTACATCATCACCATAATCGCTGTCCTATAGCTAATATTTCTCTCAGGAAATGTATACAGAAACATTTTATGGGTTGAATGAGAGTAATTGAGCAGTGACGTTCATCTCACTTGTTACAACTATGAGCTTGAGGAGACTGACAGCGAGGAAGATGATCCCAGAAAAACGTAATCCTGGGGTCCTCTTTTCCACTTAGGATCAAAGTTCAGGCGTTAATCAGAGCAGTCACACACTCAATATGAACATATGTGTGTGTTTGTGTGTGTGCAAGAGTGGGTCAAAATATGGCGTGTCCTTATTTATTTATGTTTTTAAAGCCTGTCTTCTCTGTGGAAGAAGAAGAAGCTGAAGAAATTGATGATGAGGATGTTCTGCAGGTACCCCAGCAGAGAATTTAGCTGATAACCGAGGATGGAAAGGCCGACTTCCAGAATCAGATGCTGTCATGTCTGATTTTACTTTGTAGAAATCGTAAAACGGGGTTAGACTTCTTAATTCTTAGGTCTAACTATTCCTCTTCTTTTGGAACGAAAGAAAATGTATTAGAAATTTTCTTCATGAGTTTTGTTTTTGTTTTGTTATTGACTATAAACTTCTATTTTTATTTATTGCAAATTCCTGTTGTTTTCTTTTTCTTTTTTGGTTTAAGTTTATTTAATGAACTTCAGGCACTTAAAAAAAAACCTAAAAACTAAATTAATAAATAATTTGTATCAAGAAAGAACAAATCAGGCCAAAAGTGAATACACAATCAAGTGAAGATAACTGAACTAAATACTAGGTTGAACATGAAAATGATGAATAAATAAATAAATAAATAAAATATGTTAACTTTTTGTGTGTGTTTGTGTGTGAAAGTAGACATTTCTTAATAAGACACCAAATGTCCCATGCAATAACTTTAAACTAAAATAAATATTTATTTCATTTACTGTGAATAATTATTTACATTTTAACATTACACCTCATTAAAATACAATAACAAGCATCCACGCTCCAGCTATGAGTATTTTGCCCATTTTGACAGCAAAATGGGCAAATAAATAAATAAATAAATAAATAAATAAATAAAACTAAAGAGCCAAACTAAGCAAATAGACCAGACTCCCCGTCGATTCTGACAGTTATTCAGGCTGAACTATTTCTAATCTGAGTCAGATCTTCTCTAGAAATGTTTGGTTCCACAATCACTCACGTTTTTGCACCTTTCGAGTCAACTCACACATTTAATATTCAACACTCAAGTGAAAGAAAAACATTCACACTTTAGTAAAAATCTTGCACATGACAGTAATCCTGAGTTTGCAGCAGCAGTCAGAATCTCCCCAACGTTTGAGCACGAATGAGAAACTTCTCTCACATGACCCAACGCCGGGAACTCCGAACATGGTCCCCTCTGCCGCCGCCGCCGTTACAATCCTCGCTGCACGTTGACTTTTCATGGGATCTAACACATCTTGCTGGATTCTTGTATGACATAAATCCCAGCTTGATGATTTTGGGTTGTGAAAGGGAATTAAGAAAGCAAACAAACAATCAAAGCAAAATGCAAAGAATAAAACAACCATTTAATTAAAATTACACCAAATTTATCATTATTTACAACTTTAAGTGTAAAAGTTACAAGGAAAACAACTTTCTACAACAGCTTTCTGGACAGTTTACATAGCAATAAATTAAAAAAAAATCTGAATTTATAATATCAAAAAGACAATATTTGTGTGAATAATAAAGCACCGACATCAGTTAAAAGATACACATCTTAATACACATAAGTGAACTAAGACCAGCTTTACTATTTCTGTTTCACTTGTTCAGAATGTTCTTCTGACTCTTATCTTGCTTTATTTTTAACCCTCTGACTTCCTGCAGACAAATTACTTTCACAACCGTCTGAGCAAAGCTGGTGCTGCAGATATAGTACGACCCATTGCTGTTGGCACGTCGTCTTTTTCTCTGTTTTTTCCCCACACAAGTCAATCTGTCAAAAACAAAAAACAAGCACACAAAAGTATAGAGATCGTCGAAATCTCACACACACGAGCCACTCCAGGGAATTAAACGTCCCCCATTTGCCTCATTTTCCACCACTTGCTTTCCCCCAATTCTCATTTGAATACTAAAAACAAACAATCAACCTCACAGCTGAGCAGTGATGCAGAACTGTCAGTTTTGGTGCTTCGCGGCGGATTTGGCGTGAGTCTAGGCGAGCTGCAAAGATCAGAATAGCTGTTTTCACTTGAGACTTTCCTAGGAAACAAAAAGCTTCATGTGTTTCTCAGAAATTATGAGGAACTCATAAAACATATGACTTCAGTTCCTCGAGAAATATATGAGTGTGATTTCGTCCTGTGTTCACACGTCTATGATGACTCCCAAATAGACAAACTCAAACACTTGTGTCCTAACTCACTGGATATCACAGGTCTAACTAACTGAATATTTAAAATCCCTTCTAGGGAACAAAAGGGTATTTCTAAAACGTTTGACCAGCTATTACAACGTCCATGGCAGCTTATTCTAAACATGACTGTTCCCCCCACTGGTCACAAACTATAACTACAGTCCTGTCTGGTCAACATTTAAACATCGGGGATCTCTTGAGGGCCGTGTCCTTGTCCTGCAGGTTTCACATGTATAACATGACTCCAGCTGCTTACCTGAATCAGGTGTGTTAGAGCAGGAAAGCATCTTAAACGAGCTTTAAATCCCAGCTGTAGAGTTTCTTAATGATGCCACTTCATCAATGTTCAGAATGACTTTTTGTTTAAAATGACTCTCTGTCCTTTAGAGACGTGGTAATATTTTTGCTCCCAAAGATCATTATGCACAATGTTTTTACTCTAATGTGTCACAGATTTAGCTTGCACATACAAAGCATTCCTCATAAGCATAATGTAAAATAGCCATGAGAAACAGTTAATTTGTGCATTTACTGATTGTGTCTTTATAGACATTTAAGAAAACTTTTAAACGGAAGAACACAGAGGAACAGCTTTTCATGAAACACTCCTAACGTGACTCAAGCGAAACACCTTCAAGTTCAAGTCTGAAATACCGTTTCAGGGCTAAGAATTGGTTTCATTGTGCTTTCAGCTGCAGTTTTATTAGTGTACGGGATTTATTACTTTAAATTTATTTCTTTATAATAAATAACACCAGACGTGGTTTGTAGGAAATCTGCAACAAGGGGTGTGAAGGGGTTAACACATCCTTATAAGTACGAAACCAAAAGTGTAGCATGTTTCCCTAAATTTAAGGAAATTAGATCTGCATTTTTAAAATCATCTCTGTCTTTGTGACATAAGTTAGAAAAAGATCCAGAGCGCTTCACTTGTCAGCTTTTGTAAAGATATTAATTTTTCTGATTCACGAACAAACACACATTTAACTCAAACGAGTTATGTACATAAATGAATAAAATGGATTTTTTTATTTTCTAATCATCACATGGAAATTAGCTGTACTACCTTTCATGATTTACATGTTGCACATGATTGCGTCTGAAGCAGCAGGAAACCTTTGTTTCCTTTACAACTGAAAAGCCATCGCTCATCCTGTTTAGTCCTGATGCAAAACAGTGAATTTCAAAACAGAAAAAACGTTTTGGACTAGACCATCAGTTTTTTCTTTGTCCATGTATGTTGAATATAAAAATGTACTGTATATAAATACAGACCATTTAGCTTTTACCTCAGGTGCCCTGCCAACAGCTACAACAAATGTGGATTACAGAGTTCAATCATCCTGCAGAAGCTGCTGAAGGACATGACCTTTACCACAAAAACAGAAAGAAAGAACAGAAAGAAAAAAACTTCTCCCACACATGTTCCTGTTTGGAGTTTTTTGTTTTGCCAGTTAGCAAGCAGTGTTAACGTGGTGCATTACCACCACCCACTGGTAGAAGTACGGTCAGGAGTATGGATTAGATAGGAAGGCCAACTGTCACTAGAAACCAAAATCTGAAGTTATAACGTTTATGGCCTGTTTTGCAAAATTTCTGGAACTGGAAGTTGCACTTTTGTTGCTCTGATTCTTTTTCGCTCATATTGTTGCACCAAACCAGAGTGTGTTGTATGGATTTATTAACAAGTCCAGTATGTCCCAGCCTCAGCCTCGATATTATATCTCCTGTTTCTTGCAGTCCTTCTTCTGCCTCCCAATGTTCTTTTTAGTCTGTGTCGTCCTTTTTCCTCTTCCTCCCTTTCCTACCATTGCTCCTTTAACCTACCTTTAATAACACTTCTTGCGTCTGTTTTGAATGAGCCACGCTGTGCATTCAAAGTGGTTGGTGTGTTTATATCCGCTTGCTGGCGTGTGATGCAGAGCGTAAAATTCATCTGCAGCATCGCACAGCATCCTGGAAGAAAAACCGCTGGATTCCACAAATCCAGAAATGCACATAATGAATGTCATTGTGCCATCAAACAAGTCTGAGTTTTAAGTGGGCTTAAAATTTTTCTCCTCATTAAGCTGCATTTTGTTCAGGTAAAGTGCATAAACAACACCACACCACTGACTGTTTAAAAGTCAGATTATATTTGAACAAACACGATTTTTTTTTTCCTTTTTGCAGACTAACCATTTGAATGCATTGCATCAGAACTGGAAAGGGACTTAGGTAGGCTGGAAGAATCAAAGTAACATTGCTAGCATGTGATGTGTCAGGATGCAGGTTCATTCTGAGCTAAAACAAGATGAACAGTGTTTACTGACTTTCCATGCTGGTGTATTAAGATGGGTGAAAGTACATTTTTCTTTTTCAGAGAAGCTGCTGCTCTTTAGCTGCCGTCCCAGTTTGTGGTTATTACTGATAAATGATGTGCTGCTGTAAATCCTGCCTGGTTAACAATGCATGAGAGAGTGAACTAAAGGTGGCAGCTGCTAGTTTTAGTTTGACTTTTCCAGACAGATTTTTTATTCAGGTCATTTTGGACACACACGGAACAGTTTACGTTGAGTTATACCATAATGTAAATTAAAGTAGAGCAGAATCGCTGCACTGTAGTTATAGTTAATTGAGCTCAGCTGTAATTCATTAAAGGAAAAACTCATTTACTGAAGGAAAATAATTATAAATACTCATTAGATACAGGTTATGATTTAAATGATGAGGCCAATATGTTGTTGCTGCAAACAGTGCTGCTCTCACGCTGCATGTCCTGCTACTGTAAAATGAAATACTCGGAGGCTAATGAGAATGTAATGTGAATTAATTAGATCAATATTTAGTTTGTGGGGAAGACAAGAGCTGAGAAAAAAAAGGGAGCATCGATAACTGGACTGTCATTAAATGAGCCACCTTGTCCAACGAGAGTGCATTAAAATAATTAGAAAGGAGTGTGTTTAATGTGGGGCTAACACAGCTGGACTTCACATGTTTTTTTTTTTATCTTGTCTTGCTCATTTTGTGACTTCTTTATCATGTGACATAAACACAAACTTGATTTTATGTCACAGCTGAGACATTTATATCAAATGAAGCTGTTAAAATGGACAAAAACAAGACAAGAAATCACCTTGAAGTTTTAGTTAAACTGAATTACCTGAAAATTACTCTTAAAAATGCACCAACAGCTTTTAAATCAGAATGCAGTACAGCTGTGGTGCTTATGCAGCCAGTTTTTCTTCAGATGTTAAATTTTCAGCTCTCGGTCAACAGAAATTCAGCAGCAGGGAAAATCCTTCAAAGCTGGAACTGTGCCAGCACTGAGTCTCCTGCCACTCCTGCTTTACAGTCCATCTAGTTTACAAAATCCATGCATACACAGATTAAACACTTTTCTGTGATATTGTCTCACATGCATGAATTTCACAGTGTAGCATTACCTGTGTGGAAAATAACACAAACACGAGAGCCTTTCCATATTTGCATTTTTTTGATGCTCTGCACGGTTGATCCATCATCAAAATGTATGCAATGTATTTGAACAGCTCAGTGAAGCCTTTTTTTAAGGGACACAGTAACTTTGGGGATTAAGCTCTGGCAAGCTTCCATTCTGCTAAAGTGCCCTTGAGCAAATAAATACTCACCTTGACAAAAATGAGCTTAAGAATACTGCAGCTGACCCAGACCTCTGACACAGAACACATAACTGGGAAGCGCATTAAATCTGTTTTATCAGTTAAAACCTGCAGATCCTGCTGAAATGACACAACCTGTACTTCTTTCCAAACTATACTCACTGATCACTATTACGTCCACCTTGCTAGTACCAGCTTAGACCTGCCTTTCCCTTCAGAGCTGCCTTAAATGTTGGAGTCATAGATTCTACAAGGTGGTGGAAACATTCCTCAGAGATTTTGCTCCATGTTGACATGACAGCATCACACAGTTGCTGCAGGTTTGTCGGCTGCATCCATGATGAGAATCTCCTGTTCCACCACATCCCAAAGCTGCTCTGCTGGACTGGGATCTGGTGGCTGTGGAGGCCGTTGGAGTCCAGCGAACCCAACGTCATGTTTAAGAAACCAGCTGGAGCTTTAAGACATGGTGCATTATCCTGCTGGAAGTAGCATCAGAAGATGCTACACTGTGGTCATAAAGAGACGGACATGGTCAGCAACAATACTCAGGTAGGCTGTGGGGTTCATAGGCACAAAGGCACCCAACAAAAATAGCCACACTATTACAAAAAAAAAAAGTATGCGAGCAGAGGGGGATGTATGAATATTAAATAAACAAACAATATAACAAACAAAAAAACAAACAAACAAAAACAATTCAAACTTCAACGAAACAAAATGTTTTTAAAGAAACACAAACTGACCACAAGGAAAAGCAAAGAAGACAAACACAAAACTTCTAAAAAGAAAAAAAAAAGAAAGAAATACAATTAATTATTAATATGCAACAAACAAGACAAGAGAAGAAAATGTCCTAAATAAACAAACAAATGGAAAATGCTGAGAAATAAACAACCTGAAAAGAAGCAAACTTAACCAAAATAAACAGAAATATCTGCTAGAAAAACCAAAACAAAACACGTCACACGGTGCGGGGGTCTTCCTCTGGACACCCGTCTGCTCGCGGGCCTGTTGTTTCCTAATCCCTCATTCATTAAGGAGGTGTCAGGTTGCGGCTGCGTTATGCTCTGGGATGATGCATTCATGTGCAACCCATCACACTTCTTAAACCTTCTGAAAGGAGCAGGCCAAGTCAGTGGATTTCCACAATATCATCATCCTCCATTCAACCTTCTTTCTTCTTCCACACCCCCCTCCCAACCTCCTTCCCTTCATCCCTGAGTGCATTTCGCTCCAGGCTTGTCCTCCTCTACTCTCCACACATCTCCAGCCTTTTGCCATCATGAAACCAAAGTTTTCTAATAAATATCATCTTCTGTGTCCATTTTATCAGACATATTAAATGGAAATATACCACGTATCAGAAAGATCACTTCTTCTCTTCCTGTCCTCCACCCGCTGGCTCCACTAAGTTATTGCTCCAACATTAGCTGCAGTATCTGTACTGCAACACAGTAACACAAGATTGGATTACAGTGGGATTTAATGGATGGAGGGACATTTTCTGCTCTGTGGAATTGATCGTCTCCAGGGACTGCCAGCATGAGGCGGGTTCACATGAGTTGTACTTGTATTTCCTGTGAAAGGTTACAGTGGTAATAAAGTTGGTTTTAGCGATTTTGCTTTGCTCATCCCCCCACCTCCACGTTTCAGGGCCCTCTTGAAATGTTCTGCTTACAGCTTTTTACCACTTTACCTTTGTCCTTGAACTCCCTTTTTTAAAACACCTCTTTTTTCTTTATACCTTTACTGGCTCCATTACTAAGCTATACACACTCTCTTTTAAGCTTCTTGCTCTTTCATCCTCCATCCTCTTCACCACTAAAACCTTTTCTTGTCTTCTTGTTCTCTGTCTCATCCCTGTCCTCCCTCTTCTCTAAAACTAACTTCTCCCTCCATTCTTTGCAATCTCCCCTCCTCTCAAGCATCACGCAATCCCCTCCTATCCCAATTCAGTGAACCCTTGCAATCTCCCTCCCTCTCATTGTATCTCCCTCTACCTCTCTCTTTCTCCCCTTCATCTCACCTCCAGCTAGCCGGAGCTCCCTCCTCCTCCTCCTCTTGGATCGTTGAGTCTGCCTGCTCTCCACTTTTCTCTCTCTCCCTCTCTTTATACCTCTCACTCTCTCTGTTGTCTTATCTCTCTTTCCCTCCCTTTCTATCTCTTTCTCTCTGTCCTCCACTTCTCTTCAGCTGCCAGAAGCTCGCAGGCTCACTGCTCTCCATTAAAGAGAGGATTCAGAAGCACTTCGGACAAAGACCTTGTCACAGGAGGTAAGTGCCTCTGCATGTATGTTGTGGTGGTCATACACCTCACCGGCACTGGCAGCTGCTTTGGTGATGGTGAGGAGAAGAGAAAATGACAGATAAAAAGATGTGGAGAGAGCCAACTGCTCTGCAGTGGAGGGGAAAGTGACATGACAGAATACTGAAGAGAATGTAAAAAAAAGAGGCAGAGAATAGTGGATGTTGGTGATGTTGATGGTGGTGGTGTGTCGGGGGGGAAAGTTAGAAATAAAGCTGTTTTAATGCTGCAGTCAGAAACAACTGCTGCATCAGGAAAAAAAGACAAAAAATGAGAGTTCAAAGAAGATGAGAAGAAAAAAAAAACATTGAGCAGCAAATGGAAATGTTTCATGGAAAAGGGAGAGAGGAAGAATTGGTGGATGAGTTTTCCCCACCGCTGGAGCATCCGCTTGTCTACAAATGCAACGGCACTTGCCTCCTCCTCTCCCGTAAGAATCCCATTCACAAACAGGACCTGAAAACAGGCGATGGTGATTGGTTCCCTGAGCACTGTGTGTTTCTGTGTGCTTCAGCGGGAGTGTGTGTCAGAAAGAAAAAAGAGGAAGATATGGAGCAAAAGAGAGGGAGGATGGGTGAAAACATGTTACATTCCTGTGCTTTAGAGTGAAAGCTTGAATGAAACTGCAGGGTGTGCTCTTGTACATTAACATCATCTATAATTCCACAGTCCGTACTACACACTACTGCAGTGATGCTGAGTTACACGCTGGTGGAGCGTTTTACAAAGGGATTTTCTGCATAGTCTTACATCACATTGACAGAAAGATGTCTCAGACTCAGACACAAGTGATGGTTTTACATCGGACTTAAACTCTTTCTCTCCAATGGCGTCATTCCCGAAGCCATTCCACATTCTTATCCCCGTCGCCGCCACTGTTGCTGCAAACCCCTCGTAGATTGACAGCTATCCGAAGAGAGAAGCTCTCCAGCGTTTTTAATGCAGGCCAATTATTAACTGAGATTTGCTGTAGTACAATGTCTTACTACATAAGTAATAGGTTTTACGTCATTGGACCAAGAGGAAAACCACAGGATCATCATCTAAGGGATGTTTAGTGTAATAGTTGAGAAAATGCTTTTCTCTGGAACGCTTCATGGGAAGAAAAATAAGGGAAACATCATCATCAGTAGGAATCTCTGGACATTAAAGGTTATTTGTGTTGAAAGTTATAAAAAAATGAATAAATAATTTGTAATAATAATTTACATAATAGGGAAATTTATAAAGCTTAATGAATAAAATATCTAAAATTGCTTCAAATCTAAAGCAGCTAATGTCTCTACAGCAATTAATAGAATTGTGAACTTTGCTGTGGAAAGACTGAAAAACCCAATAATGGATGCTGAAATTAGGGCAATTTATTTTCACTATGCAGTGCAGGTATAGCACTTAGGGCCATCTGGATGATTCAGTTCTTTTTCTGGAGGTCTGATAACTGAGAGTGGCAATAATCTAGACTAGAAAAAGTCATAAGAGATAAAAAACAACCATAAATAACCTGATGCTTTAGTTGTCAATATTCTGATTCGATCAGGAAGTTACCGCTAAATTAGTGGAGTAGTAATATGTGGCAGGATGTTTAGGATACTTCCAGTTACCAAAAAAAAAAAAAAGACAGAAGGAATAATTGAACGTCATAGTTTAATAAGTTATTTTCAGAAAACTGAAGGGTTTTGAAATAATTCCTAGGGTAGATAAATTTAGGAAGAAGCTTTGCCACAGAAGTACATAGAAAGTGGATTTCATCACACATTCAATGTCATTTCCAACTTGCCACATACTGCCGCTTGATCAAGACCCCYTTGCTTCAGTTCAGCCTACATAGTTCTCCTTTATATTATTAGTCATCCTTCTGTGGTAGTAAGCGATGCATCAGTTGTGCCATCAGCAGAAACTGTCATTCGCATGGCTTATCAACAGTCAACATGAAAGGAAGTCAGATGGGAGGAAGTGGAGAGACACCCAACTATCAAGTATGTGGTTCACGTTTGAGGCCAACTCGACACTGGTGCTTTTCACTTCCTTTTTTGTCTCCTTCCGTTTTATTTCCTCCCCTCTACAACTGCAGMRTAGTGCCTAGATGTGAAACGAACATGGTAAAAGTTCATCAGCATAAACAGTTAAATACATATAGTTGCTTACATTWCSCACACTGGTATAGTAATCTGTCTTWCAAATAACATTACCAGTTTGGGAAACTCTGCCTGTACAAGAATGGAAGGGAGAATGTGTTGTTTTCATTTGAGACAACATCTAATGATGTGAACACATTTCCTGTTGAGCACTTGCAATCAGCTGGAGTCTCCTCTTTCGGTTTCGCCAATAAACTGGATATCATTGAAGAACACAGAGACTTACAGTAACCACGCTTCATCTTCCTGCATTTTATGCTCTCCATAAACGTCTATCACTGCCCCGCCATTAGACATAAAAGTCAACCTTGATACATGGTGGAACATCTCCCAATTTCATGGAAATCCAGCAATTTAACAGGGATGGAGATCTGTCAGGTGTGAAATACCAGGTGTGAAATAATGTTCCTGTGGAAGGACACCTCACATAAGTTGTGTGTGTTGTAAGGTGTGTGAGAAAATCTGAATTCAGAAAGAGAGCTTATATATGTAATATGTCCCTGTGTGNGTGTGAGAAAATCTGAATTCAGAAAGAGAACTTATATATGTATATATGTCCCTGTGTGAGAGGACAAAGAGGACAAAGATCTTGGTTTAACTAAGCATTAATAATAATTAATATCAGGTGTGTGTGATAAAATGTGTTCAGTACGTTCACATCTGGCATTAGAATGAGTCTGAAAATCCATTTCTAGTGACCACATATGACCAGATTATTTTCCCTTCTTCTTGATATGGAAACAAGCATGTTAACTTCATAAGAGCTTTATTTTTTAATACTAAAGACCAGATTCCTGCCTTGGTCCAATTTGCAAATCCACTTGCACCAACTAGCCGCGGAGCTGCTAGGGTTGGGGAAATCTGCATGTGTAGCTCAGAGGAAAGGCTTTCCACATCTGGATTCTCAGCAGTGTGTGTAAGAAAATAGTGTGAAACAAAGGAAGTGTTGAGATGTGTCACCAAGGTCGGTGTTTCAAGTGGTGAAGAACCAGAGTGAAAAGAAGAGTAGAAGTTTCTTCCCTGTGTCCATGGGAGTGGGACAGGTGCACAGCATGAGGACGTGCATTAACACCCATGTGTGTGTGTGTGTGTGTTTTGATAGTATGTGATTAATTACAAGAACCTTAATGCAGCTAAATGGTGGTTTGGGGGCTTTGATTTGAGTGATTGAGTGTATACCTTTTTTCTCTCACTGCAAGCCACACTTGTATATTCTTGTGGTTTAATATCTGAGCACATTGATAGACGTCAGTACTACTGAACTGAAATGGGGAGATTATCTTTATGTCATTTGTAGCATGAAACACTCACAACTCAATCTAATTAATGACTTCCTTAGGTTTCATTGGTCCCAGCATCCTTTGGCCTGACAATGTACTTGATGTTGCCCCTGGAGCAACTGTCACTGTGTGAGGGAATGACAGAGGAAAGCTCCTCGTAGGTCAGTGACTAAGAAGCACTGAATCGATGTGTGTTTGAAAGGGTGAACGCTGCTTGTTAGGAAAAGTCCTTCAGTGGACAACAAGATGGAAAAATACTATTTAAATGTAGTCCATTTACAGTTTATGGTTTTAATTTTTTAGCAGGGCAGTATTAATAATGTTTAGCTATTAAGTTAAGCTTGCACATAACATCTTGATAATCAGAACAAAGCGCTGCTGAGGCCAGAGGGATTGGTGGATAAGCTAACAAACTTGGAAACCTGCCAAAGGATATTTAGCAGGTATCACAAAATAATTAGACTTATTTCTAAAATAATAATATTAATAATGATACATAAAGTCTACATGCTTGTTATATTGAACTATTTGTGGATGGCCAGTGTGAGCTAGTTTCCAGCTTTAGAGACCATGATGTTATTTAAGAAATTTCAAGGCAGTCCATCAAGCAGTTAAAGATGCAGTTTATGGTAGATGTGGTAGTACTGTATCATTAAAAATCATCTAGCAACTGATCTGCATGATGAAAAGATACAACATCCTCATTTGCTGAAAGGGACCAAAGGGATTCAGTTACCTGATTTGGACAACCTAGGGAATGGGTGCCTCTAGCGATGTGCAAGGTCAGAAAGACTGCAGTGCAAGAGCCAATTATTTTCAGGCCATTGAGACCTAACATGGCTGCTGACCAGAATATTTAGCCTTGGATGCACTGCCTGTCTGTTTCATTGATTACCTATCCTTCAACAGGATTGACAATGAAGTAGAATCACAGACTGCAGAGAAGAAAAATACTTTAGTGAATCACTTCTTATCTCTGTAGTTTTGCAGTGGCGGCAGACAGGATGCTACTGTGGCTTTCTGCCATCTCGAGGTTCAGGATGGTATTACACAAGAGCAATGTCTCAACCTGATGAGATTTTACAGTCAAGATCAAAGAACTGGACTCTAAAACAGACTGATATAAAACTGCCACCATTCAGTGGCGGAAACGATGCAACAGACTGTCACCACTGTGTCTGTTATCCATCCTGGATGTCTTTAAGTTGACCTGCATTCAGGCATGTGCATCAACACACTGAGAAGAACGTCGCCGATGGTTGGATTGATGACTTCACATCAGCACTCGTGAGTGCATACAGTAAGTGTGTGCATACAGTAAGTGTGTGCATTCTTGCGTGTTGTTGGGGGAGGCTATCCTTCGTCCTACATTGTCAGTTGCCCTCGGGTACTCTTTTTTTTTTTCTCCCCCTGCTATATGGTGTAGTGGGGCACGGAGATGTGATTGAGAATGTGTAGAAACAGGGTGGAAGATTGCTGGTGGAAAGACATAGGAGTAGTTATTTGTTTGGACTTGTAGTTGTACTTTAGGGATCTTAGGAAACAGCTTAGAATAGTTAGAGGGAAGCACAGTGCTTATTCTATGAGCATTGTGCTTAAAAATATCATTTGATTAGGTTCTTTTTCTGTTCACCTCTGAGTTTTAGGATTCTGATTTATTATCATCTCTTAGCTTGTCTTCCATCCACACTGATCCACACTTTTCCTCACTTTCCCAAATGTTTAAATATCTTATTTTCTCACTCTTCACATTCTGTGAGCTGATGTATAATTTCAGGGTGAGCGGCGATTGCAGAGCATATGGCGGCCTCATTGCCACGGTGCCTCTGCAACTTAAGAGGTTGTCGGGATAATTAAAACACCATCATTCCTCACCACAGAACTAAGGTCGCTCTGAGAAAATTTGCATTTGAGCTGATTTCAGGAAAAGCACAATTAACCCCCTGTTCAGAGCCTTTGATTTTAACTGTATTAATTAAGCACAGATTTGGATAAAAACTGGATGAAAAGTCTTTTATTTAAAATGCAACAAACACTCAGTCTAGACACAAAACATGGGACTTTGACCAGATGACGCAAACTGTCGCGAATGGGGATAAACATGCCTGAAAATGTGTGCACTGATACAGAGCAGGTTACAGATGACATTTGCTTCTCCTTTCCCCCCAACCACCTAATCACAACCACCCAGCAAACACACACATTAATAAATGCCCCTGTTATCATAATGGGCTCTGACAGAAGGCTGTGATAGCTATACGGCCTCCCTAGAGTCCTCACTAGTTAGTTGTCGTTGCCAAGGTCAAGGACAGATGTTGTGCTATGCGGCCAGCATCTGGACAGAGCTTGATGGTCTCGATAATACACAGGTTGATCAGTGTAAAACGTGCCTGGCGCTGCCTGCTCAGGGCTCAGTCTTGTGTGTATGTGTCTGCAGACATTCGTGTAACATCGTGTGCTGGCGCCAGTGTGTGTATACTGTAGGATTGTGTTTGTTTCTAATAAGGAGTCATGAGTGTGAAGTCAATATAATTTATCGAAACGTCACATGTTGTGGTCTGACCAATATTTGTATAGGTGATGGGACAGCAGCATAGCTGCAGACCGAGCTCAGCTATACTTTGTTAGGTTATGTGAAGGTGTTGCACGGTGCTAAAATGAATAGGGTCTCAGGTGTTAAGCTGCCCTGCAACAGACAACAAATATGTTTAATTAAAAGGTTATTTATGGCTATCTTCTGTCAGTGCATTAGGTGTTCAAGTAGCTAAATCTACATGAACCCATATTCTTAGATGCATTAATTTACATTTGTACCAAATGTTCTGAATGGAAAGTGCCTCCTTCTCAAGAGAGGCCCAAAGGTTATTTGAGCAATTTAAAGAGATGGGTGTGTTTGCAAGCACAGCAGGTGACAGAAGTTTGAATATTTTTAGCGAGGACAAAAAGTTGATGCTAACTTTAGACAGTCACAGAGGTCAGTCCAGAGCAACAAGAGTCTGCCTGTATCCAATTAGGAAACCCATGACCCCTTAAATGAGATCATTAACAAAGCCGTGGTCAGGTGGGACAGAGAGCGAGAAAAATGGGAAGAGAGGTCTCCTGTTAGTTTAGCTAGGTCTTTTTTCTTTTCCTTTTTTCCAGAAAGAGAAAATTAATTGGATGATGGTGTGGCCTATTTAGTGAAAGCTACTTACAGCCTCCGTCTTTAGGGAGCAAAATCTTGGTATATATAGATTTACAATGTTTCTGGAACTGTGAACGGTGTCCAAAGTTTATGCATCTGGTCAATCAACAATTTTACAACTATACAAATGCTTTAATTTGTAATGACAGACAACTTCAGCCAGTTGTTCATCACTAAGACTGAATAACTTAAATATGCTGTGTATTCATAGAGTTCAGAGGTCACACCAGAGCTAATGCAGATGCACATAATCTATGTCTTATTAAAAACTCCAATGGCACTAAAATCAAACTATTACAGAAACAAACTTTTCAACCTGTTTACAATTTTCTCAAGTAAAAACCTTTTCCACCAACATATATTGTATCTTAATATATTAGGTAAATTAACTATATTATTACTCTCTTCCAGAAAACAACCATATACTCTACTGGTGATTATAAATAAGACACTGGTTTTCTCTTTCAGACCTAGGGTAATGCTGTACACACCTTTGTTTTATACCTTTGGTAAAAACAAGGCCAGATAGTTGAACCTGATAGTTTTGTTTTGGGAAGAATGTGACCCTTCTAAAAAAAAAGGCCTACTGCCATATGAAGAAAGTGCTTCAAGTTTTGGTTTACAAACACTAAGTAAGGGGTCTGCAACCTACAGCTCCGGACCCGTTCGTGGCTGTCTGACCCTTCTACAATGGCTCTTAATAGAGGGCTAAAAAGGCTAAAGAACCAACTAATGTTTATACATATAGATGTACTGTAATAAGAAATACAGTTTTAAAGAAAATTTTCAGTTTTTCAGGTAATATTTGCATTGGATTCCACAACATGATGACTCTAAAAGTAAAAGTAATTTTTAACTTTAAACTGT
>CM047976.1:5064599-5090814 GCA_026261665.1 Melanotaenia duboulayi
AAAAAGCAACCCTGTCCCTACAAACTAAAGACATTGGACCAAGAGGAAGAATTGAGCTTGGGCATTTAGCTATAATGCTCATCTCTAGAAAACATGACATGCTTAATGGTTACAGCACAATCATATGATAATAATTCAGATCACTACATATTTATTTATACAGCCCCAATTCACAACCAAAAAATGAGAATAATTTACAACAAAATAAACTGCAATGTTCATGACCTCAGCTGAAGCTTCAAACAACATAAAGCTCAAGTGGTGAATGACTCACACATAATTCCACAAAACAACATTCAGTGTTTAATGGTGGAATAAAGAGAAAACAAAACCTTTACAACACAAGATCATCATACTCATTTCTGTAGAGGGTTATTGCCAGTTCACGCAGCTATTAAACTGGAGAGGCATACTCCTCTGTGTATTGTATATCATACTTTACCCTTAACCTTGCCTTGCTCTGTGTATCTCTAACACATAGCCGCATTTACAGACTCCTTCACAGTTATACACACTCAAATGAGCACAAGGGGCTCAGGTTTCTTGAAATGCAAGAAAATATTTATCCCTAAGCCCCCCATCTCTTCACTCACGTCTATATAAAATCTCACATGCATACACATTCACACACTCGTGCAGCTGTTACAGAAGACTAGGGAGCTGGCATTTGTGCAGCATGGTTAGATTTCCCACACCTACCCAGAGCATTAGGGTCATGGAACCACTCATGATGGAAACATAAGGTTTTTTTTTTTCCCCCCACTTTGTTAGGCGTTCGACCTCGTGTGCTGTAAGGAAACCAGTGAGATGATATTCCCTTCAGAAGTGTTTATGTTGGCAGCTTATTCTTTTTTTTATTTTACCCATCGTCAAAGTTTCTGGATTATGTCTATGTACAAAAACTTCACATTTCCCTAATGCAATAATCATGAACTCATCTCAAAGAGCAGCCTCCGTTAAATGTACTACCACATTTACAATGCAGATCTGTTCTGGTTTTTATGCATGAGCACGGTTCCTTTCACCCAACACAAAGCGTGTATCTTGTGTGCTCTTGCTGCAGCTTTTAGCCTCAGGATCAAAAATGTTGATTCTCTGTGTGATAAACAGGAAGTACAGCAGATAGCACACCTTAGGGACAAGCTTTCAAGTCTGAAGAGTCAGTGGTGTTAAAATAAAACAAAGGCAGACAGCATAGTTCCGGTCCAAACACCAGATCTCAGCAACGTTAGAACAAGGTAGTTCAAACGCTGGCTGGTGTTCATATTACCTTCTGCTTAAATGGGAGTCCAAAAATGGAAATACTTTAGAGCTTCTTGTAATCTCAGATTATGAGCTTCTAAACTCAGATTACAAGGCAGTTAACTGTCCAAAAAGTGGAAGAAAATTTCAGACACTGCACCTCCAGATTTATTCAGCTTACGATGTTTTTAACCTCAGGCCTTCCTGAAAATCAATCCTCAAGATCAGTTGGAACTGATCTTTATGAAGGCCTGAAGGCCAAAGCATCTTTTAAACTGATGGATTTCTGTGTAATAATTTAAAGTGGTACATGCACAGCCAGAGGGGAAAAGGCAGCACTTGAGTTGGTTTGGCAGAGCCAAGCTCCTGAACAGAGATGTCAGCGTGGTTGCCCGTAACCAAGTGCCTCAAAAGATGGATGGAAGTTATTCAAAATACCAAGTGGATCACAGATATTTGCCAATGGCAGAAGAAAATTGTGAAGTTGATGGTGTCATTTCTGTTTAATGTGGAAAATAAAAAAACATCCCTCCAGTAAAGTTTGTAAGCAAGACTCCCATCTATGAAATGGAATACATCTGGAGCTGGAGTCTGCAACACTTTCTTCTTTTTTATTGTCTCTCAGAGATCAGCTGCTGGCAGCAAACAAATGTGGATAGAAAGAAAATGGTGGGAGGACCACTCCTCTTTACCAAGAGTGAAAGAGTTTGCATCAAAGAGCAGAAGTGATCTGGTGGTATAAAACTTCCTCCCATGCAAATGCACATGGCAGGCGATATCTGTATGGAAGGGTTTTCTTTTCAATAAACCCGACTTCTCAATAACACGTTTACCAGGAAGTGCAGACGTCAAGTACTCTTTGTCGAATATGATGTTTGTGTCTGGATATTATCAGTGATATATTCAGTGTCATCCGCTGTCACTGTATCTGCATCAGTCGCAAGCATCACGTTAGTCTGGATCACGTGTGTGTACGAAGCACTGTGNGTCGCAAGCATCACGTTAGTCTGGATCACATGTGTGTGTACGAAGCACCGTGAATCCAAGGATGTGAATCCAAGTATTGACCTTTACATCCTGCAGTTATCACAGTGAACAATAATCACAAACGACTTCTCCTTTACAACAAAGCTAAAAACAATGATTATTAATAAATGATACTTTAATCAGTAAACACTGTTGTTACTATTCTACTATATGTACCAATGACAAGCATCATACAACCAAAGAATTCACCTCTAGGTGTGTGTACGTGTGTGTGTGCATGTAAACGGGAGAAGACAAAACAATAAGACTTCTTTTGCCAAAAAAGACAAACAATGTAGATCTAAAGATTTTTCTAAGCAACTTGAAAGTTTGAACATGTACCTGAACATTACAAATATTAGAATAAGAAAGCAGGACTGGGACCCCAAGTTTTACACAAGTCTTGCTCTCTGTTGAATAAAAGCTAAAAAGAAACAAAGAATTACTTTTGAAGACCCAAAATATTGCTTCATCCCTGTCGGAGGAAAATTGTTCACTTATAACAACAAAGAAAAACATTCCAGTGGAGTTTTTTTGTCAAATCCAGCAGTTCAAAAACTCACCAGCAAGCCTGGACTATGACTGGAAAACACTCATTTAGAAACATTATTATTCCAGACAATGAGAGATCAACTGAAAAGATACAAAAAACCATTAAAATACAAATACATAATAATTTCGTGTGCCGATCAGGATGCTGTGTTATCCCAGTGGGGGGATGACATGAATGGGATTGGATAGGATCCCTAAAGCCTAGCCGCTGGTGGTAGATGAGACTTCAGATGAGGCACCGTGGGTATCAGGAAGAGTTGGAGTTGAGGGAGCAGGTGGATTGTGAGGAAATCAGCCAGGAGAGAGAATGAGAGAAGAGAGAAGGGTTTGAAGGAACAGGGATCAGACTGATTGGCTCATAACGCTGTAGGCAAGAAAAGCATATGGACCAGTGCGGAATGATGACAGAATTAGGGATGAGGGGAATTTAACAGCGTGGGAAAACAAAGGTGACAAATCCTAACAGAATGAAAGACCCAGGTAGCAGGAAATGATGGCAGGCGGGAGGGGAATTAACTGTTCTTACTGGATTTATGCAAATACTTCATTACAAATTTATCAATTAATTGTAGTGATTTTTTTTTTTTTCATATATGGACCAATCATCTTCCCCACATCTGTTTTTATTGCAAGCTAAGTTTAAAAAAACTATTGGCTCCAGCATCATAACCACAGTCCGAACATGGCAGGTGGTATCTGTCTCTATCTCTAAATAAGTGTACTTCATATAATGTCTGCTTAGTCTTTTACCACGATTACATGACTCAAATTAAACCGAATGTCATGTAGGTTCAAAGCCTGAGTTCATCGTCTGCTAGCTGACGATTAATCACAGAGACCAGCCGTCAGCACCACCACAACGGTTGTGCTTTCCTTTAAATTGAATCAATGTGTCTTACCTTATACAGTTCCACTGGTCGCACTGGGACTGAGATATCTCAGCAAATCAGCCTCACCCTCCTCATTTCNGACTGAGATATCTCAGCAAATCAGCCTCATCGTCCTCATTTCACGATGAATTGTTTGTTTTCCCCACGGACACGTTTGAGCTAAAGGTCAGTGAAGAAGGTTGGGCTTTTACGATGATAAAAGATTGGATGTGCGGCCACACAAGTTAAGTACTGTTCAGTATTGATCTGTGTGTGCAGCAGTGTGTTACTGAAGTAGATAACACCATAGCTCCCCTCAAGCTCATACATCACTCGAGCCAAGCGTGACACCAATGGAAGAAATCTATGAACTACTTCAAATAGTAGTTAATGCTTCACTAATCTATTAGTTGTTCATGTCGGAAAAAATTGAAGATCTCCCCTTATGTTGTCTATTGTTATACGTATAAAAAAAAGTGGCTGTTTCTTTGTTCTCTGTATGAGTGATTTAAGTGTGGAAACCAAGTGGGAAACTGTGGATATTATTAAATGCTGCCAGATAAAGACGAACTGTGAAGATGCTGCAAATTCAGAGGTCTGGTGAAGGAAATACTGCTGGAGTGATTTTTAACTGATGGAAAGAACAGCAGCTCAGACTGTATTTCAGGTCCTGAGAAAGCCTGAAATTATGAGCCACAGTGATGATGATGATGATGATGATGATGATGATGATAATGATGAGGATCGTACAAAGATGATGCCTTCCTGTTAAACTTTTTTTTTTGTGACATTTCCATTAAATCTGCTCTGTTTAATCATTCCAGACAAAAGATTTAAAAGTCTTATTATTTGATTCACTGTGAGCTCACAAAATCAGCAAAACAAACAAACATGCTAAGATGGAAGACGTGATATTATAGATTAAATTTTTACTTTTTAACTTTAGACATTTTTAGGTTAAATGTAACATTTGTTTTAGTCTAAAATGATGATTCCTTCATTAGAAAAATCTGCATTAGAAAAACATCTGTTGAGATATGTGGTTGAAGGAGCCCAAACCATCCTCATCATTTGTTTTCTGAACTGGTAGAATAAAGTTATAATGTAGGTAAACAATGTGTATTATTAAAGAATAATTAAGAATACACCCATGATGCATATTGTAGACTATAAATCCACCTAGAACAGGGGTGGCCAACGTCGGTCCTCAAGAGCCACAATCCTGCAGGTTTTCCATGCATCCCTCACCAACACTCAAACAACCTATAAGGATCTGCACTATGACTCGTTAGTTTTAGTCAGGTGTGTCGGTGCAGGGATGCATGGAAAACCTTGAGTGTGATCACGCTCGACATTAGTGTAACTGTAATTACACACAAATCACAACAGATTTGCTTGACTACAACGTAAATAATTAAACTAATTTACATCTCTCATTTCCTCTAAACATCATCACAAGACTTCTGTCTTCTTGTTTGTTTGCAATGTGAACAGATGAAAAAAGGCCAACATTTAAAGTCAAGGGGAAGGTGACAACTTCATAAGCAGTGGTCAGGTTCAGTCACACACAGTAAAAAGCCAGAGCACTGTGAAGTGTCAGGCTCACCTTTCATGGTGAGGTACAGGAAGGTTCTGTGTGTGGACTGGGCTGACAAACTGAATGCTCCTGTGGTATTTCAGACACAGCAGAAGACCCAGCTGGCTCGTTAAACCCCAGACATCTCTGTCCTTCGCATTGCTTTCATCCATAAAATGCTCAATGATATCACATCATGTACCGTCTATTTGTTCTTCAGGTTACTTATGTTTTCATATCCTTATCTTTCACTTTATTTAAAAGACCAAAACTCAGCTCTTTGCTCTTAACAGCATCCAGTTACAATCTCATTCTCTTCTTCTCTTTAACTGCTTCTCATTCACTCTGTCACTCATCACCTCCCTCTCACATGCCCTGATTTCCTGCTCCATTTCTAGCGTGTCACCAGTGTAATACGAGAATGTCTCTGAGTTCTCTCTCTGCTCTCCTGCAACCTTGTTTTTAACCTTGTCCACTCTGTTTCCTTCACTCCCTCTTCCCTGTTTCTCTCCATTTTTGCTTCCTCGCCTGCCTTCTCCTCCAGCCAAGATGGCAATGAGCAGCATCCTCAACGCTGATGACATCAAGAAAGCTCTAGATGCATTTGCAGGTGAAACACTTATAATATCACCGGTTCTCATGGAGCCTGCTCCCACATACCTGGTTCCAAAGGAAATTTATCTCCAATAGCTTGTGGTCAAGCCGATTAGTGAGGAATTAATCTGAATCAGGCGTGNAAATTTATCTCCAATAGCTTGTGGTCAAGTTCTGCACAAGCCGATTAGTCAGGAATTAATCTGAATCAGGCGTCTTGAAGCATCAGACGTCAAAAACCCGCTGATGGAAGCTCTTCACTTACTGATCACTGAGACTTTCACTTGCTTAGATAAGTTTTGAAACCAAGGATTTTTTTCTTTCTTTTTTTATTTTTACTAAACCCCTCTCTCAAAGTTGACCTACTAAATGCTCTAGATCTCAGTTTTTTAGCTTCCAGGACGGATGAGTCCTACATTTTTACCTTTAATAAAGTAGATTCGGAAGAAAAGTCTTTCTTCTTTGTTTTTTGTTTTTTTTTTCCTGATTGTCTGTAAAGNTTTTTTTTTTTTTTTTTTTTTTCCTGATTGTCTGTAAACATAAACATAAATACCACACACTGTTTCCTGGGATACAATGTGCCTTATCTTTGGTGTCTGTTATCAAAGTTACAACACACTTAACTTCTTTTTAGAAAAGTTCTTTTTCATCCAGTGTCAGCAGAGGTCAAAAGTTTTTCCAGTTTAGATTCACTGTTATGGTTCTTCACATCTGCATGTCTTTGTTCTTGTCTCTATGTGTGTGTGTGCGCAAACAGTTGCTGACTCTTTTGACCATAAGAAGTTTTTTGAGATGGTGGGTCTGAAGTCCAAGTCTTGTGACGATGTGAAGAAGGTCTTCACGGTGCTGGACGCCGACAACAGCGGCTTCATAGAGGAGGAAGAGCTCAAGTGAGACAAACACAAGTGAACAGGAGAAACGAGTCCATGTTTGTTTTTGAGATGTTTCTAGAGGTTGTGAATAAGGTGAAGCAGTAAACAAAAACAAAGGGAGATGTAGATTTGAAACTGTTTAGCTTGTTAGGCTCGTGGAAACAATCTAATCTGACTTGGAAAAAATTCAAATTTGTGGATTGTTTCCAGTCTGAACTGGTAAAGAATGAACTCACATGACTGGATGTCTTTACAGATGTAATATAATAATGTATAATATCCAGGATATGCTGAGATGAAAGTATTATAATTAAAATTTTGCTCGACCTCAAGGTTTGGTTCCAGTTAGGGCAACTACTTCTTTTATTAGAAACGCAGCCTATCCCGTCACTCTGGTAGGCCAGGCGATTAAAACCCATAAATTCCACAATGGCTCACACAGAATGTTTTCCTAACACAACTCACTCTGTTTGCTCCGGCTAGGTTCGTCCTGAAGGGCTTTGCCAAAGATGGCAGGGACCTGACAGACAAAGAAACCAAAGCATTTTTAAAAGCAGCCGACAAGGATGGAGACGGCAAGATTGGAGTCGATGGTAAACACAAACATGTACTGTAGTTACACTGCTGGTAGCATTTGATGGAGTCTCTGGAGAAAAACCAAGCAGCACAAATGTAGAAATGAAATGTAAACAGACAAAGGCAGATGTGTTTCATTAAGCTCTAGTATCACGAAAGCTAAGGGGCATGCAGCAGCCGTGTAGCTGCTCTTTACATTATCACAACTGGTTGGGTTTGACGAAAAAAATCTCCACGATCCTGACATCTTCTGTTTTTTTCTCTTCTCTTTCAGAATTTGCTGCCCTAGTGAAAGAATAAAAAGTCCCCCACCACACTGAAGGATCACCTCCCACCCACATGCACATCCTAAACCCCCTCTTCACTCTTTCCTCCACCTTGCCAGCACCTACACCCCAGCTCCCCTCCCACAAGACTAAAGCCAATTCCTGCTGCGATCCCTCCCGTCCTCCACTTCTCCCCCACTGCTGTCTTCACGACACGCAATTCTGCAGTGAAGTAGGCTGTNCCCCTCCACCACCACCATAGCAGTATTCATCCTATTTCATTTATCCTTTTTATACAAACGGTTCTTCTTTGTGTTTACGTATAGATAGAATACAACAAGCCACATGTTTCTCTCTGTGTTTGCAGTTTTTCCATTTTTCTGATGTCTTTGTTTTCCTTTGCCGGTTCTTCCTTTCATGTTCCAGCTGTTTTTCTTCCTTTCTCTGTCCTCTTACTTATAATTTCACCTCCACCTCAGTCACACCTCCTGCGCCCGCTCCTCCTCTATCTCTCACGCCCTCATCCTCATCCCCATCCATCTATCTATCCACTGCCCATCACTTTCTCCTCTGGTAACAAGCTGTTGTAAAAAACAGCAAAAGAAGAAAGAAGTCAAGCTGTGAACGAATAAAATAAAATTAATTTAATGGGTCAAAAACAAAACCCTGATGTCTTTTTTTTAACCTTTGTTTATTCTGATATCTGATGTAGCTTGTTTCCTTTTTTCTTTCTCCTCTTGTTTTATTTGGCTGTCATTTATCTTAACAAGCAGGTCTGCTAGAGCACATAAAGAGGTTTATAAAGCTTTTTGTCTATGCTGGTGTCCATATTATCCCTTGCTGCTATTTATTAGTGTTTATTAATATTGTGCCATTGGTGCAGTTTGGTGAGGATTACAAGTCGCCTAAATGTGGATTATTTACAACAGATTACAGAGGAATTTGTGCAGCAAGACACATTATGAACATCCAGTCACTGAGAGAAGAAACGGGAAAAAGGCCACATCATCTCAGCTGAAATGAGAGTCTGTACTCAGAAGTGCTGCTGTCGAGCCATTAGCAGAATTGGATTCACACCAAGGTTCAATTTAGGTTAAATATCCCCAGCGGAGGACCCAAACAGCCAACAGAGGAATCTTGATCTTTTTTAGTAGGACATTTTACTGCCTGAGCAAATAAACACACATCTGAAGCTTCGCTTTATTCAGCAAGTTAAAAAAGAACTCCCTACATTTCATCAGGGTGACAAAAGATTTAAAAGAAAGGATATTTGGGAAAAGGAGATGGCATCTTTTTAAAAACATGAGCTAAACACAAATGAACAGGCTTTATTTATTTAAGATCAAAGATGAACGACAAGCTGCAGATTCCCTAAAGCAACAATAAAATGCTCTAAAGATGGTGCGACATTATCCTTTAATACATTTTATCATTCATTATATTCCTGCCTGAAAAATAATATCCTAATCTTATAAAATATTTCCTGCCTGCGGTTATATGATCATTTTCTACAAGCCATTTTCAAAAGTACATTTGCAGTGCAATTAATATTTAGCAACAGACATAATACCACATGAAGAACATGCGAATACAAATGATAGAGATACAATATAAAAACACTAAAAAAGATGATTAACTCAGTTACAATGAACTGAGTATCCAACCCTGAGTGTTACATGAGACCACAGACTACTGGAAAATAGATTTTGGTGCATATCAAATCATTTCTGAGCACTGATTCCCAACGATGCCTGTACATTATAGATCTAAAGATGTTCAGAAGCTTTGCAGAGGAAGTATATCAAATATCACATAAAAGAATGAGGACTTCAGATCTCATAAGACTAATGCACATTATAACACATAAAAATATTTTTGAATGGTTCTCACTATTTTGCAAAGATAGATAGAGTAGATGATGCAAAGTGGTGTAGCAGGATTCTCAAACGTGTCCTGTTTTGTAAGTGTTAACACAGAGAGGCGGTGTGGCAGATGCACCGACAACAACCCCACTTATAATAAACTCATACTTCCAAGGTCAAGAACTGCCAGGATAAATGAAAACCTTTGTTTCAGCGCTGACATGTCATCGCCGATGTAGACGCGGGGCCGATCTGTCATTGGTGGTTGTTGGCTTCAGCTTAACTGTAGCAAATGGATTGGTGCCCCTGCAAAATAAAATTGAGGAGGGTGAGAAGGAACAATGCAATAAATGTTGGGGGTAAAAGAGGAAAAAGACAGGCAACATGAGAAGATGCCTTGACCTTAATATCGTTTTTGAGGCCAGCAGCACATGGTTCTAACCACAGATATGATCCGTGCACTTCAAACTGTAGCAAAAATCATCCAGTCAACTGTTCACCTGAAGTGAGGGTGATAGTCACGCTTCCTAAACGCCCATAACTGAAATCGTTTCAACATGCACTTCAAACTCTAATGGAAAGGAAGTTATTTTGTGCCATTTTGGTCACTGCCCTTCAGATTTAATGGGTTCATGATAGACTTCAAAAAATATCATTAGCTCTAGAAGAGAGTGAGAGTGGCTGCAGCTACATTATTCCTACCTTGGGAAGAGCTCTGGTCGTCCGTGTGCTTTTGATTTCTGCTGAAAGAAGAGGAGGAAAGTTGATCGGAGGTTAAGGGAGGGCCAATATGGAACACAAAACGTGGAAACATGCACTAAGAGAGGCTTAGCATGGACCGGCCCGCTCAGCATTTTGCTTTCAGTCGGTTTTCCTGCAAGTTGCTCATTAATTTGCTAAACTGTCAAACATGCACACATTTGACTTTGTGTCACATTGACACAAATAAAAAAGATAAACACACTCTTTTCTCTTGAAATGGAAAAAAGAGCAAGAACACACAGAGATATCTTAGAAAAAATCCACAAAGGTAGAAACAAAAAACCTTGATGAAAGATTTAAAACACTCTTTTTCCAATGAAAACATCAATATAATGTTTACATTTACTCAAACACAGATAACTTGATCATAAATACAATACTGGGAGCCAGTCTTCATTTCTTTATATTTCATTTCCAAGCAGCCAGACTTTAAATTGGTTTTGAGCAATAGGTCTCCAGACTTTCTGAAAGTTTTTCTTTGCACATTGGCCTCTTTTTAATTTATTTTCAGTCAAGACAGTTCAGTCTGGTCCTATTCAGAGGAAAGTGTTTCTGCTTGTGAAGTCGCTTATAACTGACCTATGAATCATTCAAACACAAGACGAAAGCGAACTCAATTGATGACTCAATGCTGTATCTACACATAACAGACAACTTTGCAGAGAACCTGTTTTAAATAGTTTCTTTAGACGTTTCGTTATCAGCAGCCTGTTGCAGACAGACATAATTTGTTCCCTTTGGTGTTACTCAGAATGGTGTGCCGAGTGTTGTTAAAACAGTTGAGGAGACTAGACAAGTGGGGGAAGTAGAAGAAGTCATGTCCTTAAGTAATAGGAAAAATCTTGAAAGCATCTGAGAGATGCATCTTCAGCTGATCCATACTGCTCACCATAGCCTAATCAAAAATGGTCTCCATGGAAAAGTGGCTGTAAAGAAGCCATTTTTAGGGGAAATAAAATCACACATGAACTGACTTGAAAATTGGTGGCAACAGCTGTTATGGATTGATCTGGTGATGGCCTGGCAACCTGTCAAGGGTGTATCCTGCCTCTGCCTTGAAGCAGCAGGGATCAACTCTGGCTGCTGTGCAATGCTGAGGTGGAATAAGTTGCCATAATGTAGTGACGTATCCTCCCCAGAGCCCACACCTCAACACTCATAAAACAGTGTGGGATCATTTTGGCAGAGAACAGAACAAAGGGCAAAAAAACATCCAAAGAATAGCTTTGGAAAGTCCTCAAAGAAGCCTGGAGAATTATTCTAAAAGTCTACTAATAGACTTTACATGAGAGTTTGTCTAAGAAGGTTCCGGCTGTGTTAATAAATAAATGTGCTCATACAAAATATGTCGTTTTTGCCTTATATATATTTACACATTTTAATAAATTTCCTGTTTTCTTGGAAATGAATTAAAAAAAAAAATGTGACACTGTTTTTCTTACATATCGTTGCTGTCGGGCACAAAACTCTNTCGTTTTTGCCTTATATATATTTACACATCTTAATAAATTTCCTGTTTTCTTGGAGATGAATTAAAAAAAAATGTGACACTGTTTTTCTTACTGTTGCTGTCGGGCACAAAACTCATATGTCCAAAATTCGTGATTTTTTTTTTTTCCTTCATAAATCATAACTATTGGTCACCCTTTATGTCTGTCTGTAGTTTTCAAGTCATTTCTTAATATGATTGAATAGCACCAGTGGGAGACAAAAGAGACATTGCCAGTATTTTCACACCACTCTGGGAACAAGACCTTTAAGGTCAAAAGAACTTCAAAGAAGTGTTGAGTCTCAAAAAAGAAAAATAAAGAAAGAAAAAAAAAAGAAAAATCACACCCACAAAAACGTGCACACAACCTCCACGCTCACATCAGCAGCTGGAGCTTCCTCCCTGCATCCACCAGAAAGAAGGGTGTGGTGTCATTGAGAACAGCACCGTGCCACAGTGCCCCTGCTGGATAAATGGGCAAATATCCACATATCAACTGGATATCAGCGTTCACCAACTTCATCTCTTCCGACACCACTTCACTTCTTCATTTCTGATATTATAGCCAATTACAAACCCACATCAAACCTATATCTAACTTTATTTTTACCTCAGAAATGATTTAAAATGCCATCTTATGACAGTTTAATATTGATTTGCAGAAAAAAGCTTATACCTGTTGTCTCAGTCCAAATTAAGGGCTTGGTGAAGCATTTACTGCAGAAGAATTTGCTGCATTAGATTGGCCAGAGTCATATTCATGTAGTAGATCCCAGTTTATGCAATTAAATAATATGTTCTCTCCTCATTCCAGGATTAGTGAAAGCTATCCTTATTTTTTTAGACTGGTACAAATTTTAATTCGTGCTTTCGATCAGAATTATCATCAGGAAACATGAAACGTTACGCTGATGACACTCAGCTCTATCTACATATAAAACAGAGAAAACTAATCAGTTTAAGTTAAAGGATTCACTTGGAAACATACTTGTTTAGACAATCATCCATTTTCTCCTTTTAAATTTGGGCAAAGTAGAAGTAATTGTTTGTAGCCCTAAAGATCTCAAAGATTCAATGTCCAACCTTAAAGCTCCTCTATATGGTGCTGCCTCCTGTGCTGCTGTGAACGCACTCATTGGCATTCTTAACAGGACTTGTCTTTTAAATCTAATATTAACAGGTTTCTATGATGGACCCCTTTGTTCTACTAATCCATGCATCTATGAGATCTAAATGCAATGCCATTTTAGTTGGGAGTTATATCTTTAAAACCCTTTACGTTGATCAATGGTGCTGCGAAGAACTTCACCAAGAGAGATCAGGTCTTTCCTGATCATGTTTAGCCTCTGCTAGCATCCTGTAAAACTTGGAATGGAATTAAAAATACATCTGATCACATACAAAGGCTCTAATGGCCTCTAATGGGCAAGCTTTGTGTTATCTTAAAAGCCTGATTATCTTAAAAATCTCATTATTTCCTATCACCCGACAACAAGTCTTCACTCCTAAACAGCAGGCCTGACTGCTATTCACAGAATTTCTGGGACTGCAACGGGGGAAAGAGTTTTTAGTTTTAAGGCTTCCCTACTGTGAAACCAGTTGCAAGTTTAGGCACCACGTCTCTGCTAAAGAGATATGTATGTTAACATTTTACTATTATTTGAAAATTGCTTTTTTTAAAATATTCATACTTAGAAAGAATATTTTACGTGTTGTTGTATTTCCATTTACATCTTTGGATCTTTTCATGTTTTGCTCTGTCAAGAACTTTGGTTTGCACACCTGCTGAAAAAAAGCTTTATAAAGAAAGCTGAGCTGAGTTCATGTGATTTACAGTTTCTACAAATGTCAAGAAAAGAAATGTATAATCCAAAAACAGTACACCGCACTACATTTCTAAAAGGGTGCTTAATAGCTAATGGCTTCATTTGTGGTTAGATATCCCTCTAACAATGTGTATTTGCATTTTTCTTTCCCATTTCTTTGGAGCAATTATGGTAAAAAAAACAAATAGTTGAGACAAGAGTTAATGATATAATGACAATAGTTACTTGAAATAGTGATGTGATATCATAGTTTTGGGCTTACAGACCCAAACCAAGTGTTAGAGATGGCTCAGCCAGGTGTTTACTCCCTGAAATTTTAAATTAGATTCATTATAATCCCTGGAAATTTTGCTCTATAAAGCAGTATAGCTAGAGATTAAATGGCTATTTAGCGGGACTGAGTAGGAAGTTGAAAGTTTAACAAAAGTGAGATTAAAAAATTTAGTTTTGACAAATTAATAACTTATTCGTTTGAAAGAGCTTTCGGTATCCATGACCATTTTCCCCTTTTTTCTTAAGACTTGACATTATTATACAATGTGAATTACATGGGTCTTTTATCAGGGTTTTAGAAGTAAGTATAGTTTATACCAGGTGTCCCCAACTGTCCTGCAAACTTTTGATTTTTCCCTGCATCATCACACCTTCTGAAATAAATGGCTCATTAGCAGATTTGTACAGAGCTTGTCAGAGAACCATTTCATTTAAATCAGGTGTTTTCCTTTAGGGAAGCATCTAACACTACAGAATAGTGGGCCTCGAGGACCAGGGTTGGTCTATAATAAAGTATACAAAGAGTATTCATCAATGAGGGAATCCTTTAGGCCCACAACGAATCTGCAACTAAGCGTCCCAGTACAGCTGGGAAGCTTGTTACAGCTGTTTGCTTCCTCAGCACCACCAGGAGACCAGAGATAACAATGAAATTGTTCTATAATGTTCTCCAACATCACTGTATGACATTAAATAAATAAATAAACACTAAGAGTACGACTACAAATAAACATTCAGCCAGGCTGGATGCCAATATTTCTCAACCTTTTTCAGGGCTGTAGCTTTTCTCCTTGTACTAATTTTGAGAAAGAGGTGAGTCGTTGACTAGCTTACCGTGTTCTCTGAATAGGACTCAGTCCTTTTATCAGCAGTCTTTGCAACTGACCGATTCTCCGAAGGTTTACTTGAGGATAAAGACTGAGGCGGTGGTGGAGGTGGTGGAGGGGGCGGGGCTACTGCTTGGCTGCTGTTTGCTGGTTGGTCCAGCAGGCTGCCCATGCTGCTGCTGCTTCGGAGAGTTGAATGACTAAAAATGATACAAAGAAATAAACTTCAGATGTTTTACTCATCAACCCCTACTCTTCTCTGTTCAGGCTTAAAGGACATTAAATCGTATATCTTTTAATCACACAAATTAAGCACAATACAGTTAAAATAGAGCTTGTTTCAGTTCTCATCTACATGATATTTCACATTAGATAGATGGGTAAGAAATGAAAGTTTCTTGTTTTATGATAGAGGACTGGAACATCCTTCTTCATAAAGATAATACCGAATTTATCATTTTATCTGTTATTGAGAAGTGAAGTTTAAGAAGTGAAGTACACTAAAAACACCTCCCACAGCAGAACAGAGCCTCCAGATCCCACCATTACTCTAAAGTACTGGCCTGTACTTTACATTAATCTTTCACTCTTTTGTCCACACATTCAGACACATTGATTCATTTCACTGGGAGATTTTGCTGTGCTTGTATTAACAGTAACTGCGAAAAAGTTTTAGTTTAGCAGGTCGTAATGGTTTCCCTCGTAGCTATGGGCCACCTAAATACCTTAAGTAGTTCATTTTATCATTTCTGGTCGAGTTTCATGCTGACCCTCTTTTAAAACTATTAGCCCCAAAAAATAGGGACAGCCTTTGGGCAACTGCACACAATATTCAGCATTAAGGCAAACATTAGGCAGTAAGTTTATTCTTTAATTTTCTCCTAAATTATTGATGGCTTAAATTACTTTCAGAGGAGAGAGGACCTGTCTATTTCTAGGAAAATAAAATCAACACTTATCGTGACAAGATGTTGATTAACAATTATTCTTGCTGGATCCAGTTGATTGGATGTTTACCGGGGGCTGGGTGAGCCTGGAGGATCATCCACCGCTTCCACAAAGGAGGCTGGAAACCATCCAGGACTGAAAACAAAGGAGACAAGCAAAAGAAGATGAGCACAGTGGGGATGATGTTTATCTTTATAAAAGGCTTTTCAAACTGGGTGAAAGTCGGGGAAAAGATCAATGTCCATTCATTTGTTCATAATGAACAAGGGTTGTTGCTTCTTCTAACTTGTACTGTTTTCCACCAGCAAATAGTTGGTTCTATAAATTGTCTGAGTGCTTTCTACAAAAGAAAGAAGGAAAGAAAGAAAAGCAAGACAGAATTAGAATATGTTTGTAACTCACACAAATACAATATGTTGAACTTAATAGAAACCCAGGACAATAACATTAAAGCCACACTACCTACAGTAAGTTTTTAGCTATAAAATTCTGTTTCTGATTCATTTTGATGGCACACTGACTTTCATGATGCACATTCCTGTAAACGTCATTGCCCTGCAGCATCCCACAGCTGAGAGAAACCACACTTTACTACTTTTTGTTCCAGCCCAGGCATTACATGACAGCTGCGCTTTACTGTACAGCACACGCCAGCAACTGGATATCAACACTGTGGCCATTTTGAATGTGCACCATGGCCGATTCATCAAAGGAAAGTGAGAAGACATTATAAGAGTCAGTGTCACACTGGCTTTACTGGCTGAAGAGAAAAGACAGGAGGCAAGGCAGATGCAGAATAAACCTTTGTTAGGTGGCGCCACATAAGGAGACATGTGAAAAAGGAAGGACTTTTGTATCAGGACTTGGTAAAAATAATGTGTTTTTTCCTCGTCTTAAAACATTATAAATACAATGTTAGATGCACAAGAAAAGATGACATATGACAATTACAAGCAATGTGGGAACCAAAACTAAGGACACCCTGGTTGCTTTCATACAAATCAAGAAGGCGAGTAGTAGTGTGAACACAATGCCAAGGAGGAAAGACATCAGCAATGATCCTACAGAATCTCATTTCCTTGTAATCTAATTTATTTTATTTTATTAATTAAGACCTGGTAAGGACAAGATTTTCTTTTTCCTCTAATTATACCCTGATACATAAAACCAGAAAATTGATTGGGAGTGTATTTAATTTTTTATTTTTTATTTTTTCATGACTTCATTACATGAGAATTGGGAATTGTCCACAGACAGATATATCCACATACATGTGCATGCACACACACAGACACACACAGTCACAGCTGGACATCTCTCACCGTGAGCTGCTGTCAGCACGTCCGTACAGCCAGCCGTTCCTGGCCCGTGGGTCCAGCACAGTGATTATCTGTCCCCTGTTGAAGGGCAGTAAGGTGGGGTTGGAGTCAGCGGGCTGGTGCGCCAGTTTGGCCCTCACTGATTTTCCTCTACTGCCAACTCCCACCGAGTCCACTGAGAAGCGAGAAATGCTTCCCTGCGGAGACGGGGCTGGAAGAACCAAGCATGAGTTAGCTGGCAAATGATTTATTTAAAACAGAAATGACTAAAATTGACTTTTAAATTATTTTATATTTAGCTTGATTAAATTGTAGCTCATTATTATTCATTACAACTCTTTCAACAATGACTCAGAGCAGACTGCTAAATATCTGACTTCTTATGCTCTGTCTCAGCACCAGGGGATGGAGCTCATTTGATTAAACTGAATGAGATACTATTGTTTTCTCTCCAGTGCATACCAGTTTGGCATCTACAGAACAAGCGTGCTGTTTTCAGTGTTTCACAGGGAGAAAAAGTTGACCGTAATGGGAGAGGACTGTTTAATACTGTCATGACTGCTTATAGTCTGGTGTTAGTACGTCTTTATTGAGTCTATTTTTACTCTAGATAAGCAGGCCAAATGATTAGACAGACTGTCGGCAGAGGATGTAGAAACCAGGATGTAATAAACACATGATTTGCAAAATAATCAGGATGGAGAGAAACATACATAAAGGATTAAGACCAAAAGAGCTTCAACAGACCTCTGATAGACCCGAAGCAATTTACACACAGAAATTAATATAACAGGAACACAGCCACTTAAAACTAAAATTAAACTAAAAAATCACATTCTGTTTGAGAGCTTAAACACCTTCATGGCTATTTTAAAGTTTATTATGTTGATAAAAATGCAATGATGTGATCCGTTTGCACAAACTACTCACCCCTTGATGGTATGTTTCCAAGGGGCACCTCCTCTCGGTTCCTTCTAAATTCCTCCTCCCTTTTTCCCACCTATAAAAACACAGGCCCAGAAATATTCATGGAAACATTTAACTCACAATAGGAAAAACAAGCAATCTTTGATCAGGCATTTAGTTATAGTGTCAAAGCTGAGGGTATTTTCAGCCACAAACATCATTTGTAGTTGTTCTGAGTCCAAACTAAACTAGACTTTCCCTTAAGAACTGGATGAGTATTTACAATATGCAGCAGCAATTTGAGAATAATCTGCTGTTTGTTTGTTTTTTTTATTTGATTCGGTGCTCCATCCATCTCCTTGTTAGCTTAGCTTTGCATAAAAATAAGCCTTAACAGAGAGTAGCAAGCCTGGCTCCATCCATCGGTGTGTGAAATAAGGTAAATACAACATGAGATGATCATCATATGACATTTTTCACTGTCACTGTTTATTAAAAGGAAATTCATTCCCAAGATGAGACTGTGCGATGCTCAGAGAAAAATCCAAGAGCCACAGCTCAAACTCTACAGACCTGAGTTAGCATGTTAAATATTAAAGTTCATGACAGCAGAAACAAACTGAACAAGCGTGGCTTACTTGGAACAGTTGCCAGGAAAAAAATCTTCTCTACAAAGAGCAGCAGGGCTACAGTTTACATCAACAAGCTCCCAAACATTTAAAACAATGTCCTTTGGATGCATGAGAGGGATGTTTGGTTATAATACACAGCAACACAAACAAACCAGTCACAACAAACACATGATAGTAACTGTAAGCACGGTGGTGGAGGGATGATGATTTGGGCTTGTGTGCAGCCACAGACCTGGACACCTGCAGTCACTGAGTCGAGCATTCACTCCTCTGAATATCAAAGTATTCTAGAGTCAGCTGTGAGACCGTTTGTTTGAAGGCCAAAGTTTAGCTAAAACTGGGTGATAAAACAAAACGATGATCCCAAACACAATAAATCTGAAAGAATCCAGGTGTTGTAATGGTCCAGATCTCAAGTTGAGTGAAATGCTGTGGTGGGACTTTAAACAAGTAAAAGCCTCAGTAAAATAAAATAACCTTGTAAATAAAAGTGGGACAAAATTCCAAAATGCCGTGAGCGGCTGATGACATCATTCAGAAAATAATTAATTCATGTTATTGCTGATAAACGTCTACAAGCGACTGCTCCTGTTTTTTTATTTAACCTTTATCAAAACAATGAATGTCATGTACTGTTCATCTCATACTGAATTTACCAAATTTAAATAATGTTCTGATATGTGAAACCTTAAAACAGAACAAGGTTGTTCTTTCTTTTTATTACCATTCATGGTGAGCGGCCGAGGCGTCTGCATAAAGTGGCTCACGGGCTTCGCTCTATTATAGACAAGTATAAATCCCACGTCAGAGCAAAACAAACACTGAATCCTTGCTAATCCTCTGATTGTTATTACAAAGGCATGTGGGATCTGTGGAGTTCATTGGCATGTCACCTTCCAGATGGGGAACAGATGGGTGGGGCTTATCTCTGGGCGTCTGTTGTTTACTTAAAAGGAAATTGTGATTGTCATCTCTCAGTAACATCTGGTTTCATTTGTAAATTATCTTCTCAAAAGACAGTTTTGTCAAGTGAATATTTAAATGACACATGGTGAAGACACAGGAAGCTCATAACAGTTATATATTGGTTTTAGATTTCTACAGCTGTGGTTTCAGTCCTCCTCTCAAAGCTCCCTAACCATATTATATCTCACGCTTCAGGTGCAATTCACTCTGACAGGATCAAATTAAATCAGACAACAACCACTAGAGGGCAAATGTGAAGCTAAATTATCACTGCAGTCATTTACTGCTGTCCTTACGTATTGTTTCTGCATGCAGATAACACCAGGGTCTGTTACCATGGCTTTTCTTATCTCATTATTACTTCATACATTCTGTTTCATTCAGCAGTTTTAAAACAGTTTGAACTGGTTTTAAGTCTCACAGCAGATTTGCTCTGTTTTCTCCCTAAAGACAGGATTATACCTCACACCAGCTGCATCATCGTGACATTTTTGAAGACTTATAAGCAACTTGTCTCAAGTTTTGCATGAATAATTAATTTTGTAAATGTGTTGCTTCCCGTGAACTCACAGTGTTATCCAGAGAAGCAGGCTGTCTGATCTGAGATCGTCTGGTGGCATTGATCTCCTCTGTCCAGGCATCAGCTTTCTGCTGGAGAGTTCCTCCCGTCTGCAACACAACACACAACCCTACATGTAAAACCACATTTTAAACAGTGGGGTACATTATTTATGGTTAAACAAAAGTAGCTAACAGGTTCATTTATGAATTTGTTCTGGTCTCAACGGCTGCAGCAGTGAAATTGAGGCAATTAAAGGGTCACTTTTAATTGCAAATGAAACCTTTTTTGAGCTTCACAGATTCACCGTTGATCTGATTGCTTCGGCTTTTGTATAACAGCTTTGACTTTCGGGGTTTTAACATTTAACAAGTATTATACATGGACATGAGCTGCAGCTGCATCGTGTACAGTCCGCCTGTCCACACATGAGGGCAGCATTCGACAGCAGAAGGTTTTATTTCCTGGAATTGCTCTTTTTATACAAAAGCTCAGGCTTTTCTGGATTGCCGTCTTGAGCCTCCTGTCATTCTATAGCCTGTACTATGTGTGACACTGGTCAGCTCTGCAGCTGTGGCTTATGAGCTACTGGTTTCAGCCCAGTTTAGTATAAAAACAAGCAGGCTTCCAAGTGAAAAGGTGGATCACTACAGTATTTGACAACGTGACTTAGCTTCCACAGCTTTATTGGATTTGCAGCACAAAAGTTATCAGTCATTGCAAACGATCTAATTACATTAGTAGAGTAGATTCATAAAACCTGAGTCCAAAGTACAAACATGCAGCCAGTTAATGGTGAATCCGTCCTGCTGTAGAAACTGAAAAGCTGCTGGTCTTGGGTTGACCCTTGGTTGTAAAATGGGGAATGTACCCAAAGGAGCAATAAAAACCTTTTCATTGCCTTAACATTTATTCATGATAACGGCTTGTGGGACAATCCTGATCCACGTGGAGCTTGCACTCAATAAAACAAAGTAAGTTATAAAATATTGAATTTTTAAATGCTATTCGAAGGAGGATGTATACCTTATTCATGAGCCGGGCGACTGACTGTATCAGGCCGCAGTGTTTCTCAGCCAGGAAGCGGTATCGCCTCTCCTCTTCCTTTAAAGCCTCGACATAGCTCTCCCGGAGGAATTGCACATACTCACTGGAATCCTAGGGATGCATATAATTCATAGAACATATGACACTCTGCACATACAGTATATGCATATATTCTCCATCATACTGATGAATTTTCCCTCTGAGGAGAAGGATGAGCTGAAGATTAAAAACCACCAACCTGACTGGTTCCTCTCCTTGAATTCCTCCCCATAGCTGATGCATGTTTTTGGACCACCATTTCATACTGGACCCTGCTGCTCTGTGTGAGAGTTAATTGGAGAAAGAGCATGTGTAAATCCATCCTCACCCTGGCAATGTGTCAGATCTAAACTATGTGTTTGTTTATTTGGTTAAACTGATGTTTGTCTAATATGTTTGTGGTGCCAGATAACTCACTCCAGGGTGAAACAACTTATTCAGAGAACCTTTAAAAAAGGATTACGTTCTGTAGCTGTTATTAAATTTTTCTGGTAAAACATGAGCGAGCATCTCCTGTGATCTCGTTCTGTTCCCGACTGGGTCTCACTCACGGATATGTAGTCTTTGTCCAGTCTAATGTTGTTGTCCATCTGCTTCAGAACCTCCAGACTGAACTGGTGGAACTGGAACAAGACACAAAAATTCATTTTACTGTAAACACAAAATAATATCAACTACATGTGGGTTTTAATCTAAGTCAAACGATATGATAGATCAGTGCTGATGTAACTTACCACTGCTTCCAGCTCCAAGGTGAGTCTTCGTTGGCTCTCAGAGATGTGAATCAGGACGTCTCCTTTAAGAGAAGTCCACAATTTGATATCCAGTACTGTGGAAAGTCTGGAGCCATTCTGCATTTCTTGTTATTTTCCTTCTAAAGGAGCCAGACATGAATAATATAACTCAAGGCTTTTCTTTGACATTGGCTACTTTTTATTCAATTTTGAGTCCAGTTCTTGTTTCCAACCATTTTCAAATGAATTTTTTATTTTGCTTGTTAAGGCACTTAACACTGACCTGAATCTTTCAAGCAATAAAAGGCTGCAGACTCATGGAATGAATCAGAACAGAAAACTCAACAAAAAACATTTTAAATGGTATCTTTGGGTGTTTTGTTACCAGCAGCCTGTTGCAAACACACATCATTTGTTCCCATTTCTTCAGTCGCATCTGTTTTGACTGCTGAGACAAAACGATGATTCATTTTTTTTGTACTTATTTGCTAATTGGTTTTTAAAATTTTAGATCAGGGTGAACTCAAAGATGTGTGTCTTTGTTCATTAAGTTGAGATAACTTTTCACGTCTCTGTGCTTCTCATTTTTGTCTAATTTTATTCATATTTACAACTGCAACATCACATGGTCTACCACATTCCTAAAGCTGGAAAATTATTGTGCTTCATCATGGTCAAGGTGGAATTCTTCTACCAGAGTGTTGCAATCTTCTCAGGCTTGCTGGCTAGATTTACCCCACAATGCTTGTGCAATGTACCAGACTGTCCACAAACCCAGCTACAAACTGTGTGACTTCATTCTAGTCTTCCTCCTCACATACACCAACACCACTTAGAATAAAAGCTGAATTACTAGCAAAAAAAAAACAAAACAAAGACTACAATGAATGAGCTTTAGTTTTGTTTGCTGATGTGGAATCAACTTGAAGAGAATTTAAAAAGTCTAATTTCTTTTCTATCCTCAAGAAAACGCTCAAATTCAGCCCCATCATTATACTAATTCTCTATTTTTATCAAAACCTACTGATGATTAAATTGATGCCTCTGTGTCGGCTACATGTTTGTTTTGTATATTGTTGTATTTAAAGAATACCTGGTCCAAATCTTGTCTAATACTACTTTATTTGTAGAAAACTGGCCCTGTATCACAAGTTTTTAGTACATTTAGTGACAGTTTCACGCTCCTGGTATTGTAAAAATGTCTGCTGCATGTTTCATATTGATTCGTAGTTTGTGATGAAACTAAACTGAAATTGTAATAAAATAAATAAAAAGTTTCTTATCAACGTTTGATCAATTAACCTAATGTTTTAATTGGATTTTTTTTAGCTATCAACTGAATTTATGATGAAGCCTTTTAGCTTCATCAGCTCTTTAAACATCTATAATTATTTAGTTTTTGTTCAAATCTATTTTCAGGACCAGCTTGTTTGTCCAAAAATACAGAGTTTATAGTAAGTGTGAGCCAGGATGGTTTTAAAGTCTTTATAACTGCACAGTGTGTGTGTGTTTCCTAAATTAGATCTTGTGTTTCCAGGTCATTGTGACTCATTGTTGATCTTTCTCTGAAGCGGCTTTGTTTCCTCCAAACATGCGGGACAATCTTTCTGACTCTGATAAGAGCTAATCTGTACTTTTATGACTCAACTACCTTTTTATTCCACTCAGTCATCTTTATAAGAACTTTGATCTAACTCCTGATTATTGAATATTGCCTGTTTTTTGTGCAGACTTGTTAGTATCTGGTATCTAGTATCTGTTAGTATCTAATGAAACCCTAAAAGGTAATCTGCTAATCTGCACACCTCCTATAAGGGAAGGGAAAAGGGACTGAAGCATCTAAAAAGGGAAAACTTTGTTGCTTTTTTTCCATTTCTTTAAACGTTGCAGGCTGATTGGGGAACGGTAAACTTGTTTAGCCAGACTGTCATGGTTCCAAAAAAAAAAAAAAACAACAATATGCTGTAATTCATCCCCTCAGTTAGACATCAGCATAAATGTTCTCTACAGTGTTTCCAGCTCCAGCTGTTGAACCTGGCGTACGTCCACCATGAAAAAGCGGGTCAAGCGACCACAGGCCCGCTGCCTGTAATCATCTATTATTTATGTCCATGCTGATATCAGACCCATGTGCCAACATCTTTAGTCCACATGAAGACAAACTCAAACGTTACACTGCAGCCAAGCTCTGAACCACAGAGTCGTAGTTTACTATGATACCTTACTATGATGTCAGTGTATAGCTTCACACACTGACATCAAAGAGTACGTTAATCTCAAACACAAAGACAACTATTGCACATGCACGTTAACTGTGAAAAGAGCAATAAAACCCAACTCAGGGTTAAACTTTGGTCTTTAAGAGGATTGTGTTTAATAAATGGTCATAAAGGCAAACAGCTCTAGGGTTCAGGGTGTGATGCAAACATGCACTCTTTACATTTCTCATTGATAATGATCATAAGTTTGTACAAGCCAGCTGTGTAGACGTACCTAGGGACTGTGAGGACACGGTGTAGAAAGCTTTTTCTCCAATCTTTGAAAGTGCACTGAAGTAATCTTCACTTGTGACAATGAGAGCTGGAAAAGACAAGTTCATGCTGAAATCTGGATTCACACACACTTACATATCTTTCTGCATCAGTATAGAAGTATAAAAGGAACATGATTAAATCAAAGTGAGATATTTTCTTCTTCACTAACAGAAGCCATGAATGCATCCTGATTATTAGCATATTTATGAATTGCTATTGTTTATTTTTGTTTATGTGTCAAAGCACATCTTAAATGTCCATCTTGGTGTTTCACCAGCATCCTGAGCACAGCTTCGGGCTCTACAGCAGAACCTTTTTATGTTTCTTTCAGTTTGAATGTGCTTTAATGACAAATCCATGCTATCGTCTAACAGATGAGGCTGCAGCTGAAACAGACCACCCAGCACTGTAAGGCTGATGGATTTAAAGATGACAAAACTTCTCCTTTAAAAAGTTCCAGTTGTATTATTTCCTTGTCTTGACAAGAGCTCATAAAAAATAAGTAAAGGAAAATTAAAGCCCCTCTGCAGGTGGCAAATAGACCCAGGTTAATATTTTATGTCTGGAGGGCTGTAGGTAGAGCTGGTACTGATTAATGTAACATTTATACATTAAACAAAAACATGCTATGCAACCTTTATCTGTAGCTTAGATGAATTTAAACTTCATAGTTTGTTACATTGAGGCTTTTCAGAGGAATTTCTTTATTACAGGCTCTAAATTTAGAAGAAAATAAAACTGGAAACATTAAAACTTAATTGATACTATGTCTCTACTCTGTAGTTCAATAAAAGTTTGTTGTGGGTTCTTGTTTGTCTGCTGATAACGTGGCCATAACAACCTTTAGTTTACAATCACATAATCAAGATTATAATAGCACCAGGATATTCCCAAAGCATGAAATTTGGAATCACTTCAACTTCAAATTTCTGGTTATACAGCACTTGTTAAGAAATAAATTTTATACAATAACAGCAGATGGTTTTTTCTCTCTCTTTCTTTATTTCTTACCCTTAAACGCTTGGACAAAGCTGTTTCCCAGTAGAACCAGTCTTTGTAAACTTGGGTTGAATTCATCAGACAAGTTCTGTTTAGAAAGTTTAGAAAGGAGAATCATTCTTTAATTAATCTGTTTCCTGACATTCTTTCAGAAATAAAAATCAGGTTCATTCCAGTTGACTCCACAGATTCTCTTACTTACCGAGTAAATCCCCAACGTGGAGCGGAACAGCTGATCACTATTAACTCCTGACATGTTTACATCTACAGTATTGCAGCAGACAGTAAAACCTTGAGAAGCTTTTCAGGCCTTCAACCATCCAGTCAGTGCAGCGCAGCCTCTGAAAGAAATGAGTGGTATGGGACTGGATCTGGAGTTGAGCAGAGGAGACAGCCCAGTGTGACGGTAATCGACACCAGTATTGCCTGAAAAAGACAGGAGTAAATTATTAAACACAGCTCAACCATAAAACACACTGACATATGCTGTGTGTGTATTAGTGTGTGTCCCACACTGCATGTTTTATTCAAGGCTTTAATGGAGATCTGCTTTCAAGTTATTTACAATTTTGAATAGTTTTGGAAAAACAATGAACTGCTATCACGCTTTAATTACACAGACAATGTTAGGAAGTGGGCATAATGATTAGTATGATGATTAGAGTTACTACCTAACACGGTGAAGAGGTCTGAGTACCTGGTGGCCTGCGGGCCCAGCCTTGGATCCTGGGCTCAGTCCACTGGACTCAGCCATCCAGGCTCCTCGTCTGCAGGAAGGAGATTCAAAGCCGGGGAAGCAGGAGCTGAGTGGCAGGAAAAGGTGGAGGCCTGTACATTCAACTCCACATAAGTTGTCTCTTAGGACATGGAGACCCTTGGGACACCCAGAACACACAGGAGGGACTGTATATGCCTTCTAA
>CM047976.1:5105784-5116719 GCA_026261665.1 Melanotaenia duboulayi
AGTCGACTAATTGTGGCAGCCCTACTCTTAAATCTCTGAATATGTACAATTGTAGTCACAGGACCATCAAGCTGCTTGGAGATGGTCTTTTAGCCTTTACCTTTAACATGCTTGTCTATAATTTTCTTTCTAATCTCCTGAGACAACTCTTTCCTTTAATTCCTCTGGTCCATGTTGAGTGTGGTACACACCATTTCACCAAACAACACAGTGGCTACCTGTAGCCTATATATAGACCCACTGACTGATTACAAGATTGTAGACACCTGTGATGCTAATTAGTGAACACACCTTGGATTAACACGTTCATTTTCTTTTATTAACTGAAGGGTACCAACAATTTTGTAAACGTGTGTACTGTCTCAATAAGATGGACTGAGGCGAAGTACAGAGAATATCATGTGGTATGAGGAATTTAAATCTGAAATTCTTATTGGAAATCTGTCTCATCAACAGTGTACAGTTCAAATACCTAAACTCCTGGTGGGGGTGAGTAAGTGCAGGGGTGTCCAAACACATAAACCATAAACAACAACTAAAACCATAAAAAACAACTAAAACCATAAAAAACAACTAAAACCATGAAAAAACCATGAAGAAAATCTTGAAATAAGCTATATANAAACCATGAAGAAAATCTTGAAATAAGCTTATAACAACACATGCTAGTCTTTCTATAATGACAGTGAAAGCTGTGTAATCTACGGACCCTCCTAACATGTAGATGGTGAATGTGAGGAGGAAAATTTAACATTAAATTGGATGTTTTAAATGACTACTCACAATACTGCTGTATTCTTCATCATCCATCTCCTTCACCTTCAGGCAGTAAGACTGAAAGAAAGAAGGAATTCCTTCATGTTCTCTGTGCTGACTCACAGTAAACATGTTGAACGTGTCTACGAGTAAAAGTCTGCATCAGGAGAACAGAGAGCTGTGGTCTCACCAGATACTCGAACTTTACATCCAGGTACTTGTGGATGGTCAACTTGGTGTCGGGTATGGCCTTGTGGAGGTAAGTGTTCAGGTCATGGAGCATCTGCACATCAACACATGACATCTTAACAAAAAGTGTTGCTTCTATGTGGAGTTCTAATAAAACAGAATGCAGACATTTTGTTATCTGAGCAGAAAATGTTTTCATGTCAGTACAACAACAATAAAAAACATCCTTTACGTACAGGCTTGATGGTTTTCAGTAGCTGCACACCGTACTTCTCAATGTTACGATGAGCATCTGCGAACTTTACAAACGCCTCACTGGCTGCAGCCTGGGGCTCTCGGACTCCGATAACAGAAAACACATCTCCGAACGCTGAAAACACACATTATCAAACACCTGTCAAATAAAACTGTGTCAAAGCTTCCCAACATCTGAGAACAATAAAACACGAGAAAAGGAAAAGGTTTGCAGCTGTAAAATATAAACATACTAAAGAAACAAAGAACAGCTGCTTTTTATTTAATACAATTAAAAAAAAGTTAAGATCTCCATTTAGTAAAGATAATCTACGGTCTATGTAAGCAGCTAATGACAAATGTCTCTGACATTAGGCACAAAAAGAAAAAATTATATATTTTACATCTACATACTTACACACACAAATGAATGTACATTTTTAACTGTGAATGTAGGAACTGACCTCGGTGAGTTTGAGAAAGCTCAAAGAAAGCTCTGAGCAGCCTCTTGGTGTGCTCCATCAGCCCTGCAAGCAGACAGGGGAATAAACACACACCTATCTTAATAATAACTCATCTTAACACACACTCATTTAAATAACATTTACAGTTAAACATTTACCATATTTTTCGGACTATAAGATGCACTTAAAATCCTTTCATCTTCTCAGAGATCAACAGTTCTGGTTGTGCTTATTGACCCTTGAACCGACTTTCAAAATGTTTTAGTACGACCGACTTTGGTTAGCTACGAAGTCGGATTGTCGAAGCATTGTGGCTACCGTAGTCATAAGCCTCACAGAGTAATGCGTACTGTGCTTCAACATAATATACGGTAAAGGTGTGTGTACGCGTAAGGACCCTAAAAGGGCNGTTAGCTACGAAGTCGGATTGTCGAAGCACTACGGCTACCGTAGTCATGAGCCTCACAGAGTACTGTGCTTCAACATAATATATGGTAAAGGTGTGTGTACGCGTTCGGACCCTAAAATGGCAGAGAGGGATCCGGGCATGTTTGATGCTGAAATCGCCCAGCCGTTAAACTCAGACACTGAAGATGAAGCATTTGATGGATTTGTGGAAGAGAAATGAACTGAAAAAGTAAGTGTAAAAGAAAAAAAGTTGTTTTATGTTACGGNTTGATGGATTTGTGGAAGAGTAATGAACTGAAATAGTAAGTGTAAAAGAAAAAGTGTAAAAAAAAAAGTTGTTTTATGTTACGTGTTACAGCTGAACAATGTTGAGAGTTATTGTTAGTAAGTTAAATAAAATTGTTGTTATACGACTGGTTTTGCTTAATGCATCTTATACCGAGAAGTGTCTTTTTATCTTTCTTTAAAACATGGATGCTCCTCCTAAAAGGATTAAAATCCTTCCTTTGCTATTGGCAGCATTAGACCAGTAACCTGCAGCACTCAGGAGGGGCTACAGTCAGAACTGGTCTAAAACCTGCCTTGCACTACCAGCCACAAGTCTGTGACTATGATAAAATGTACAAAGTGTATTAAACCGCATTTTAAGTTGTGGCTGTTTTGAACCACATCTTCTGAAGATTATGAGTTTCTAAAGTAATCAGACATATTATTATTTTTGACTCGACCCAAGACATCATCCCCACACAGACGATCCCCTGTGATCCATCTCAACACCGACCCTGAACTGTTGCTAAGTTTCCGAGTATTCGTGTGAAAACAAGCTATCTAGTCAAAGTGTTTCTGTGAGGAAAAGCGAGCTTTAGCACATGCGCCCACCTGTTATATTTTACATTGCTGAATAATATCTGATTACTGCAGGTTAATTTAGGACTCAATAAACACAACAATAAACATCTATGAGTTTTAAACTAGTGTGAAAAAAAGGCTGAAGATACTCACTAATCCATGTTTGATAACCCGAGTAAATAACAGTTATTATGGCACCACACAATTACACATTTTTAGAATTCTTCACCTTTGTAGAGTTCGGTTGTTTTCTCCAACTCCTCCAGTCTTTTGACGAGGCCATCTGTGGAGAAAACGGTACCTTTAATCCAACTGTAAAACGAAACCAACAGTGTTTATACCAACGACGTTATTAACGATGGTACCGTTGCACAGAATAGCTCGACTGAGCCCGAGAGCATCTGCTGTGCCTGAACTCATATTCTCCACGAGGCGATGTTTGACTTTTTTCAGCACTGAAACACAAATTATACGTTTTATTCACAAGGCAGCAATGAATTTAAAATGTCATGACGATATAATAACCCACAACAGTTTCAGATTTGTAGCAAGTAAATGTGGATTTGTGACGGCTAGAAAGTACCTATATCCAGAGATTTCCCCTGTTTTGGGTCAGCCTGAAGTTTGTTGTAGTGGATTACTGCTTCTTCCTGTAAACACAAAACCAAAAGACAAGCAGGGCCATTAACAATCTAAATATGCAGCATATGATGAAAATAAGACCATGTATTTAGTTTAATATAAAACTGAGAGAGCAATGTGTTATTTTTGTTTACATAGTAAAACCTTTTCCAACTTTATGGTGCAGAAGATGACATTCACATGCAGTATGTGCCCTGAAAGCAAAACACCAACACAATCTAATCCTTTAATTCCCACACTGAACACAGGCTTTATCCCACCATCCAGGAAGTCATGGAATTTTTCTGGGTCTGAACAAAAGACGTCAGAAACAACACGGCCGCTCTGCATTGGTGACGTGACGCCCCATGCTATGGTCTATTGTCCCAACCTCTTTAGTGCAGACTGGTGAGCAAGTGAAATCCCTTTTCTTCAAAGCCTGATGCTGGGCTCACAACTATTACTCAACTACTGGACTATTCACTGCTGAAGCCGCAGTCAGAGCCGGATAGAAACAAAGTGAGTTTATCTTCTACTGTCCTTTGACTATATTTACACCGATGTGTGTTACAGATTCCAGATGAGTTTATTATGTGTTTGTATGATCAGACATTTGAAAATTCACCGGAAATTACTTAAAATTCTCTGTAATTATGAGATTAAAACAGTTCTTTACTATAAAACCTAGCTGGGAAGTATAATTTGGTTATTAACTGCATATGTTTGAAGATGAGGCAGATCTAATTTTACCCTCCAAACAGAAATGCTATAAAAANNNTTCTCTGTAATTATGAGATTAAAACAGTTGTTCTTTACTATATAACATAGCCGGGAAGTATAATTTGGTTATTAACTAATTTTACCCTCCAAACAGAAATGCTAACATAAAAAAATTAGAAAATGATCAAAAACTCANGGATCAGGCACCGTGTAGCTCCTATTGCATTTCTGCATAAAAAAATTAGAAAATTATCAAAAACTCACAACTTTAATATGAGAAAACATTTAGGTTAATTTACATTTAATTCACACTTTAATGTAAAAAAAACAACTACATTTTAAAGCAACAATGGCTCTAAGATGTAATCACATGAAAAAATAACACTTTCAATTCTAAGGTTTTATGTATCAAACCATCAAAACAAATTATTATTATTTGGGTACAACTACAGAAGAACAACAACATAAAAACACACCAAGCGATTATTTAATGAACAAAAACTAAAATGTAGACTCCGTGAAGAGGTTATGTGGGGAAGTAGCTGCCAGGTGCTACTAATCAAATGCACTTGATTAATTAAACTGCAAGTGTGATCATTTCTGTAAGAGACTCACATTATGTTCCAAGCTTTTACTTCCATTCAGAGTTTAAGTACCTGGACAGCTTGAATCATCTTGGCCACCTCCACCTTTGTTTTTCCTTTTACTGGTTTCCCGTTAACACCTGTGATCTCATCACCTGCAGCCAGCGTCCCATCCAGAGCTGCTGGAGTGTTATCAAATACCTGTTGGACAAGAGCAAATCACATTAAAAAGGTAACAAAAAGAAAACGGATTGATTTCCCACTAAATTCACAACATTTACTTTTGTTTCACTTCTTCTTTACAGGTGGCAAAAATTAATATGTAATTTACAATATGTACTATTAATGAAAAACAGTCATTGATTTAAAAAGTAATAAAAAATCTTTTTCTGCAGTTACCTGGACAATATAGAGGCAGGGACAGTACTGTGCCCCACCACCAATGCTAATGCCAATAAGATTATTAGCATCTTTTTTCAGAGTCACAGTTCCAGGTACTGTTGGGATCCCACTGTTGAGGAAATATTTGGTTAACTCTTTCCAGGAAACATAACCCGAATAGTCACACAAGCTATTACTTTAATTGTTTAGTCACATCTTACCATATCACTGTAAGACTGAAATAAAGTCATGATACTATATACCCCACAATTTATAACTGAATAGTTCAGATGACAAACACAGTTCAGACTTACAGCTTGTCTTCCTCCAATTCATAGTCCATGTCCGTGAACATTGCAGGACAGTGTCACCCCTGTCCCTGGAAAACTGTCCCTAAGAAAGTCACAACGTATGTTAAATATACATGAATACTGATATGTCAGCTGGTTCATCCTGGAGGGAGAAAGGGGGAAACGGACTGTAAGTCAGTGAAGTACTTTTAAGGACCAACACAATCAGCCCTCCAGCTCCTGATGAGACAGATGCTAACGAAGAGAAGACGCTAGTAGCTAGAAAGCGGAAACAGCTGGTAACTACAGAGCATGCTATATCAGAGGGCATCTTTTTTATGCTTAACTTAACTCCAATATACCAAATAGACATGGGTAAACAGAATAATGCTTCACTGCAACGATGGAAGTTGATTACAAAAATGCTCGCTAACTCTCCAATCTGCTAGCTAACTGTTAGCAGGTGCTGCTGGCAGGTGCAATAAAAATGTCACTCGTTTAAAACATCGTTAACCACTTACCTTTTGTAAGACGTAACACGGCTTCGTCATAAACTTGTCACTTAAGTGTTTTATCCAAATGTATTTTAGAATAGCCCCTTTTAAAAGAAAAAGAGTAATTAGCGTTATTCATAAATAGTCTACAGCTTCTGTTTACTTTATTTAGTCACTTCCGCCAAACGACGGAAGTTGTAAATGACAAGTCTTCGTTTCCGTGTGTTTAATAACCTAATATCCTTACAAAAATACTGTTAGTAAATTAAAGTAAAACACGTTTGAAAGTATAAAGTCAATGTGACATAGTGTTTTATTTTTAATCACTTTTTTATTAAGCTAAAAAGAAATCTACAGTCTATTCATACCGTAGACTGTAGATTCATAGACATTCACTGCCCTCTAGTGGACACTTGATGAACTGGTCATATATAATGCTGCACATCCAAGACCAAACCGGTAAAATGAAAACGAAGGGAAGACGGTAGAAATGACCCAGGAGGGCATACTTATTACATGTGACCCACACATGACCACAAATTTATATAAATTAGCTTAAGAGACCGCTCAAAAACCCTAATTAAAACTATCAAATGCTGTAAAGTTGGTTATGGTTAAATACTAGAATAATTGTTAATTTTGTAAAAATAGGTACTTTACTCAGGTATTTTTTATTTCTCAATACTAGTACAAGTACTTGGCTTTTTCTACTTTTGTCTTCATCATACAATTTGTTGACAAATCAAATCTAGTTTTTGTCTGGTCCAGTTGATTTGGGTCTTGTTTACATGTATGCTTTAGTTCCCTTTTCACAATGTGTTCAGACTACCAGTGGGCACAGTAAAAATGTACATATGCATTTGACATCGCACGTCCTCATGTTGTTCCCAGTGGATTTATTACAACCCATGTGACCATGATGGGGAGAAATGGACTAATCTTCATGTATGTGTGTAACTGTTGAAGTTCAAATATGTAAATGTCTAGCATACTGTGAGTGTAGCAGGCTTGAGCTGAAGAAAGGAACAAATTCTCAGTGTACTAAAGGCAGTCTGAAAATAAACAGCTGTTTATGTTACTGTGGCAGTCACTGGTGCTCACAGATGGTTTAGTGATCAGTTAGGTTGTGTATCAAATAGCAATGACTAAACAGAATGTTATTTGAATACAGCATGTGACTGTAAAAGCTTGCTGATGTGCTATTTGTTCATTCTTATTTGCATTATTTTTGCAGTCCTGAGAATATTCAGTCACACCATTTTGCCTATATTATTTTCCAGGAGAGAGACTGTTCCTGTAAACAACACCATCTTCCAGCAGCATCCAGCATGGCCATGGTCAGTTTGATCCTGTTTTTGTCCCATTATGACATCATACATTTGCATCTTTTACAGTACATGCCCCCTTTTAAGAAAACAAAGAGATGGAAATCATATGTGCTGCCTCTTACTGTGTTTAAGCAAATGGTTTGAACTCCAAACTTCACAGGAACTCGAGCTGAAGAATGTGGATCTGAAAGTTGGAGATAAGCTGCAAGTAAAGGGGGAAATTCTGCATGATGCAGAGAGGTAACCAATTAAATGCAGATTTGTTTAGTCATTTCAAAACAATATGTGATTTAATTAAGGTGTACAACTCCAGTCCTCAAGGAGCTCTGTCCTGTAGGTATTAGATGTTTCCCCGCTGCAACATACCTGTCTCAAATTAATGGTTCAGTAGTAGACGTGTGCAGAGCTTGTCAGAAATCCATTTTAATTTGAATCAAGTGTGTTGCAGCAGGAAAACATCTAATACCTGCAGGATAGGCAGCTTTGAGGACCAGAGTTGGGGATCGCTGGTTTACATGTTATTCTTGGAGTGACTTCTATTATACCCCNTTTTGCATGATACGTTCCCTTTAAATGTTATTCTTGGAGTGACTGCTATTATAGCCTGGGGACTGCATGACTACAGTAATATTATGTTTTAAGATCTGCAAATGTTTCAAATTAAAGCTCAGCTGAATTTCTCTGCTGGGCCCTACCAAATCCTCCAATCAGTGTAGGTATGTAGGACTCAAAATGACTTGGTAAGGGTTAGAATAGACGGATACGGATAGGGTTAGGCATTATTTTTCCAATGGCATTATCACCCTCCATGTCATCACGTGTGATCCAAGATTAGACTGGTAATATGGGGTTAGCTGGTCAAGATTTATCCACTAAAGATAACTAATAGTTTCACCAATGTCCAGAAACAGGAGGAGCAGGAGTGAGTGATGGGAGTATATGCAGGCAGACATGCAGACTAAAGGTAGGGCAGTGATCCAGGCAGCAGTGACGAAGCAGGATTTCTAGAAGAGGACAGACGGAACAAGTTCAAAGTGGGAAATCTTGGGAGGGCTTACAGAGCACAGCCAAATGTTATCCGTCTGGAGTGAGCGGTTAGACTGGTGAAGAAATTTTGTTGGATTTGGTTTGAGCCTGAGATGTTTATAAATCTGTGATCCCCTCAGATTCCAGATCGACCTGGGCTGCGACTCGGATGACCTCGCACTCCACTTTAATCCCCGTTTCTATGATGATGCTGACGGGTCTGTCCTCGTGTGCAACTCCAAGTCTGCTGGTTTTTGGGGCGATGAGGAACGGGAAATGCACAATCCTCTACAGAGGGGCAGTGACGTAAAGGTGGGGAAGTCTGGCTAATTTAAGCAAAGAATTTGAACAACTATTATAACAAGGCTTGTCACAGATGTTATTGTACTCATTTTGTTAAGCAATTAAATGTTCGATACATGCAAATCAAACAATTTTCTCATTTCTCCCTTTTGATAATCCAATATGTAGACAGTTTTTGTTTCTATAATGTTTTTTTTTCCCTTGTTTAAAACAAAGTGAATATTTTGCATTTCAGATTGTGTTGAAACTGTCTGGAGACGTGTTTGAAGTGGAGCTTCCTGATGGACAGGAAGTCCAGTTTCCTAACCGCACTGGTATGGACGTCATCAGCTACATCAGAATTACAGGAGACTTCAAACTAACAAGCTTCAAGATCCGCTAGGAGACAGTTCCTGTAACGCATGCATGATACACTCCAACCTGCAGACAGTTATTGTTAGAAATATTAATCATTAAGAGCTGCAGTTTCCTGTTTTACATCTGAAATGTTTCTTTAATTGAAATGTCCTGTTGTGAAAAATAAATGATTAAATGATGTCACCAAAAGGCTGCTGTCTAAATGTGCTATTGAAAGTTGTTGGGTAAAAAGTGATTAACCTTTTTGACACCACAGTCATCAGTCAAGGTGGACAAAGAACTGAAGCAGGCAATTGTAGTCAGTCTCAAAAAGATGAGCCTAAGTCACTGGAAAAAATGGTTAAACCTAGTAAGTTGCTTAAAAAGGTTGGAGTTAAATTACCGTTCATTCATTTTTATTCCACTTATTTGAGATTGGGCCACTACTTCAAGAAGGAAACCCAGCCCTTCCTCTTCCACTGAGATATTCCCAGGCCAGAGGGGATATGTAATCCCTCCACTGTTTTCTCATTCCCCCACAAGATGGTGTTGCAATTGGGTGTGTCCAGAAGACCTCTGGATGGAGGTGACTAGGGCTCAGATGTCCACCAACTTAGCTAACTCTCAATTCAGAAAAGCAGTCAAATTATTTCTGGATGCTCGAACTCTTTACGCGATTTCTAAAGTTTAGCCCGGCTGCCATTTGAAGTTAAACTCGTTTCAGCTGCTGCATACACAGTCTCAATCTTTTAGTCATTTTCTAAAACATCCAAGCACCCTGAGATTAGTATAGATGATTTTTCTGATCATTTATTCAATTTAAGTTAATATTATCAAGTTAATATTCAGTTTTATTATCAGGAAATAAAAATTGAGATGAATCTGAAGTTCTGTTAAAGGAAACATAATCACTTTACCAAGTTATTTTAATAATGTATCTCTGTTACTAACTCAGTTAATGTTTGGCTTCTTCACTTTTTTTTAAATAATGTGCCCAACACAGGTGTTTATTACATTTCATTCATTCATGTTCAAGTATTAGTCATATTTTATTCTTCAGTGCAAAGACAAACACATTCTGTAATAAGTGCTGTGTGAAGCAGATACTTAAGCTCTTTAAAAGGTACCAGCAACACAAACAAGAGGGTGAATCCCAATGTAGTGATGTCAGCCACTAGGGCTGGGTTTTAAATGTATTCAAATTTAATAAATCTAATATTGATTCATAAAACTTGAAGATCTTCCCTCCCCCCGATGACGTGATCTTAGACTCGTGTGACTTACCGAGACTCATCGAGAGCTTAGCAACTAGTTTCTTTTGCCATACTCATTCAAAAATAAGCTTCTCTTGGCGAGATAAGTTCAAACTCAGGTGTTTTCACTCACCAGTGTGGATTATATTCACCTGTAAACTATTTAGCAACGTATTCTCGCTCAGATTAGCAGCTAGCACTAAGACAAAGTGGACAGAACAGGATAAAGAAAAAGATTCAAGTAAAGATAAAGTTATAGCTAATATGAAAGTTTATTCGGAAACTGTGCACATTAAAGACCAATCAGAAATAATCATTTCAGTCTCTCTTTGAAACATAGACATGTTGAATCCTCATTATCTTTTTAAACAAGAAAATATTTCTATAAACTAAAACCTTCATGACAAATCTCATCGTTAAACCGTAATTTAAACCCAAAATGAACCTTTCTTGTGTCTCGCAAGTCAGGCATGTAGGATAAGTATAAATGAATCCTTTGGATGAATAACAAACTTCTGTACGTTACTAAAACTGTAAAAACAACTGCATTGTATTTGACATTTAAATTATGTATTTTCAAGCACTTAATAATTCTGAGCTTTGCTATAATTTCTCCAAGCCACATTTAAATTACTGTGAACAAAACAAAAAGACTTCTGTGTTTAACATGTTGCTTTCGGCTTGCAGCCATATTAATGA
>CM047976.1:11332851-11349008 GCA_026261665.1 Melanotaenia duboulayi
GATTTTTAAGGGGTTAATGAAGTTTCTACCGGCTGGAAAACAACAGAGCATGTTTTTTTTTTTTTGTTGTTGTTGTTGTTTTTTACATAATTACTTGGTCGGTGTTAACATTTGCTAAAGTGTCCTATGATATGTAAACGGTCATTTCAGAGGTTTAAGTGATTCAGCGTCCTACGTCGCTGTTACGGGAAATTCTTCTTGGCTAGGTAGGCTGTCCCATTCCACGAACGTTAGGTGGACTTCGGAGCGTGCAGACTACAGAGGACAATGCATAGCCTACGTAGTCTGCACACTCTGAAGTGTGCTGTCCCAGAATTTGGACGCACCTATTATGAGTAGACAACAGATAAAATAAAGCCAACCATTGTTATTACTTGTGGAGTAAAGATGCAGGACAGTAGCAGTGTGTAGTATATTTTACAGGCCTGTTAGCTCACACACAGCTGATGCTAAAACCATGCATGGGCACCAAGTAGATGTTTTAGAAATATCACTAAGTTTGAGTCTTACGCAACTATGTGCGTATGTTCTCTGATAATGGACTAAAAAATGTAAGCCATAGTTTTATGATTACTGCATTTCTGCAGTGAATGTAAACACATCAGATCAGATGACTGAAATTATCTGATGGTCAGGGTTAGGCTAAATTCTAACTATTTGCTGATTACACCATTTCTGGCATGGTATGACTTTTTATTTGATTTAATTTGATGCAAAAAATATTACTACAATGCGAAGTCAACTTATGTGGTGTGGTGTGGTGTACTTACTAAAAACAAATATAGACTTGAGCATAAGCTTGAACTTTAGTGCACATATCTAACCTTTCTATGCACTTTCTTTAAGGGTTATTTTAAACCAGCCATTTTTAAACTTGCAGCTTCCATGTTTTAAGATTTACCATGCAGTAAAACTATTTGAACGTACAACACTCACACTCTGTAAATTTTAGATCTTCGAGGCGTTTTTCTTCTTCTCCTTTTAGCCCGTTGTAAGTGATGTCATGGACCATTTCATGAATATTTGATCATGCTAATATATGTGTAGTTTATGTCTGTTGGAGGAAAGAGAAGAGACTGTGTCCTGCTGAAGGATACTTCAACAGTCCAGATGTTTTAAGAGCAGTCTTTTTTAACCATGACGCCACATCTCTGACAGGGCTGCCCAGATGTGGAGGAGTTTAGATGGAGGACAGAAACCAACTGATTTTGAATGTTTCCAGCAAACAGCATAGCTTCATATCATTTCAAACATGCCAAAAAGCAACCCACTACTGGCTTGACAGGCTTACAACCTATCATATTGCAGCATTATAAAAAAACTTGAATCACCACTGAATGAAGGGGAAGTAATGCTGATTAAAGGGATGTTCACGGAAGACTTACTTCAGTGACTCAGCGTTGCAGACAATAATTAAAAGCTGGTTAAATAGAAGTGATCTAAGCATTCATGATGTTTGTTTTCTCCAAGTCTGATATCTTTTTTTCTACAACTGCTCGTCTCATTGCTGCACTCTGAGCCACAATAACAGTATTTTTGAACCAACAGCAACATACCTGAGAGACTTAAAGTTGTGTCGATAAAGTCAACACAACAGAAGAAACGTGCGAAAGTTTTATAATTACGCAGATTACGCAGCTAATGATGCATTTCTTGTTGTTCTCTTCATAAAAAACTCACAGATTCACGTTTTCTTATAGAAAACCAACACGAATGCATCTAAATTGGACGATAGGGGCGCATTGGCACCCGCGGTACTCAGCATGCATCAAAGGGCATCAAAATGTCTGCAAAGTCTGACCTTAAAATAAAGGCAGCGCGCGGTCTCTTCACACAGTGACGTTCTCAGCGTCCCTTTTCTCCGTCATCCGGCTCGGTTTGAGGTTTGCAGCGTATGTTTCCGCTTGGACACCAGCGTAGCATCAGCGCAGCAGTGAGGAGGCTGATCTGTTGCTGCTGCTGATGACAAGTGAACTGAAAGGAGACGGAGTGTAAAAGGAGGGGGAGGTGGGTGGGCCGTCGGAGCGTCAGGGACTACAAGTNGACGGAGTGTAAAAGGAGGGGGAGGTGGGCCGTCGGAGCGTCATGGACTACACGATGATTGGTGTTAAGTGTATGAAGCCTTGAAAGTTTGAAGAATTGTGCAAGGAAATAGGTAATAATTGTTACAAATGGGCTTAACATGATTTACAAACTTGTGCTCCATTTAGTGAGTGATTCTGGGTAATTGCAAATGCTTGTTTGATTCCACAAACAAATATCAAAAGCAATGTAAACACAAAAAATAACTTTATGCATGCACACATTACAAAGTGGCAAGCTGCATTATTTTTACCTCAACCTTCATGTTCCTAATGGCTTTATATGTGCATGCATTCATAGCCTGACACACACACATAACATTACTTTTGTGCAAGGATTAGCTTGTGTGCATGTTTTACCAGTACTGAACCAGTTCAAGATATATGAAATACAATCTGAAACATGAGCGGTAGACAGATTAATATGTGGCCATTGATGCATTCAAGCTTGAAACAATAGTTTGAGCATCCAGTTTTTATGTCTCTTTCTTTCAAACACACATTTGCAAGTATCCAAAGCTACTCACATAATGGTTTACAGATCTGTAAACCATTTAATACACATTTGTTACCATTGTGAAACTATCTTCTCACCACACTGAAGTGTCTGCAAATTAGAGGTGACCAAACCTGAAGCACAGCAAATAATAACATTTCAATTTGAACAAAACTATGACAACACATATGTAATGTTTTAAACACTACAGGGGTACAAAAGTCCAACAACATGGTGGTCTGAGGTCACCAAAGGAAGTATGAGGGAGAATTACTCTGAGCACATTCTCATGTCACACTGCAGGCTCCAATAATAAACCACTGTGACTCTTCCCACACTGCTCTGCCAGTGTGTGGTTGTACTTGGAGGCTAAATATGGCAATTGTATTTTTATGTTTTTTTGTTGTTTTTTTTTTATATCTTTTTCCTCCTTGTTTATCTGGTGTAAGGAGCTTCTCGGTGTCTAAACTCATGATCTTTGGTCTTCTCAGGGGATAAAGACACCATTGACTCATTTAATCAATCACTAGACAGATAACCCCCACCGGCTTTTACTCTGCTCATTTATTGTGATTTTTTCAGACAGTCCTTTATAATTCCTTTATAATTTGATTCCAAAGAGCCTTTTATGTAGGAATATAATAATATTTCAAGCCATAAAAAGTAGCATAAAAAGGCAGCAGGCACATAACAGTTAACTTGGCTCATTTTAAACAGTTTCTTTAGGCACTGATTTAAGCAACGTGCTGAAAAGATGCCATTTGCTCCCATTTTTTTGGGGTTACAGCAACAAAGATGTAAAGGAAAACACAATCTCATTAATCTCAGTCATAAAATAATAAATTTATACCAACAAGATGATTCCCAAAGAGTTCTCGGGTAATAATTTGGCATGTCTGAGCAGGATGTGCAGTGTGTCCTCAGCTGAAGCAGAAGCTGGACAAGTGAAAGACAAAAGAAGAAATAGCCTAAAGAAAAAACTACTGAAAGTGATAGGAAAAAGTTCTGCAAACAGCACCTGATCGACACATCTGGACTTTCACTTGATCCAATGAATGATGCATTTCTTTGATACCTCTTCGTTTTGCTCATATCCTCAGNACTTTCACTTGATCCAATGAATGATGCATCTCTTTGATACCTCTTCGTTTATATCCCCAGGGTTCAGATATTTTCCCTGCTTCTCGTCCTCACTCTCCCTTTCCCACACTGTCAAACTGCTCATAATTATCTGTGATGTCTCAATGGTCTTCTTGTCCACTACTCTTTGAGCCAATCAGTAAGTTCTCTGTCCTTTTAAAACTCAATTCTGTTGCCTCATTCTCTTTTCATGTTGACTCTCATGCATCTCTGCTGTTTCCATTTTCCATCTTAAACCTACTAAGTTGTTTATCCACCTCCAAAATCTGGACTAAGATTCCTGTGCTATCCTTTTCCTCATGCCTTCATGTTCCACTCTGAGTCCTTTCACCAAACGTTTCTAATCTTATTCTTTTGATATTAATAAGTTTTGTTCCATATTTTCAGCTGTTCATTAAAACTTCATCAGACATGGTCTCTATGAAAGACTACTCTTAAAGGAGGAGTTTAGGCTCCCCAGAGCCTGGACCTCAACTTTATTCAAGCAGTGTGGGATCATCTTGACAGAGAACAGAACAAAAGGCAGAAAACATCAAAAGAAGATGTTTAAAAAGTCCTTCAAGGGGCCTGGAAAACTTGCTGAAGAAATGAAATGAAAGCTTGTCTTCAGTCTGTGTTAAAAAATGAAGGTGCTCATACTGAATATTGGCTTTCAAGCTTTTTAGAATGGTACAAACTCTGTATTTGTCCCATCCTGTATTTACTTTTACACTTGCACATGATTCTTTTTTCATTGGCAAGTGGCTCGAGACTTTTACACAGAACTGTCTAGCCTGTGGTTTCACTTATCAGTGAGGTTAATGCCGGCAGCAGCTGTTGCACTCGGAGAAATAACCTTTCGAAAGTTTAAAGATTCCTCCGGATGAACAGAATCCCAAACGTCTGAGTTGAAAAACAGAAATCAAAGTGAATATCCAGTGACCTGTGGCAGAGCAAGTGGAAACGGACCAGAGGATGAATTCATTCTGAGGGGCTGGGATGAAAGGGAAGAGGGAGCAGTGGTGTGTATATAGGAGAAGATGCTGGGGAGACGAGTTCTGTGCAAGAGGAAAATAAGAAGTGGATGAAGAGAAACAGATGGGAAGGTGAGGCGGGCATAGAGAACAGATATAGATGGGGGATATCGTCATGGGCGAGCATCTCCCGCTGACAAGTTTCAGACACTCTGATGAATACTGACAAGCAGAAGGAGCAATAACAGGAAGCCATACACAAACTTAAACTATCATGTTGAAAAGAGAGCTCTCGCTGTCAAGAATCATGTGAAATAATATTTTGCTTCTTGTTGCATATTTAAGTTACGATAGGAATGAGAGCCTGTGTGCACGAAAGACGACAAACAGACCAAAGGACAATGTTTGTGGGTAAAAAAGGAGGCAAAGGAAAGGGTGGAGAGGAGGGAGTTCTAGTTAAACAGGATGAGAAGTGTCAGCCAGACCAAGGTTTTCTTCACAGGAAATTACTTTCTCAAAAATCATGGAGGCAGCCAAGAAACTTAAACTCCTGTTAAGCAGTGAAACTCTTTAATTCCACATTCATTATATTCATTTATATAAACAAGTCAGGTATGAAATAGTGTAAAAGATTTACTCGGGGTTCCTCTCATACTCATCCAGGACACATCTGTGTAAAGACCAGATGTGTGTGAGCTCATTAAACTCAGATGTGCATTATCTCTGGAAAAGGGACTGATCATGTTAAATGATTAAGCTGTAAGGTTGGGTTGATGAATACATGAAAGAAGCTGATCCTTGTGTCTTTGTTTGAACTGCACTCCTGTTTCCTTGGATTCTAGCCTGCCAGGAAGCTGAAAGTTGGCCCAGAGACAATAGAGCATTGTAAAGTCAGTCTTCACTGCTTTCTGAGCTACGGCAGGACCACAGGATGAGACACATACTGGAACACTTGGTAGTAATACCTTGTTTGGAGATGGCTAGGCTAAATTTAGGACCCATGTTTAGCAAAAAAAAAAACTTAAAGATAATTTCCATTTTTTAAACAAGTTCTTGTTTNAAAAAAAAAAAAAAACTTAAACATAATTTCATTTTTTTTAAACAATTTCTTGTTTGTTTTACTGTAAGGTAATTATATACAGTGTTTACACCTTTTTCTTCTAACTATGATTTAAAGCTTCAAAGATTTTTCACAAGGCTCCTAAAAATGAATAAATAGACTGCAATTACACAAATGAAACAGAAAAATTAAACATGGTCAGCTGTTTATTAAGGAGAATTATCCGATACTTTATATCTGAGAGTAAAACGTAAACCTTTTCTCTCTGCTGTGGCCTCCATGTGCAGCAGTATCACCGTCTTAATATTTCCAGTTGCTGCTCATCCATCATGCCCATTGGACCTGAACAACATTCAATTTATTCCTTAATGGGCTGCATGATCACATGAATTGCAAACACTTCAAGTCCTTCCACCACATTACTCTTAGACTAAAGTAAGGACGTTTATTCGACGGATCCAGATCATTAGTTTTGTTTCTCTTTCATTCCTGTTGTAGAGCAACTTGTGTGTTTCCAGTGTGCTTATATCCTGTGACATCCAGTTTGCAGGTTCGGTGATATTTCTTTAAAACAGTGGTTCCCAACCTATTTTCCTCGGGGACCCCCTTCATATACTAAAAAGCCACAGACCCCCCCTGCCCAACCCCATACTGAAACCATACTTGGTGTTATGCTTTCAAAAGTGAGATTCACCAATAATGGCAAGCCCTCCTGGACCAGAAGTAGCTAAATGAGTCCAAACTATGATAATACCACCACCATAAGTYACATATAGCTTGAGATTTTATTTGMTTTTCTCAATATAAAGGTCAACTTTTGTCTCTACAATATATGTTTCTAGCAGCTTTCTGATTTGTCCGCTTAGCTTTTAATCAGCTGGAGATAGGCAGCTGCGTTCCTCAGGGAGAGCTTTCTCTATGCAACCTTGGCACAGCCACTCTTATTTAATGTTCTCCTGCTGGTGGACTCATAAAAATCCTTATTAGCCAGCAGAGATCAGAGAGAGAGGATTTTAATTGTTCAGAATTGACCTTGCAGGCTGCAACACCAGGTTTTTTTCTTTCTTTTTGACTGTTCTTTACTGGCTGAATAACCCCTGATCTTTATTTCCTCCATCTGTCTGTTTGACTGGATTGCTGCTGCCCAAACTCTTTAAATATAGATTTAAGGCCTTTTCCTGCCTGATAAGTATAATTTTTATTTGAGCAACTCTTCATGGGATGATAGATTTTCAGAAATATGAACAGTCAATTTTAGACTTTGCTAGATTCTTGCTCTTGGAACAAAACAGGACACCACTGACTCTAATTTTCACCTTCAAATTACCTGCTAATCCTGGAGGATTATGTATTTTTTGTTCAGCATTGTTAAGAATAGCAGGAGTTTCTGGCTTTGGCCCTATGCCAACTTGTACTGAAAAAAATACATAATATAATATTTTTGTCGTTTTTTTTAAGTGAGCATAAACGTGCAATGGCAAAAATATTTTGTTTCAAATAATTGCAGGTAAAATAAAAACCGTTATGCTGCACTGTAGCTCACCTTTGGGACAATAATATACAATATACTAAAAGCAGAGTCTTATGCAGTGGTCTTGTTTGACTTTTCCAAAAGCAGTTGCAGTAAATATGAAGCAGAAACCAAAAGATGATGTCTGGGAGAAGTGGTGAGAAAGGAAACCAGTCATTGTCTTCTCAGACACACTCACTGATGCTGGGCTGCATATGGAAACAATGCAGACATCAAATATTGCCAAAGGTTTAAAAAATTAACCAAACATCTTCTTGTAATCATAATGAACAACTCACATCCCCAAATTAGAACTTTCTCCACCTCTTTTAATTTATTCTTATTGTTTGTAAGAGTGCGATGTTTCCTAAAAGCCTGGGGAATGGGACCCAGCAGCAGGTGAGGCACATGGCAGATTTGTGACCTTGACTGTAAACGGTGAACCCTGGACATGAGCTTCAGTATTTTACACAACACAAAGACGGGGACACCCGCAGACCACAGTACAGCATACGCTGAAATCTCAGCCTAAATATACACACTTAAATACCCTCCAGGCTAAAACGTGTTTTGCTTATCGTGACTGCGTTATTACTACATGGAACCGTGATCCTGCTTTAAGGCAACTTTTAGCATGCGGTTGTCAGTGATGCTTTTTTAACACAGTGTATGTGGAAGCCGAAGTGCAGTGGTTGGTAAAGCAGCCTTTGTCTGCAAAGCAGACGGGCGGTGGAGCTCAGATTTAAACGGCTGTGTTACACCCTGTAATTCAAACGTCAACTAAAACCTCACCACTTTGGAAGGAGAGTGAGAGGAAGAGGAGCAGGCCAGGGGAAGAGTTTTCACTGCCAGCACACAGAATTATGTTTGTGTGTGGGTATTTGTCTGTGTTAGTCTATCTAAATTTGAAAAATACAGACTCAAAGCCACATAAGGAGTCAATCAGTGATGACTGATGGCATATCCTGTGTGTATGGAAGGGGTAAAAGTGTGGGAAAGAGTACAACGGGATAATACTTTGATTTCAGCATTACCTTTCCTATAACGTGCACTGATATTTGTATTTTGCACTGTTTTAGTTGCATCCATCCATTTGCAAATACATATACATATACATGCATATACTAACACATACTATATATACAGAGAGAGAGAGAGAGAGAGAGATAGATAGATAGATAGATAGATAGATAGATAGATAGATAGATAGATAGATAGATATTAGCAACACCCTCATTTGTTAAGTAACACGTTCAGAGTCTTTCGGTTTTATTGGGTTTTTTTTCTTACTCAATACAATCACAGCCTTTTGAGCTTTTATCAAGGTCTTAACAAAGCTGTTTGTTCCTCTTACAGTTGTCCATTGTTGATTTTGAAGTATGTTTCAGATCATTATATGGTTGCAGGAGTCATCCTTACCTTGTTGTACAAACACTTTAATACTTGCTTGTAGGACTTACAGGTGTTAGTGGAACCCATTCTTCACTGTGTTGAAACGTTCTCTGTCACCACTGATGCAACAAAAAACCCGAACCATGATAGACCTGCCTCTTTTAAACATACCTTTCCTCACTGCAGCTAAACTTTAACTTTAATACAGTACTTGTTTATAAAATACACCAAACACATGGCTTCAGTTTTATTTAATAATTACTGCACCTGCAGTTGTTTCCCTTCAGGGCTGTTTTGTTCCACACCAGATCTTCGTTTTCACCCCTGCTGTGCAGTGCAGCTTAGGCCAAACTAGTCTCTTGATGCTTCATCTTGTGTTTTTAGACATCCTGCCACTTCTGCACGTTTGATTTGATTTAGTATCCAGCCTCTCATCAACACAAAGGACTAGAAATTCCCTCCAACACACCAATTAAAATTCATTTTAACAGGTATAAATAACAATTCAGCTGCATTTATAATCTGGTTTATTATCCTTGAAAGAAATTTGGCTAGTGGACAGGAATATACCATGCACATTGGCTGGTGATCAGAAACATTGATTTAGAGCCTGCATGACAAAGATGTTCTGCAGACTCATGATGTTGAATTTGAAGTTTTTATCTGATGACTCATCCATGAAGGTCACTTTTGTTGCAAGCAGCAATGCAAATACAAGGTTCTCCAGATCCTCTATCGTCCCTGTTACCTTCAATTTCTTGACATTAGCAGAGGAAAACAACTAAATGTGTTTGTTTTTTTCCTCCTAGTCTTGAGGTGGCCATGCTTCTGCATTGTGCTCCTTTTTTAACACTAAAATCGTAACTCCATGTCTAATTTAATAAAACAACGTTCCATCTTTTAAAAGGTACTAAATATTAGACTCTTCCTGTGTGAGTGCATGCAAATTTCGACACTACAAAAATATCCTCGAGTTCAAGCTCACCCCGTGATAAATAAACGCTCCTCAGCTGTAATTTTATGGTTTTGTTTTCCCAAGCCTCTTGTTTGCTTCAACAAGAATTCCTCGCCTTACTCTGACATTATGGTGTTACTGATGTTGAGTCCGTGTTAAACAGGAAATTGCACGGTATTAGTCTGGTATCTTTGCAAGGTCTCAGAGAGGACATGCAGAGCCAACTACATGGGCCACAAGCATCTCATATCAGTACAGCATTTGTAGAAATATATCTTCCTCTTTTCCACACATGCACATCGTTCATATCAGCTCCTTTTATCATTGGTGTTTTGTTTTATATCAGCTGTGCTATATGAGTGGTGAAAGCTACTGCCACAATATCCTGCCCACCAGGAAAGCATAAATCACTTGTCATCAGATTTAAATCTGTCTCAGTTACTCATGGTTCCACCACTCTCTTTTTCGGCCTCTGTTTTCCAAAAAAGTCAGAAAAGACACATTCTTCCTGAGCACAAAGAAGGGATTCTGTGTAGCCGCCAGGCTTGAGTCATAGATGGAGCCATGGGGGGTCAGCTGCTGGATGAAGAGCTGGGTCTGTTGTGTTCTGAGCGGGAATGGAGTGGAACAAACAAAGAAATTAAAGCAACAGACAGTGGTGTAATGTAATTTGTGCAGTGGGGAACGCAGCATTTATTATGTCCTATACTACTTGGTATGAAGGAAACCTTCAAAACTTTACCCCCATGCTCCAAAACCCACTTTTAATAATAACTCTGATATAAGTGGAAGTTTTGGAAGCAGTGATTGAAATCAGTTCTTTCATTGCATCAGAAAAATCCCCAACTCTGTGTTATTATGTCCTCTGTATGTTTCTCTGCAGCCCAGGTTTTCGTGGCATTGCATCAGTTTGCTAACACACTTCCTGTCTGAAGAAGGAATAAAAGGTTATTAAACCAAAACCTGAAATGTAAAGTGAACCCAAACACTTCTGAGGTGCCTATTTTTGTGTCATAATGAACCATCACCATGTCACACATTCCTGCATGAGCAAATTGTGAGGTCCAGTACTGTTATCAATGGCTCCTCTGTGCCGCCGTCACCTCAGAGACAGAAACAGGAATGCTCATCCGCTGCTGCCCTCCCTCCACGGGCACTAATGGAGGATGGACGGTTCTGTTCATAAAGGAATGCTAACAACAGACAGTCGGCAGAGAGAGGGGACAAAACAAAAGGAGGAAGAGCTGAGAGCAGAACAGAGAGGGCTGCAGGGGGTAAGATAAAGTCATGTGTGAGTCATAATTAAACACAGAACCAAGAAGAAAGACAAACAGAGATGAGAGAGCACAAAATAAAAATAGCAGTTGAAAGTAAAGCAGTTCTGAGATCCACCCTATCTCTTGTTTGCATAATCTAACTTTTAAAATAAGAGATAAAACTTCATCAAATCATATCAAACATGTGAGAAAACTTGAGCTCAACAAAACACTTTTTCTAGGCGGTAGTTTCACACACGTGGAGCATGCTCTGTAACAAAGTTAATTTTTCTACACCAACAACCGTCTAATTTATGTTCAGAATCATCACGGGTGAATTAGCGCATCCATTAAATTCTGTGTTGCTCAGCGTTGTTTATTCAGGGGAGACCCACAGATGGAGGACAACCTGACACTTCCCATCATCCTGCCAAGATAAAGGGTACAGTTCTCACTGTGTGCTTCCTGTCTGCCCTCACACTGTTTCTGAAACACATGTCATATCATATATTAGTCCCCCAAATCTGTCCTGTCCCACACACTGCCATTATGATTTATGTCGGAATGTATATATTAATCTTTTTAGTTTGGTTGCATTGCACTTTTTAAAATATACACAGTTTGACTTGTGACGCAAACACAATGCTCATTAAGGCTGGTTCTTTTATTTAATTAATTATCTCTTTTCTATAACCTTTTTTTTCAGTTTCATGTCACTTCCTGTGTAGATAAGTCAGCTTTTCCATTTATTACATTAACTGCTGCCAGTCTGTTTAAGTTCAGCCAAACCACAGATCAACAAGCATCGTAAAACTCTGAAGGTGAAACCGTGTGTCATCTGTTCTCATGTAACAGTTCATTTTTTGTTGTGTTTTTTTTATGACAATGACCTATTAACCTGACCCACCAGTGTTGTAACTCCTCTATGAATCATGCTGTGGTGTAGATATTTGTCTACCTCTTGGTTTGACTGTAGTTTAGCCGTTCAGCACCATAAGGACTAGGCTGGGATATTGTTTCTCCTCTGATGGCGATTTTCCAGCTATGATTAAACATTTTAACAGTTTTATGTGGCTTTATGTGCTGACAAGCGTTAGCTGAAAGCGCCATCTAGTGTTTGATGATTCCGCCGAGCTTTTCCACAGCTCAGTGCTCAGAAAGTGGAAATCCCGTTAGTGTTTTCACAGGTGAGTAAGTTTCCACGCCTCTGTGGATATACCCGCTGGCTGGTTGTCCGACGCAGAGCATGGGAACTGGCGCGCAAAGGTGTGCGTGCGTAAAAAGGCGGACCGTCACCGCTCTCCAGGAGGTGACTTCACTCTTCAGTTTCATCCGTGATTCGTGCGTGGATGTGAGTGGGATCTGGACGACTAGATCACACCGCGTTTAACTTTGTTTCATCTTCACAAGGAGAGGACATGAGTGGTAAGAAGAGTTTTAAAAATGTCATTATGTCGCTTTTCTATTCTTATCATTTAGACAGTTTACAGCTCGTTTCTGGGAAATGACTGGCAGACCTTTATCTTCATCAATTAGTAGCTATGAACCGGCGGCAGGAGTGCGCTTTAACGTGTTAGGACACATGGGAGCGGTGACAAGGCTCTCGAGTCCAAATTCCAGTTCGTGGCAACAAATTGAAGCCTAATAAAAATCAGTGTATTTGTAAAATGATCAAGCTTATATTGAGTCAGACGTGCAAGTCTGCAGACATGTTCATTTATTCGCTGTTTTACACCTTCTTCACATTTATGACGACATTAAAACCCCAAGTATCAACATAGATGGTCTTCTCATGTCTTTCCAAAATGCATATTATATAGCTTTTTGAAATAAGCTATTTAAAAGGCATTTGAAATAAATATTCCTCCACCTAACATTAAAAAAATTTATTTCTAAAGGGTTTTCATAGTAATACAAGTAAAGACTGAGGTGCGAAATTTCAGAAAGTTCAGTTACATTAAAATTACTTCGGATCAGCCAGATAAATGGGTTTTTGTTATTTGTGCCCGATCTGATTTATTAGCTTGTTATTAGAAAATAAATCAAATTAAACTCTGAGTATAAATCAGGTCTTCTCAGTGCAGAACACCTCTTGAAGTGAAAAGGTGATGCTAAGTCCAGGATACTGTTCCAGTTTGGTACCCTGTTTGCTGTAGCTACATAGATTTATAGTAATCACATGAGAACAAAGTGTGTTTGTGAGTAATAACAGAGATTCCAGGGCATCCAGACAGGCCTCAACCTGCCTGCTGGCAGCTCTGTGCAGCTGGTAACAACAACAAGCTCTGATGGATAAATGTCCAGCTCTGTAACTAATTTTGCTCTTGGTTTTTAAATGAAAGGTAAAACTCGCTCGTGTCACTGCAGGATGGGATTCAGCCTGCAGATCAACAGCAGGGGTGGAGGGCTTGTGTCATCACTGTGTGCCTGGTAACACTATGTTCTTGGAGCTTAAGTTTTTTTTTAACATTTTATTAGTGATAGAAAAATCAAATGCCATTTATTATACGCTGAAAATTAGAAAATGTATCAGTTTTAGTGGAGTTTTCTCTACAAATTCCTGCTGTGGGAATTGTTTTAACTTTCTCTTCTCTGAAGTGAATGGGAGTCGAGAAAGCTGTTGTCTGCGGTCCCCTGGTGTGTTTTTAGGTGTGTGGTATGAGTCATACCAGTGTTTTCATTCCTGCACTCTTAGACAATGACCCACAGAGTCCTCCCCCCTCCTTTATGACCAACAGAGCAGCAGACCCTTTGCTCTGCTCTCATATATACTCGCAGCCAGCAATTAACTTTGACTTTGATCTCATCAAGATATGGTGTTAAGTCATATCAAGATATGAAAATTCGTAGCTTGTTGGGACCTTTATGATCAGCTGACCATCCAGGTAAATAGCTTCATTTAGCAGGCTGATCCTTTAAAGGGAGTAAAACCTCCTGGACATGCCTTGAAGGATTTTCAGTAAAGAGCTTCATTTTATTGCCTCCCTATGCAGCAGAGCCAGTAATTCTTTACTAAATTTATCTAAGAAAATGACCACATGTCCACTTATAATCAGGTCTGTTTAAGTCATTTTGTAATAGTCTATAATGGTTTGTTTTTGTTTAAATAGAGACAAAACTGAGCCACAGCTGATGGTTGCGGAGATACAGATAGAAGACAACAGACTCCAGTGGAATTCTCCATGGGAAAAGTATTTAGTCTAGTCTGGAGACGAGATATGTCTGCATGTCTGTCCTGTAGAATATAAATGGGACAGTAAAAGAGACACATGGCCCACAGTAAATAAAAAATCTTTTCTGTGTGCAAACTTTTTCTCATTTCCTCCTGCAGGTGTCACAGATTGGATGGAGGACGACGAAGCTCAGGAGGAAGCACGATCTTCTCCCTTGTGGTTGGAGGAGCGTTGCGAGGAACTGTGGGATCGTGTGGAGGGAGTGCGGCACAAGCTGACGCGCATCCTCAACCCGGCCAAACTCACCCCGTATCTGCGCCAGTGCAAGGTCATCGACGAGCAGGACGAAGATGAAGTGCTTAACTCCACGCAGTACCCCCTGCGCATCAGCAAGGCTGGTGAGAGGAGGAAGAGTTTGCCCATCAAATAAGTAGTCCTATGTAAAAAATTAGCTTTGATTTATTTTGAAATCATATAAAAGACTTAGTAACTTAATCTGGACATATTAAAAATTATAAGGAAATAAATAAAAATGGGTTATAGCAAGAGCAACGAGTTAAACCCTGTGCATGTATGTTCTAAGGTCCTTTTGTTAAATCTCCTAAAGATGAGCTATTAGACATATCAGTGCTACAGGCTGTCAGCCAGGAAGAAGTAAAGATAAACGCTGCAGTGAGATAAGCCGACAGGAAAGCAGACAGAAAGAAGATAGATGTGCGTAATAAAAGGGAGAAGGCAAGACAGAAAGAGGAGTGAACAATGATAAAAAATGAAGGGTAGATGTTGCAACTCAACATCAATAACTGATCCAAATCTGATTTTATTCTCTTTTTCCATTCCAAGTGAGTTAGCTCATGCACATGCCAGTCATCCGTCATGCTCATAACACACAGCTTGTTGTCATGGCAATGCAAGTAAAAGGCACATCGCTTTCTGTACTTTTTATGAGTCAGTCAGACACATCTCGAATGTACATATTATGAAATGCAGCGGAAAGCTATAATAAGAGAAATCTATGCTAAGCGTGGCTTGTCATGCAACACTGTGAAAACAGGTTGTGTTGAAATGCCTGTGTCACTACATCAGGGGTGATACAGACGCTGTTTTGTGTTTGATTGTTTCATCAGTGCACAATGATTAAAAGTTAGCATGCGTGTTCCTTTTCCTCCTTTTTAAGTTGTAGCTGTTTAATGTGCTTGGGAAAATCTGATTGATTGGTTTTCTTCTCTACCGGACAGGTCGCCTGCTGGACATTCTACGTGGTCAGGGACAGCGAGGTCTTCAGGCCTTCATGGAATCACTGGAGTTTTACCATCCAGAGCAGTACACACAGCTAACTGGAAAACAGCCCACGCAGCGATGCTCCCTCATACTGGGTTGGCAGTTATTTCCTAATTGATCTCTTTAAAGTACATGTTTGTTTAATGTAGGTTAAAGAACATCAGTACAAAAAGACATGATATAAACATGTCAGATTATAACAAAAATACTAATCCATGGTCTAATTTGTACTAATCTGTACACCCATAGTGCCGTTGGTGGTAAGAAGACATAATAAAAACATAAGACATCCAATAGAATAGCATGAACGCACATAAACACAAATTAGACAACACAAAAGTTAAAAGTCACAGGTTTGATGTTCTTTCAGCCATCGTTTGAGATGATGGTGTGCACCATCCTCCACAGTACACTGTCACTACAGTCCCACATCAGTAATACTACCCGGTCCGCTTACTTCCATCTACTAATCATTAACAGACTCCGCCCCCTCCCTCACACCTCATACTGCCTCTGGCCTCGTCCACAGTGTCACCACCAACTTTCTTCTCTTTGGCCTTCCTCTAATGACCCTCCATGTGCTCCAGCTGGTTCAGAAGTTCAAAGCACAGCTGACCTAGTACTCGTGAAATCTGTAACTTCAAACAGGCCATAACTCGTCCTGCTAGCTCAGATTTTGATACGGTAGTAAATTTTTTTTAATATATAATTATGTTCATTGCCTTCAGACTTGTGAAATAATTAGCTGTCACATGCGCCATAAATTAAAACTCAGCAAGCTGCAAAAAGAGAAACAGTGTGTTTACGTGAATTAAAGAGTTCATTCACAACTTCAGTTTGTTTTTCAAGACAGAAGCTGA
>CM047976.1:11371110-11393219 GCA_026261665.1 Melanotaenia duboulayi
GTGAATGGGCGATTATCTTTCAGCTGGTATCAAGCTATTTAAGCCAGCTTCTCTTTTCTTAAACATCCATGTTGAAAGACACATCCTGTTGTCATGGAAACTATGTTAGTCTTTAACAAACAGCAGAAACATTTAAGGAGATTGCAGAAACTATTTAAAAACTGGGTTAAGAACTGTCCAATGCATTATTAAAAACTGGAAGAAAAGCGGGGAACCACAGGAATCCGTCTTCCGTACTCGGAAAAAAAATCCTGAATGATGGTATCCTAATTACTTAAATGTTTGGTGATATCAAATAAAAGAAAAATATCAGCAGAATTCGAGGCTATGTTTATTAATGAAAGTAAAAGCATTTCTATATGCACGGTGCAAAGGGAATTTTAAGGGATTGGGACAACTGTGTAGCCATAATCAGTGAGGCTAACTGGAGAAAAGGGCTTCAGTTTGCTAGGGAGCATTAATATTGGACTCTGGAGAAACAGAAGATGGTCGTATGGTCTGATGAGTCCAGTTTTTCCCTGTTGCAAAGTGATGCAGGGTAAGAAGAGAGGAGGAGAAGGTGATGGCAGCCATCATGTCTAGTCCCTACTGTACAAGCCTGTGGGGGCAGTCTATGATCTGGGATTGCTGCAGTTAGTCAGGTCTAGCTTCAGCAACATTATGTGTCCAAAGAATGAGGTCAGCTGATACCTGAATATACTGAATGAGCAGGTTATTCCATTAATGGATTATTTCTTCCCTGATGGCAAGGACATATTCCAAGATGACAATGCCAGGATTCTTCCAGCTCCAATGGGTGATTTTCATAATGCATACGTCCAGACAGTTATTATATATTTGATTGTTCAAATTGTTTAGGCAAGAAAGCATGTGAGCAGGGAATACGTTTTACTGGTTTTTCATGAAGAAACTCCGTAAACAGCCTGGATTTGTGAAATCGGCCGGGCAGAATTGCCCAGGAACCAGTTATGCAGTGCTGAGTTAGTGTTTTTAGTATACTTTTTACAGTGATGGACTCACACTACCTCCTATTCGGGACGCATTCTTTTGACTTCGTCCTCTCTTTAGTGACGTTACACGGACAGTCAGCACTGCCAAGGCAATTTTTCCCAGCCATTTGAACAAATCAAGGTTGTGCACTTGTGTTTCTTCATGGGAAACTGGTAGAAATGCCTCCCCTGTTCTCGTGCCCTCCTAATGATTTGAACAGTGAAACACAATAACTGTCCGGAATCGCTCTAATTTCCTCGATAAAGACGGACCCGCTGTATATTTCAATTCACTGCTTAGCTTTCTAACCGGCAGATGTAGTTATGAGCATATGCGAGTGAGGTATGCATAAATTAGGAAAAGGGTCTATTGTGAAAGAGTTGTACAGGGAGCATGGGAGCAGATTAAGTCAATTTAGTGGATATGGTGCAGTTTTTCGCCATTTTTATAATGGGATTTAACAATACTCCATTATAAAACTCTCCAGTGTTTTCTTTTAATAGTCAACACTTTAATTTACAACTTGATCTGCGGTTAAACTGTGTTATTGTTATAAGATGTGACATCCAAATAATTGTGTAATGTTTTGCAGGGCCAAACCCCTCTCTCAACACCTCGCTGCCTTCACCTGGTGCCTGGCCCTACAGTGCCTCGGACAGCTCCCTCAGCAATGCACACAGCACAGGTTTGATTTTTCTTTACTTTGGATTTAAAACTTGCTGAAAACAGCTTGATTTTTTTGTGCTGCTATAGTATAATTGCATTAGCGTTCTTTCCACTTGTGTTTTGGTCTGCAAAGATTTCACGCACATTAACAGTAGGATGTTTCCTCTGTTTTGTTTTTCATTTTACATTTTCACCATCTCTGTATCCTTCTCAGGAAAGTACTCAGAGTACAAGCCCAGCTGGCCTCCAGAGCCCATCGGACAAAACAAGTTGTGGAGGACCAATCGCAACAGCTCACAGCTGCCACGCCCCCCACCTGGACTAACCAATCAAAAGCAGGCCTCGCCCTCCCCATGGGGTACTGGAGGTCCACGGTTGGCCCGAAGCTGGGGAGGGGGTGGGATCAATCAAGAGTCAAGATTTGGGCCAGGTGATTTTACAGTGAATCTGTTTCATAACCATTTTGTGAGCTTATGATTTAACTTCATGCTGTATGAAGGAAGAGCCTTTTCACATAGGACTGACTTTTTATTATCACGTAACACCATAAAAAAATTCTATTTAAATTTAAACACAGCAGTCCATAGTACAAATGTTTCATCTTAGTCATCTTTTGTGTTTGCCCCCCCCCCTCCTTTTTTTTTATCCTTTTGTAGGCTCAGCTTGGAGTGACGGTGTTGCCTCCCGAGGCAGCTGCTGGTTGCTGCTGAGTAACCTGACTCCTCAGGTAAGGACAGAGGGAAGCACAGGGAGAGTAAATGAAACTCACAATGTTAAACCTGTGGTAGTGCAGAATGAAGTAAATATAACAGTATGATGTGTAAGGAATTTAAAATTTAAATATGTAATATATGTGGCGGATTTTGAGATTTGAAACCTCTTTATTACATATTGTTTCTCAGGCCTTGTAAACCTTTTTATAATGGCAGGTGGCAGCCAGAAAACTGGTCAGGGTTTAAACACAGATGTACTTCTGTGGCCATTAATTTGTATTCCTTCTTAGTCTTTTATGCAAATCATACAGAACCCAGTGTAATTACACAAAAATTGGAACTTGCATGAGTATAATCAGTTATGGCTCACTTAAATGATACTTGCATGACACTTTTTTTTTTTTTAAAGAAAATACTAGAAATAAAAATGTCAGTTTTGACAGCAGTGATCTATTTGGATATAGTCATTGTTTATATGGACAGGCTTGAAAAAAATTGTTTGTAACTGTTACAGATCTAAAAAGCCACAGTGCATCATCTACAATGTTAACACAGTTTTCCATGTACATAACCACCGTTGTATAACCACCGTTGTATAACCTCCTTGGTTCCTTGACGTTTGTCTGGCCCAANACCGTTGTATAACCTCCTTGGTTCCTTGATGCTGTTGATGGTTTACGATGCTGGATAATTACTGTAGAACCTTCCTCTTTCGTTCCAACTGAAAATAATTATTTTGTCTCATGTAGATTGATGGCTCCACGCTGAGAACTATCTGTATGCAGCATGGCCCCCTGCTCACCTTCCACCTGGGCCTCACCCAGGGCAGCGCTCTAATTCGTTACAGCAGCCGGCAGGAAGCAGCCAAGGCTCAGGGGGCACTGCACATGTAGGTTTACTATTAACATCCCTTATACACAACTGTCAACCAATAAGCATTGCTGTTTTGAGCTTAAAAATCCTGTTTCTCTAACTTCTTCTCAGGTGTGTTTTGGGAAACACCACAATCCTGGCGGAATTTGTGAGTGAAGAAGAAGTTGCACGCTATTTTGCACATTCCCAGGCAGGAGGGACAGAAGGGGCCAGCTCAGGAGGAGCAGCAGGCAGCGGGGCGCCTGGTTCATCTGGAACGGGCACAGCTGTAGCCAGCAGCGGGGGAAGCTCCCCGGGGAGTGAGCGGGCAGCAGTGGGTGCATCTTCAGGTGGAAATGGGAATGGCGGTGGAGGAGGGGAAAGTGGAGCAGTGATTCTACCTGGCGTGAGAGCCTCTGGCTCTGGCTGGCAGAGCCTTGATGGTACAGGCACTTCTTCGGAAACCTCTTCAGCCCAAGGACCTGGGCTGGGGATATTTTCCCAGTGGAGCACCAACGGGGCAGGGGAGGGAGGGGTTGTTGGGGGAGTAGAGACTGGGAGATCTGGGCTGTGGGGAGGTATGACTGCTGGATACCCAGGCAGCAGCCTGTGGGGAGCACCACAAATGGAGGAAAGGCACCAATTGGACAGCCCTGCCGGATTGTTGCCTGGCGACCTGCTGGGGAGAGGGGCTGATTCGATCTGATGAGGACCCCTGCCTCACCCACCCCCCCTCCATTTGTATCTGTTGCTTTGGACACACTGATACAGCATACACTGGGATACATATGTACTTACTATGGCACACACATACATTTACATGGTATGCATATTAATATACCACATACATGTACATGCATACACATACATAGTATGCATATAAATGTGCACACATAAAGCAGAAATGTGAGACATGCTTACACACATTCTCATGGCCAGACTTAAGCTATTATAAAAAACAAATGCAGGGACTGTTAGATGTGTACACAGCCTTTTTCCACAGATGAAGATTTCAACTGCTTAGACTTGAAACCTGAAAAAGAATGAAAAGTCAGTTAGTCTGAAAGACTTGACCGGATTGCAATGTGCTTAGTAAATAGGGGACTTTTCAACAGATTTACATAAACATGCACACACCAAATACAGCGAAGCCTTCAGACAGACAGGCACTGTAAACAGCATTACCTTCATCGTATACGAGAACTTAAAAACTACTACATGATGTGAGGTTTAAAAGTGCAGTTTGTATTCACGTCCCCTTAAAGACGGAGATTGAATCCAAACACATGCAAACAGCTCTGATTGACAACAGAACTGTATCTTACTGTGTATGTTGAGTTTTTTTCTGTTTGTATGTATGGTTTTAATTTTTGAACAGTGAAAATATTGAAAAATGTCATTGTTCTGTTTTCAAAATGCTGACCTCCTACTGTTGTATCTCACGCACTCTTTCTCTGTTATTCTTTCTTGAACATGTTTGTTACTGTTGCAGTGATAAATGTTAAATTGCTGGCAGATTTAGGCCATGATGCATTTCTCCACGTGTCGAAGCTGTGTGCAGTATCGTACACGCTACGTGAGTATGAGTGAGGCTGAGACCAAGTAAGTGGATTAAACCACCGCAGTTCTGTGTGTGTGTGTGAGTGAATGTGAGGATAATGTGTGTGTGCATGTTAATGCCTGTCATAATGTGCGCAAGGCTGCTTACAATACAGAAGGTCTATACAAAAATGTTTTGAGTGCATTCGGTATACTGCTGACTCTGTTAAGAAATATAGGCACTAATGCTTTTTTTCTGTTATTTGAAGTTTTTCTCTCTTTTTTTTTAAAGCAAAGTTGTCTTTTTTATTGTCTGACCTGCAATAATAATAAAAAAAAAACATTTTAATGACACAAAGAGTTGAAGGCATATGCGTTTAGAAAATGGACATGCCAAATCTTATCAAACTGTGTGGATTGGGGGGGAGGGATGGGGTGGGTTGTTTACAGTTACAGAGTAAGCGTTACCGTACGTTTTTAATGTTTTGTTGTTGTGTATTCGTTTTAAATTAAGACAGGCTTTAACACTCCTGTTCAGTGTTTTTGTTTTGAGATTTTACAAAGGAAAAATTTATTTAAACAATGAGAACAAGATTAATAAAGATGAAAGTATTGGCTTCTAAATTTGTCTTTGTGGTTATTTTTCTTTTCTGTATGACAGTTCAGTAATATTGCTTTAACACATGGAGAACTCTAGTAATGTTGTTGTAGTTACATCATCATCATGACAAAGACATTATTAAGAAAAGTCTGCATGGAGTTTTTTGCGTACTGGAACAAGCCAGGTGGGTGTCCCCATCACATAACCGTTCAACAATCCTATTTAACACATGCGTCATCATACAGTAAGCAGTGGCTTATTGTATTATAATACCTACCTGTTGGGTATATATGAAATGTTAACATGCTATTGCAGTTCTTGAAAACATTATTATTGACCAATACCAATAATAAAAACAAAACCGTTTCAAGTGTTTATTAATAAACAGGCTGAATAGACATCACAAATTTGGCTGTTCACTTGAATTATTTGTAAAGTCACCAAACAGCCACCAACACTGAGTAAGGGAAAGAAACGTGAAAATTAATGAATGGTTAAATTAAAGGAGGAAGGTGTGGTTAGGTGTGACGCTCTGTTATAATGACTGCGCCCTGACATCCAGGGAGTGACATCATCGACGTTGTGTGCACGCACGTTGTTAAGTAACGAGAGGGGGAGTCAGAGTCGAGTAGAGAGAACGGCCGTCTGTGCAGTTGGAGCATCTCAGGGACTATCAACAGGGAGCGCAACCGACGACTGAGTTTAGAGCTGGGGGTATGAGAGCTGCCAGAATCCGCTCCCATCCTCCTCTGGTCGGGCCATTGTCCGACTGACAACCATCGGATCAGAACCTCAACTTAACCAGCTGTCGTACGAACCTGTTATCGGGTGAGTGTTGGGTCGGAGGACCGAGGAAACCTAGGGGGAAAAGGGGCCCGATTCGACCGAATCTGAGTCTCCTATTCACGGCTTACAGGAGAGGGGGAGGGGGCGAGTAGTAGGAATAGCTGTCTTCACAGGCTAGCTCAATTCTTACAAGGGTGCGGTTGTTAATATCGTAGAAAATGCTGCAAAGTGAGACATACACATCTAAGCATTCTTTAATTTAGGAGCTGTTCATTTTGCCGACCGTTATCGCGGTTCGGTAAACGTATTTCTACTAGCTTACTGGCAGCAGCTAGCAGTTCACTTAAGTTAATTCCTGCTCGTTGTATGTCTAAATTAGGTTAGTTAAAACATTTAAGTTAATCAAATGGCTTTTTGTCGGTTACGAATTTTAGCAGATTTAATTAAATCTGGCTAAAAGTGACCTGCTGTACTGTGATGCGCAACGAGGAAACAAGTGTAGCATGATATCAGCTGTTACAGCTGTAGAACAACCAGTTTGCGTATTAAAATCAACAAATACGAGAGCTAATGTACACAAATCTAATCTAAAACATTTGCTTGTGCAGTGACAGTTTTCAGAGGCGTAACGTTAACGCTGTTTAGTGATTGCGAAATATTCTGGCTTTGGGTATCTGGCAATTGTTTTTCTGTTTTTAAAGAGAAATGTTGAGTTCTAAACGACATGCAACGCACGATTTAACTAATGCATGTCTAGAAATACACGCATGCAAAAAAAGAAAACGCTTCTGTTTTCTTTTTTTGCATTGCATGTTTTATTTCTATAATACATGGAAGCCTTAACCACTGCATACCACGTTCTTGGGACACCATGTCTCCACAACTACTAGCAAGACTCCCCCCAAACCAGCAGATGTGTTGTGTGCTGTCTTGACCAATCCACTCTCCTGTACACGATTACTACCGTAATAGCACATGTTGTTTTTCCAGTGCAGTGTGACAGGCTAATTCCTCTTGCTTCACATTACACAGGCTGTCTCTGAGACCTCAAATAAGGGATTTGTCACATCGCCGTTAAGTTTGTACTCTACGGATCTTTGCCATGCTTAAGTCTCGATTAGAAAGATTGCTAGACTGAACACCAGAGTTGATAATAATGAAAACCATGCATGCAGGGTCTTAAGCATGCAGAGTAAAACCACTAAGTATTTTGTGCCACTGTTCCTGTACTAAATAAGTAATCAATAGCTCATACTGTGTAGCCTTGTGATTAATGCTGTACCCTAAATCTGGTCTTTGGCCACAGCACAGTCTCCCTCTTGGTGTAATGAACCCTAACCCTTTATTAACCCAGTTCCATCTGTCACCATCACATCTACTATGGCAAGTTGTGTCAGGTAGCGTTCGCCATCATGTTTAGTGATTTATTTTTTTTGTGTATATACGTTTGCCTGAAATGAGGACAACACAAGTTGCTTGAGATTGCATCCTTTTAACATGTTTTGGAGATTATTTTGGAGATATTTGTTTCAATGCCCTGCTTATAATCAAGCATAGTATGATGGATAATTTAAGCTGAGATAACAATTGGTGCAGAGGAGTAGTTCTGTACAATTGATGTTCTGCTTGCTTGGGTTAGCATGCCTATGAACGTGGGTTTGTGTAGTTTTGCTGGTCAGAGTTGTCCTGAAACTTTCTCTTGAGGATAAGAATTGAGGTCACTCTTCAAAGAGCAGTTGATAATAAAGATGAATTGCATATCTTTATGTATTGCATTGATATGAACTTACTTGAAGTCTCAGTCTGACTGGGAGTGTCACTTCCAGATTAAGCAGGTCTGCTTTTGGACAAAGGTTCATTATTGCTGTACAGGCTGCATTTTGTTGACGCAGCATTCCCAAATTAGTGTTGAGGGTACACACGTCTAATAAATGTTTCCCTGCACCAATGCCTTGTCTGCAGCACGTGTCTCTCTGAAGTTCATTACACAGAATTGTCTGAGGGCCTTGACATAGATAAAGCCAGCCAGGGCCTTCCCTCCTTTGGCAGTGCCAGCACAGACAAGCATAGAGCTTAGTCCTGCTTTCGCAGTGGCTGCTCAGTGTGGCGTGGTAGCGAGGGCTAAATAAGTGATGATCCTGCTCCAGCATCACGTGCAGCTTGGCTCAGAAAATTGCACTTTATTTCCTCATGTGTGCCAAGGCTAGTACTCGTGAAGCATTTTTCTCTGATTCACTCAGTAGAAACTGGCATTTGCGTGTTGCCCCAATTTCTCTGTATTCTTACTCCTATTAGCCCTGCTTCTGCTGAGCTCACAACAACCCCCACCCTTCCACCTCTCGCTACCCTACAAATCTTATCTTGTGTTTCTGGAGACCAGACAGCTGTTTACTGATCAGCAAGCTCTGCTTAGGCCACATTCTCCCAAAAAAAAAAAAAAAAGAAGCACGGTCAGTGGGGCTGGGTTTGATGCACATCATGTGATCAGCAGATAGACCTTCCCTCGTTCTGCCTCTTTGGGAAGCAGGAAAAATAGATGTATTGAGAAGGGGGAAAAGGGCTTAGATGATCTGGCCTTTTGTCTCTTATTTATTTATTTATTTTTTTTTAACAGTATTTGTGTTANTATTTATTTATTTATTTATTTTTTAACAGTATTTGTGTTGTATGTTTTTGTTTTGTAGTGTCATCTTGCAACCATGGAGCTGAGAGTGGGGAATAAATACCGGTTGGGACGAAAAATAGGGAGTGGTTCCTTTGGAGACATCTACCTTGGTAAGTAGAAACCTACATTTTTGTGTTTTTCCCTTTTCTCATGCCATGTTTAACTTTCCATTCGTCTCCGCTAATAAAGTTCCTTCCAATAAATTTATGGACGGGTTCTGTTCCTCTGTCATCTGGGCTCTCAAGTTGATTTTTCTTCCTCTCACATTCATCCAGCTGTAGCTTGGTTCACTAACATGGTTCTTGAACATGTCCTTACAGCTGTAGTTATTTTTGTACACGTCTCCTCAGGTGCCAACATTGCCACTGGTGAGGAGGTAGCCATAAAGCTGGAATGCGTGAAGACCAAACACCCCCAGCTGCACATTGAAAGCAAGTTTTACAAGATGATGCAAGGAGGAGGTAAGCAAATACAGCCTCGACATGCTTGTCAAGATTTTTCAGCTCATTCCTACTAAAGCTGGCATTTTTACAAGTGCAGAAATCCCACCAAACCTGCCAGATATTTTTGGTATCATTTGATATGTCTAAGCTGTAATCTTTTGTCAGTTCTAAATCAGCTTTAAAATGAAGTTGCATAGATGGCCATCAACATGTTCTGAATTGTAGAGTTCTCTAATTTTAAGAAAATATTTTATATTTAACATTATTTGTCCATTAATGTAATTTGTAGGCATGTCAGTGATGAACATCTGGCTGGATTTGTGATGATTGTGTGTCTTGCCTAGTGGGTATTCCATCGATAAAGTGGTGTGGAGCTGAGGGAGACTACAATGTCATGGTGATGGAGCTGCTTGGCCCGAGTCTGGAGGACCTTTTTAACTTCTGCTCTCGGAAGTTCAGCTTAAAAACTGTCCTGCTTTTGGCAGACCAGATGGTACAGTATGAACTTTCCTCTAAAAGTCATGAACATAAAGACGGTTAATAGTCCTGTTACTTAAAACCACGAGATATGGAATAGTCTGCTTTTGAGAAAAGCAAATATAAAAGGGATGACCAATGCTGCAGAGGGCCATGATTTAGTTTATTTATTTATTTTTTTATTGTTTTTTTTTTGTTTTGCTCATACTTTCGATGCGTATTACTCATGATTCCCCTGCAGCCTCCTTTTAAAGATCGGAGCTGTTTTGGTTTCTGCTACTCTTGCACAGCTAGTGAACTTTAGGATGTTGGCTTTGCCTTCGATTGTGCTGGCCTAGATATTTCATTTCATGAGTGATGCTCTCAGCTAATCTTACCTTTTGTTCTATGTGCAGCCAAGCTGCTGTGTCAGACAGTATGGGTGTTTGACTCTCCTCTTCCAGTCTAAGGGTCATGTCCTTTCCTCATATGTCCTATTGCCTCCACCCCATTTTCATGGGTCTGAATTAGCTCAGGTTATTAATGTATTAAGTGCAACTTACACTGCTGAGTGACACAGATTGAAACAATACAAAATCTACACAGGGAAATAATGTGACTGTGTCATATCGTCATTCTCAAAGTAAATTCCCAGATGCACGAGAACCTGATAGTTATGTCTCTCGACTCTCCAGATAAGTCGCATTGAGTATATCCACTCCAAGAATTTCATCCATCGAGATGTAAAGCCAGATAACTTCTTAATGGGCCTCGGCAAGAAGGGCAACCTGGTGTATATCATCGACTTTGGCCTGGCAAAGAAGTACAGAGATGCCCGCACACACCAGCACATTCCTTACAGGGAGAACAAGAACTTGACTGGCACAGCACGCTACGCTTCCATCAACACACATCTTGGAATTGGTAAGATTGGCATGGAGGATCCACACAAACCTGATTCGATTGTGGGTTTATTTTCCTCTTTTTTAAAGAAGGCTGGTGTGTGTTTAGTTTTAAATATAGTCTGTCTGTTCCAGCAGGGTTCAGTGTCTGCATGTATGGATGGTTGGAACAAAAGCAGTAAATATGCACATCTTATATTAAGCATTGGAGCAGTAGTTGTGTTTTACAAAAAAAAATCCATCAGGGTCTCACATTTGTTTCTTGTTGACTGCTGCCTTACACACCGTGTTAAATGTGGTTCATTAGTGCTGCTCTGCATGTCGGACCAACCATGCCCTGGTGGTGTAAAGCACTGTAGGTTATACCAGACTTTCCTTCCTTCTGATTATACTTTAAGTTTCGTGTTCATCAGTCATCATCTTTCATCAGCACTTAATGTTATTTACAGTGTGGTTTCTTAACACAAAAATGAAGAAAATCTTAAAAAAATAGAATTAAATCCCAATATTCTACAAACTTAGAAAAATTTAACTTGGTTTTTGCTTTTGATGTCTCCCCTCTGCACCATCCATTTGTTCAGGACTGTATCCGATTGTATTTAGAGATGTGAGTGAAGACTTTTAAAGAGAAGGAGGGAAAAGAAAAAAAATCTGGTTTTACTCGTGAAGAATTTTGCAGGGAGAATTTTAATGGCTGGCTAACTCATGATGTTGTATTGTACCTGCTGCCCATTTGCTGCCTTAGCTGGGTATTTTTTTTATTTTTTATTTTTTTTTAGCTTTTGTGGAATATCCAAAGGATCACAAATTTGTAAAATGAGGGGATATTTCCATTGTTGTATTTACCTGTTTAGTAAATGGGTGAGATTAAGACGTTCTGTNCTGTTTAGTAAATGGGTGAGATTAAGACGGTCTGTGACAAATTAGTGTTTTTTTGCTTTCAATAGCTTCTTTTCCACTGTGTTTCCTTCTCTATATCAGGACTCCATATTGACTCTACTGGTAACACACAGAGATACTGCACAAAGCATAACCAATTATCTTAAAGTACATTCACTTCAGCCTTCTTGATTTAAATCCAAGTCCGTCTGCTTGGAAAGTTCATTGGGGGGGATTGTAAATTTACAAACAAATTCCTATTCAAATCAAAGAAGCGTATTCAGTCTGCCTACAAACGCAGGTCTCTGTCCATTTCAAGCAGACCAAGACAGGAAGCGGACTACAAAACAAGGTGCAATGTGAGTTCAGCGGGTTGTAAACGCAACCAAAACATAGGCATGTGTGGGACAATAGGCGTCTCTGGACAGGAGAAATGGCTCGTGGTCAGACGTGGAAGAATTGTGTGAAAGTTCTGATAGAAATCTGATCAGCCTAACACCGCCAGGATCTGATGCTGCTCCATATTTAGCTGTTATGCACTAGAAACCAAAGTTTTTCTGCAAACCAATCGAAAAAGTTTTCCTTTTGTGTGTCTCATCTTCTCCTTCTGTAGAGTGGAACATGTTATTTAAAAGGTCTGATTCATTTGAGAAGTGCAGGGTGAGAACAATGCACCCCTACAACTGAACAGAGTCCCCAGTCGGACCGAGTCTAGCGGACTATCCTGGTGTGAATGCACCCAAATTTTTTCAAACTAATTTTATGCGTCCTCATATTGATTTTTNCCTGGTGTGAATGCACCCAAATTTTTTCATTCGTTTTTTTCAAACTAATTTTATGCGTCCTTATATTGATTTTTTTATTTATATTAACAAAGTCAGAAGTTTCATATCAAAAATATAAATTGGATCATGGGTAACTAATTAATTGTGATCATAGCTTTTTTTGTTCTTCATGTCCACAGAGCAGTCGAGGCGTGATGACCTGGAGTCACTCGGTTATGTTCTCATGTACTTCAACTTGGGGTCCCTCCCCTGGCAGGGCCTCAAGGCTGCAACCAAACGACAGAAGTATGAGCGAATCAGCGAGAAGAAAATGTCCACACCCATTGAAGTTCTTTGCAAAGGATACCCTTGTGAGTGGCATTTTAAAGCGGATGCATTCTTCTTTAATTCTGTACAGATGCTGTTTTTAGTTTATGCAGTGTTTACGTAATTTCAAAAGGTCAAAACAGTTGAGTTTTGTTTTGTTTTTTTTTTGTCTCACATCACATGTTCAGTATATTTTTCATTGCTAATCACGGGTTTTCTGCCTTATCCTCCCACAGCTGAGTTCTCCACATACCTGAATTTTTGCCGTTCACTCCGTTTTGATGACAAACCAGACTACTCCTACCTACGCCAGCTTTTCAGGAATCTTTTCCACCGACAGGGTTTCTCCTACGATTACGTTTTCGACTGGAACATGCTCAAATTTGTAAGTTTGCAGTGAAATGTTGCACGTTATTTTGATGTCTTTTATTAATTTTTTAATATATTATAATGCATATGATTTAAGAGTACTGTCTCACTGGAGATCTTGAATTTGGTTGATCACTTTTATCAGGGTGCCAGTCGGACAGCCGAGGATGGGGATCGGGACAGGAGGGCAGGAGATGAGCGAGACGAGCGGATCGGAGGAGCACCAAGGGTGTCCGCATCACGAGGCCTCCCTCAAGGTCCCGCCCCCGGAGCTCCCAACAGAGTCAGGAATGGGCCAGAGCAAGCCATGTCTAACCCTGCCTCACGGGTCCAGCAGTCTGGTGAGTCTTCTTTAAACTGATTTTAGATTTCAAACCCGTATCTGTCTTTAAATATGACAGCACAGTGAGATTGGAGTCTTACTATCTGCATCAAATGTGGACTGTTAATTCTTCAACTCAGGCAACACGTCACCTCGTGCAATATCTCGTGCAGAACGGGAGAGGAAGGTCAGCATGCGGTTACATCGCGGGGCGCCTGCCAACGTGTCATCTTCCGACCTCACAGCCCGCCACGACCAGTCGAGAATTTCAACATCCCAGGTGAGCGCACCATCTGCAGCAGCTTTGGCTTGGCACACACAGGATGTGTTAAACTAATTTATTCATTAGAAATCAACAGTATGAATAAGCCCCTCTGTGATACCGAACTCAAACCAAACCTATGCAGACATTAACAAAAAAAAACAAAAAAACAAATACAGTAACAACAAAACGGAATAATCTCTACAACTTACGAGGCTATGCATTTAAGAGATGCACCTATTTAAACAATGGCTCAACAAAGTAGTCTTTTAGAGGTAGTGTTATGTGCACATTGTAGATCTTTGTCCAACTTTGTTTTTAAAGTGTGTTTTAAATAAAGTTGCNGTAGTCTTTTAGAGGTAGTGTTATGTGCAGATTGTAGATCTTCGTCCAACTTTTTTTTTAAAGTGCGTTTTAAATAAAGTTGCAGCAGGTAGACTAGAATAATGCTTGATTTAAAAAATGCCCATGTTAAGTACTGAAGTCTGTCCTGTGTTATCAGGTATCTCAGTAACAGGCAGTTTGTGTGTATTAATCTGCATGCCTTGCATCTAATAATGGATGGTCCTCCTTCTCCACACTTCTGACACAAAATATGGAGGAAATTATGGCAAAATAAAGCCTTGGTAAACAAGCAAGTTATCTTTCTGAGTTTTATTAAGCTGATAGATCAGGGAGTAAATGCGATAGAAAGCAGTGCAGCATTTTTGGTATAAAAGGATCAAAGAATCATTTTCTAGCATGAAAAAATGAATGTCTCCGCATACACACAAACATTTATCAGTAATAACATCAGCTGTCTGCACATTGTTTGCATTGTTCTTCTATCTGGCACACACAGAGCTGGTTCTTTATTATCATGAGTAAGAGTGAGACTTCTCTGCAATGACGACAACAATCCATATCTAAGGGCATATCGTACAAAGTATTATTGTTTACATTATATCTAAGCACATTTTACGTATGACCTGAAAATTAAATCGGCCTCAGCACATGGTCCATTAGTAGCTTCCTGTGTGAGTGTGAACTTAATCACCGGTTCCTCCTCTTGAATCTTTGTGGCTTACAGGTCAGCGTGCCGTTTGAGCATGTGGGGAAGTGAAATTCCTCGGCTCTGCATGCAAGTGAAAATGACAGGTGAGCTCTGGCTTCACGAAATTTGTCCTTTACCTGCTCAGCTAATGTCCTGTCTCACCCATGAAAACATTTCTATCTTTTTTTTTCTTTTTCTTTTTTCAGGGCTCCAAGGAGTATTTGCCGCAATGTTTTTTTTTTGTGTTTTTTTTCCCCCTTTGTCTCCACACCCACCCCTCCTCCCGTTTAATGAAATGCCGATTTGTTAAAGGACGTGTCGCTCTTTGGAACAAGACTGTAAACCTGTCAAGGATTCAAAGAAATACATGAAGTTATCCAACCTGCATTCTGACGTGGACCCTCTTTTCTGAACCCTGGATCACTACCACAATACGAAAAGCTAATGACAATGCTGCACTTTGCCAGTTGCTCATTCCTGCCCTCCTTTTCCTCAAAACATTCCCTCAATTCTCTGACAAATGTGAAAAACTGTCTGCATCAAAGGAGCAAATGGGTATCAGGGACATGCATGTTTCTTATCAAAGGCTGACAAAGACTCGGTAATTTGTTTTAACTTGGCAACAGTAACTTCAGTAAATGCCATCTTCATTTTTCATGGAGACGCGTTAAATTGGAGTTTCAATTTCCAATCTTTGCCTTTTCTTTGTGTTTTTAAGAAACAACAGCTTAAATAGAAATATTACAGAATTTTTAAAATGGGGATGTGTAGATGAGATAATAGCGGACAAGAAAGGCAACTTTGAAAAGGATAAGTAAGTAAGTGATGTTTTAGGTGTCGAAATGTTTCTGGTGAAGTGATTGCTTGCCCTTCATCCAATTTTGTGATGAATTACTGTCCTTCAAAACTTTGCCATCAAAATCTTCAGCACCCTTCTCTTTTCCTGTTTTAACTTGAGTGTTTTCTTTACATTTAATGTTAGTGGGTAAGGTTAAGTACGACTGGATTTTGGAAGGACACACTCCCAAATCTTGAGGGAAGCTCCTCAGGAAATTCTCAGCATACTGTTATTTAACCAGAATCCGTGGCAGCCCCATTTTGGCTGCGGAAATAAAAATTTTAAAAAGTGGCTGCAGTTTTTATGGTTCTTAATATTACTTTATTTTTTATTCTTTTATTAGAGGCTATATGGGAGGGGAGGAGGGCAAGTTCTGTTAATGGTGACATTTTTTGGGGCGGGTTGGGTCATTGGATTTTCTTTTCTTTTTTTGTTTACTCCACTGTAAATATTTTTTTAATTATTTCAATGTAAAGCCAAATTGTGGTTTATTTGTTGTAAAGGTGTAAAGTAGAAAAATGCATACTAATGACTAAATAGGGTCTGAATTCGTAATTGGGGGCATTTAAAAAGTATTAAACTTGGGGGATGGGTGACTGTTGCCGTGCCAGCTGGGTCATCAAACAGTTTCTTTGTGTGAATGTGAGCAAGTGTGTGATACAGCAAATCCCTGCTAACAATAAAGCCACATCCTGTATGCATGTTATCACGTTTAAATTTGTCCTATTTATGCAAGACTTGTTTATTTGCCTGTCTTTCTTGTAACTTATGAGTATCTTTATTTTATTATTTCTTTGTTCTAATTCTGCTTGTCCACCATATGCTGTACTGCAATACTAGGGACTTTTAAGTATTCCTTCTGCCATAATTATATATTAATAGCTTGATGTCACATTTGGATTTTAACCTTTTAACCCTGATGATGTCATTCAGAGGAAAGCATAATTGGTGCAACTGCAGGGATTTTTGTGTGCATGTGGCAGTGTACTGTGTGTAATTACCTTTGTACAGGCCACCATGACCCAGTGGCATTGTAACTTTTTGGGACGATGTACAAGAAGATGAGGAGGGGAATTTCACTTTGTGTATTGTGTACTAATATCCTGTACAGTTCTTTAACACACTTTATTTACAGTATTTGTGTATATTTTATGAAGTAATAAAAATTGATAACGTTGCTGACGACTGTTTCTTGATAATCTTTTGCGCAGTCCTTGGTGTGGAAGGTTAGAAAAGGTGTGTTTGTCTTCGTAGGGAGGAGGGGGGCTGGACACAAATGGACTGCATTACGTTACGTTTATAGTGAGAAAACAGTTCTACCGAATCCTATCTGCGCATGCGCATTGAGCAGTAGCTACTAGCGGCTGCTGTTGACACAGCGCGGCTGATGTGGGGGACGCAACGCTACGTGTTTCATCGTTAGAATGAAAATGTCCAGAAAACGCTGTGATTAAGAGTAAAGCCCCTCAAAGGCGCCCGTTTTATTGCCCCTTATATGGACAATGAAAACAACCCCTGGACGAGGAAAGTTTGCTAACACAGGCTAACGTTGGCAGCGCTCCTAACAGTTGAGGTTTGGCTCAGCTGTCGACACTTCCCAGCTTTTATACAGGGGGAGGTTTCCGGGGTCCAGACTGTTATGCAGTGATTGTAAACGTGGCGGATTATCGATTGAATGGTTGCTTTTTACCTAGTAACTTTTTGTAGATTTGCATTCAGCTTAAAGATAATGAGCTAAATACACGCTTGGACTGGAACCAGCGCAGGGCAAACAACTGCAGAGGTAAGCACAGCAGAATACACACCAGCAATCACCCGCTGCTTCTAGTTTGTCCGTTTTGTGTGTTTCACCACTTAATCTAAGCGGTGTTTGGATACGTGGTACCATTGCTGATTTTTTTTTCTTGGATTTGACCTTTTTTATTATTATTTAATATTTTTAGACAGATGTACTGTGACGTGTTGGCCTCTGTAAGTTTGAAACGGGGGGAAGCCTGCTTTGTTCTTCTTGGTGAAATGTATTGCAGGAGAGTTTAGCTTTGTTAAAATTATTTGGGTTTTCTTCTTCTATCTCAACATAGCCACAGTGATCTGATGCGTTAGTTTTGGGCAGCCTGAAGATTTATTGCTCATCACAAAAACTACTGGTTCAATTAAGGTCAAAGTACAATAAATGTTTAGAAAGCCACCCACGGATTTAATCAGCGAGATTAATACGGTGCCTCTGTGACTTTTCCAGTGGCCTACAGACACCCTTCGAGTTGTTATTGTGTGCACTTCCTCCTGATGATCTCCACTGGCATGTTTTGACTGGTTTTCACTCATTAAACAAATCATGCTTTCCTGGCTGTATTGAAAAAAAGATGATACAAGAAGTGGTTAGACTACCCCTCAGTCTTAGGAAATAAGAAGTTCCCATACTTTTATCAGTTTTTACACAGAAAATAAGATGATAAATATTCTAGATTCTTAAAAGGCATGACTGGTTTTCTAAACCAGCCTTAGCTGAGCAGAAAAAAACCACATCCTCACTGGTTTTTGGTGTACATAGGATTTGCCTTAGCTCTTTCTTTGCTGAACCCTGTTCTGATANAAAAACCACATCCTCACTGGTTTTTGGTGGATTTGTCTTAGCTCTTTCTTTGCTGAACCCTATTCGGATGTGTGTGTGTGTGTGTGTACTGATATGCATTGTCACTAGCTGATTGAAGCGTTGGTAAGTAGCATGAGTCATCCATGACCACCCTGTGCACCAGCCTATATTTAGCTGGTGCACAGGGTGGGGTTTAGGAATCATTGTGGAAATTAGTTTTTCTTTGAACAATCAAATGATCGCCTTCCCGGCATCCACACCAAAACTCTTGACGTAATTGTCAAGATTAAAGGACCAAGATATCCTGTTTGATGAGGATGGTGGCACATCGAGCGCCTGTCTGGATCCTTGTGCCATTCTGATCTTTAGTTTGACCTGTCGAGCTGTGATGCACACGTTTATTGTATTTTAAGACCAGTTTGCATCCAGTTTGTGGAATTAAACAAAATCTTAATTTACACATTTATCTATGTTCTGGTATGATTTTGTATATTTTTTTTATTTACATTCTAGTTTATTCTCCACCTCAGTAATGCTTTGCAGGGTTTACGTGAGGCTTCATGGTGTTGAACTTGTTTTGCCTCTGAGGAAGTGTGTTAATACCACGTCTACGCTTCTCCCTGCTTTGAGGAAAAGGGGAGAAAATAAATCTGCAGATCTCAGCTCATATCTTCATGCAACCTCCCGGTGCATGTGGTTCTTTACAAGCTTCTCCTCACCCACCTGCCTTATGCCACATCTTTTCACTCTTGATCCAANTTACAAGCTTCTCCTCACCCACCTGCCTTTTGCCACATCTTTTCACTCTTGATCCAACATCACGTCTGCGTGGTCTCTTTTGCATTTTAGATCTGTGCACTGTCCTACTTTTTTTTTCTTGTTTTTTTTCCACTCTAACATCAGCAGCAGATTTAGGTCACAGCACAGTCTTGTGCAGGTCTGTTGAGCTCCGTTTATGCATTGCCATGTTTTATTCAGGCTTTATAACCTGGAGCATGAGCTTGTGCAACTGATTGTTGTTAAATGATTACTCATTGCTGCTAAATAAGACTGCCTAGGATGAATTCGTTTGAGTCGCATCAAGCATGGTTACTGATGAAGTCCCCTTTCTTCATACAGATGAGTCAGCTTTGGTGGCGAGAAAAACGCCTGTCGGAGAGGTTGGGGAACGATTCTCCCAATGGCCTCCCTCCAGGTTCTCCAGCCACTTTGGCCCCACAGAGATCCAACTCCTCTTGGGCCCCCGAAACCCCATTGGTCACACCAGATGAGCCATTTTTCCTCATGACCTCCACTGCCCAGGCTATATCAGGGTTTTTTGTCTGGACAGCACTACTGATCACATGTCACCAGGTAAGAGATGAAAGTTTGGAATTTCAAGATGCTGTTGTTAGCAGGCAAGAATTGATAAGAGATTTCATTCATTCATTCAGCTTGTTTAAAAACTCTACATGCTGTATGTAGCCTAATGTAAAGTGTGTGTGAGGCCACAGTATTTGGACAGAGACGTAAGCCAGTGTTTTACAAACTGTATATCTTGCAGTCTAACCACTGTTTGCTCTCTTTTTCTGACAAAAGAGAAAAAAAGGCGAACAGAGTGCATCAGGAATGTGTTATATGCATGTTCATCAAATACATGAATGTTTTATGCTTTTAAAGTCTTGCACCCTATGTGAAGAGCTCTCCTACTTTTATTTTTCTTTCCATTTTTTTGTCTAGCCTTATTATTTAAAGCCCATTCACTAAAGCATGTGGATATGGGACAACAATGGTTGAAAGTGAACTCTATTCTTGTGAATAACAAAGGCGGGGTTGACTGTACTGGATTTTTCTTTTAGGGAGATTTGCCACAACATAAGTTGGACTTACAGGTGACAGTCTGCTGGAAACCTGTGGAGATGGATGTCGGGGAACAACATACACAAACACATTAATGTTTTAGCATGATTTGGATTCAGGATGTTAAGATAAGGTTCAACACTCTAGTTTGGGTCAGATGAAGCTGATTAGGCCTTTAAACTTACCTGTAGTGAGTGAATTAAAGAAGTCCAGCTTTAGCTGCTGCTTGTCTGCAAATGTTACTGAGATGTTTTATGATTTCAAGGTATATAAAATAAATCTTTACAGTTAGTGGAACTGATCACTTTTGTTCTGTTTGCACTATTTAGTTTGGTTTTTGGGGTATAGTAATCCAGTGTTTAATAACCTCTGTGTCAGAGANACTTTTGTTCTGTTTGCACTATTTAGTTTTTGGAGTATAGTAGTCCTGTGTTTAATAACCTCAACCTCTGTGTCAGAGCGAGCTATAATACCTTGTTTGTTGAATATTTGTCCTCCACTGTGTACCGATGCTCTTCACATTCAGGGTTAGAGAATAGTTTGCTGTCACTGAGGCAACAGGAGCTCCTAGTTCACCAACCTCATCATCAATAAGCAGGAGGCGTGTATGTTTGCATGCATGCGCATGTATTTGAAGCTGAGAGGTCACCTAGCAACAACACTTATGAGGATACTGCTTCACTTGCCGTGTTGTCACCCAGTGTTTGTCATGTTACCCGAGGTGTGTGTCTGTTTACAAGCCAGGAAAGGTGATCGGTGTGAGCATTGTGTAAGTGGAAAAGCAGACAGAGTTACCGGTGACAAAAGGTCCGCCCCGCTCTTCCTATCGTCTGCTGCTGTGAATAGGAGTGATAAAAGCCTGGTATCAATTTCCTAAAACAACCCCCACATGTTGGTGCGCACACACAACACACACCCTGCAGGCTGACACTATTACCTGACTTGGAGAGGTGTATACTGTCTGCACAGATTTAAGTTTCACAACAGTGTTTAGTTCCAGCCTGCTAGTCTATCAAATATATTCTAAGCTGTTTTCACACAATTCCAAAGCCAAATTGGCTGTTTTTGCACAGCCGATCCCCCCAAAAGTGTTTAAACTCCTCAAGAACACCCTGCATCCAAGCCTTTTAACACAGAAAAATGGATATTTTTTTGTAAAGTTTGCTTTTTCTTTGCGTTTTGGTCTTATTTCCACACACACATACAGTTTTACGTCAAAAGTCCATCCATTTTCAAGATACTTACATACTCGTTCTTCACTGTTGACATAAAGAANATTTCCACACACACATACAGTTTTACGTCCAACCATTTTCAAGATGCTTACATACTCTCGTTCTTCACTATTGACATAAAGACATCCAAAACCATTGACTTACTGTTAACACAGGGACCTTGATTGCCTGTGTGTGTTCATTTACATCATGTGATGTGAATTTTTAGCTGCAAATATGGACATGGAATAATTCTTAAATAAGTTTAAATATCTGAATTTATCACTTTATCACATTTTTATCTCCTCTCTCTTTTTTCCTTCTTTTTAGATCTACATGCACCTACGTTACTACAGCTCTCCAAATGAGCAGAGGCACATAGTCAGGATCCTCTTCATAGTCCCCATCTATGCCTTCGACTCCTGGCTCAGCCTTCTATTCTTTACCAATGAGGAGTATTACGTGTACTTCGACACGGTTCGAGACTGCTATGAAGGTAAGCAAACAAAGTCATACACTGCAATGAGGTCAAACAGACACGCTACAGATCGGCCTTCAATACAACGATCAGACTGAGTGTTTTGTGTTGCAGTGAATGTTTTGACTCACGTTGGAAACAAGGGAGTGAGGATTTATGAGTTGTGATGCCCCACTGGCAGATGGCCTTTGTAGCGTCTTCATTTACAAAGGTTGCCATCTTTGTTCTCACGTCTCCATGGCCTGCTGGGATTGTAGGGGAGGGGAAGCAGTTTCCTAGCAACTGTGTGAAAATGAGTACATTTTTTAGATTGCATCTCACTTTTGAGCAGATAAATCATAACTTGTCCTTTTTACGGTTATTATTACATCATTACTTGTGTTTATTTTATTTTAAAGGAATACACTCACGGCCACCTTATTAGGTCCACCTTGCTAGTACTGGGTTGGTCCCCCTTTCCCTTCAGAACTGCCTTAATTCTTGGTGTCATGAGTTTGACAAGGCAGAAAAATTCCTCAGAGGTTTTGCTCCATCNACTGCCTTAATTCTTGGTGTCATGAGTTTAACAAGGGAGAAAA
>CM047976.1:11393733-11430156 GCA_026261665.1 Melanotaenia duboulayi
TCAGTTTCTTGATCTTAGCTGACAGGAGGTGGCAGGTGGTGTTTCTTCTGCTGCTGTAGCAGGTTGAACTTGTGTGTATGGATATGGTACTCGTGGTTGGAACCAGTGGTTATCTGAGTCACTGTTGCCTTTCTAGCATCTTCAACCAGTCTGCCCATTCTCCTCTGACATCAACAAGGCGTTTTCATCCGGACAACTGCTGCTCATTGGATAGTTTCACTTTTCCAAGCCATTCTCTGTAAATCCTAGAGATGGTTGTGGGTGAAAATCCCAGTAGATCAGCAGTTTCTAAAATACTCAGACCAGCTTGTCTGGCACCAACAACTGTGTCACATTCAAAGTTACTTTAATCCTCTTTCCTCCCCTGATGCCTGTCCATGTCTACATGAACGAATGCATTGAGTTCCTGCCATGTGATTAGCTGATTAATTATTTGTGTTAACAAGCAATCTAAAGGTGAATGTAAATACAAACCATGCTGATGTGATTAAGCCAACAAAGAAAAACAAATAACTGGTTTCCTGTTTGATTACAGTTGGGGTTTTGTTACGGACATTTGCCCCCATTTTGACACAAACAATTAACTCAAAATATTTACTGACACATACGTTGATCAGTGGTTTGATCAAAAGGTGGACATTAACTCAAAGTAAGTGTTTGGTTAGTGTGTTGTATTGAGCTGTGTTATCTGTGGTTTGTGTTGTAGAGACTGGAATTATAGGGCAGGGAGACACCTGAGACCTCTAGTATTTACTAATCTAACTAAAATGTGTAAAGTCGGCTTCTTGTAAATGTTTGTTTGTGTTCAAATCTGATTGCTATGTTTTGATGCTTGTGTTAAACTTGCGGCTTACAGCTTAACTTTGATAATGATGAAGTTGCATTAATCTTTTATACATACATCTTTTCTATTTTTGTATAAACTATCTTGCATTTTACAGTTTAATTTTACTCTTTTCTTTTTTTTTTGTCTGACATTTATGCTGCTGTAACGCTGAATTTTCCCAGTCTGGGATTAATGAAGTACATCTGACTCTGATACTTTGTTAGGCCTTAATTAAATCAAATTAATGGCTTATATCAGAACTCCAGTGCTGGTTAAATTGTCTCACTCTTAAAACCAACAGCATGGTCTTTTCAGCAAACGACTGAAAACTTGTAATGACAAAGCAGAGGAAAGCTGTTTAAAAGTAAGATGAGAAAAATTGATCATATTGTGAAACAGCTTTTGGAAGTTAACACACGACAGAACAAAAACCCCCATCTGATTGCGAAGGAGTTGCAGGACGAGATCAGTGATCCAAAGCAGAACTGGAAACATAGTCCCATGCCTCAAATAGCATTGCAAATCTTTAGATGCAATTAAATTTAACATGCTGTTCGTGCAGGACAATATGGAAACATTTTTGATTTGGAAGTCATATATAAGGGTGATTGCCAGATGATTGTTAAATCTAGTAAAGAACAGACTCTTGGCAAGCTGTGTGAACCAAAGAGGAGATTACTAAGTGCTGATGTAGTAGGATGGAGAAACTTGCACAACTGCTGAAAACCTCATCGCTAAGGAGGCTTCTTTTTTCTTTGCTGCTAAATACAATCGATTAAACCGTTCATGTCGACAGTCTTTTATTAAAGCTCCCCCACCATAGTGTTTTAGGCTTTGTTTTTACAGTTAAAGATCTAGATTAATGACTTAACATGTGTTTGTCATCGTTTTACTCACGAAATGCACCGCTGGTCTCCTTCAACTTTAAAGGCGTATCCATACATTTTTGAGTGGATAAAAAAAATGTGATTATGCAACTGTGACAAAGCCAGCACTGTGCTGCTGACTGTGTTCTGGCAAATGTTTTCAGTCGGCTCAGCCACTTTCCACAGTGAAAACGAGAGCTCGGGCAGCAGGGAGCTGGTGTCTGTGGGTTACTCCTAAATCAGCCTGCTAACACCTGGGGCAGCAGCTGAAAAACATTCTGCTCACTCAGGAACAGCAGACGCTTCCACCAGTGTGGCCCTGTTATGTTTATTTAAACAGCACTGTTCAGCAAAAAGACCGATAAATTATTCAACTGTTGTGTGTGTTATTTGGGATAACTACTCATAATGTAAAGATATAGCTGGATGTTTAAAGATGTAAGCAGATGGTGCCCAATATGTTTATGTCATCATAAAAATGGTTTTAAAAACCAAAGCATGTTGAGGAGTCAAGTTCTAGTTTAGTTCCTAAGTACAACTACGAGTAACTAAATAATTTATTCCAATTAAGTTTTAAATGAACTGCTATGTACAGGATTTTATTTCTTAAAGCTTTGTCATGATATTGCGAAACCAACCAGAATTTGAGGCTAAATTTATTAAGCTAACATGAAATCTAACTAGTAGTTGGAAAGGACTTAAAGCAGGGCTACTTAATTCGGTCCTACGAGGGCCACAATCCAGCAGGTTTTCAATGTATTCCTGTTTCAATACACATTAATCAAATTAAATGGATATAACAGCCAATCAAGTTNATCAAATTAAATGGATCTAACAGCCAATTAATTACTGCGCAATGACTCATTAATTTGAGTCAGGTGTGTTGGAGCAGGGATACATTGAAAACCTGCTGGATTGTGGCTCTCGTAGGACTAAACTGACCTGCGAGAATATGTGATACAGTTTAGTGGCGTAATGGGAAAAAAAAATATTTTTTTTTAGTTCTACATGTTTATATGTTAACAGGTGTGAGATTTAGAGTAAGCAGACTTTGTTCCAGTCTACATAAGCATCCATTCATTTATTGCTAAGTGTTGCTTTAACATGTGTAACTCTGTGTAACTCTTGAATCTTTGAAAACTACCCTTCAGGGTCAGTTTCCAGGATATGTTGCCATGGTGATGTGCTTCAGGAAGTTATGAATCAGCTTTGTGACGCAGAAAATCCAGAGCTGAACCTGAAATTACCTCAATAAAAAACACTTTTCCTGCTTCGTAGCACATCCCTCTGGTGTAGCTAGCGGTTTCAGATTACATTTGTATAAATTCAACGCTACAAGTTATTTATTGGGTTTATAATAGAATAATTCTTCCAGATGAGCCAGTGATCCTAAACCACTTTCGTTATGTCACCCCCTGCAGCCTTTGTCATCTACAACTTCCTGAGTCTGTGTTACGAGTATCTGGGAGGAGAGAGTGCCATCATGGCCGAGATCAGAGGCAAACCTATTGAGTAAGCCTCGTTTACTGCCATCTTCCCCTTTTTTTAATTTCAGTTACTTCTGCTGCATTACTCAGTTACTTTATTTTATCTAGACAGCCACTAACTTTTCCAGCTACATTAACTTTCACCTTACTTTAGGTCAAGCTGCATGTATGGAACCTGTTGTCTGTGGGGAAAGACCTACTCTATTGGATTCCTCAGGTTTTGCAAACAGGTAGGGGGGCCTTCTTTTTTCCTTATTCTGCACTGTTAAACATAAACAACAATCATCTGTCTTCTACAAACCTTTTGAAATGATCTTTATATCCCTTTCCAGAGGGTATAAAATGAAACTTGCCTCACTGCTCTTCTGGGGTTATCCAGCTACAGAAACGGTCATGTCTTTCTCTTTTCCCTTAGGCTACCCTCCAGTTCTGTGTGGTGAAACCTCTGATGGCAGTGATCACCGTCATTCTTCAGGCCTTTGGCAAATACAAAGATGGAGACTTTAAGTATGTCCTAGCAGCACCTTATTCTCACAATGTCGAAAATCACACGTAGTCCAAATCGTCATCTTGATAAACTAGAAGTCTTTTACCGTGTGTGCTTAGTATCTGACAAAAAGTTAAAGTCTAGTTGTAAATTAAATTGGTTAATTATGCTGCTTCCTCATATTGTGTTGTTATTTGATCCTGTGTCTGTCTCCTCCAGCGTGGCTAGTGGCTACCTGTATGTCACTATTATCTACAACATCTCTGTCAGCCTGTCGCTTTACGCACTCTTCCTCTTCTACTTCGCTACGCGGGAACTGCTGGTCCCTTACAACCCTGTGCTCAAGTTCTTCATGGTCAAGTCGGTCATCTTTCTCTCTTTCTGGCAGGGTAAGTTTTACACACTTTAACTTCAATCCTAATACCCCTTTTTTCCTCATCAGTCTACACACAAAGAAGTAAAACTAAGGGTTTTGTTGGTTAGTATTTAACTCCTCTCTAGTGGAGATTAGAGAGGCTGCCATATGTCAGTAGTTGGGGGGATTAAGGGTCTTGCTCGGGGGCTTCCAGTGGTTCACTTTTGTTGGCTCACCTGGAACTTTGAACCAGTCTCCCTGAGTGAATGATGGTAAATTTCATGAATTTTTCATGAAAATTTCATGTTGTCATGAAATTTCAAGACCCGGTCAATTTTATAGTTATAAAGTTAATAGTGACCAATTGGCAAACAGCATCCAAAAGTTTTTTTTTTCCAATTTAGGGAGAGTAAATTCAATCTAAGAGGAACATACATGTAAAAATTATCTGTGAGAACAAGCACTAAACTTCACTGTATTTCTACAAGAGGCTCTTTAGTTGTGGAAAGATACAGTGAAGACATCAAAACATCTCCAACAACTGGTAGATTTTAGCAAATTATAAAATAAAAAAAGATTAAGTTAAAAGATATAAAACAATTATTTAGGTTTATTGAAAAAAAATGTTTGTTGTGCATTATGATTGGGTATTATTATAATTGTGTATTATGGTATGATGAAATGCTGCAATATTTAACTAATTGTAGGGGAAAGGGTTTAGGACTACATAAGTATTTCATTTCATACCTGTTTCAAACTTTAAAGCTTTGATTTTGTGTGTCAGATGTTCACCCTTTTTTTCTTCAATACAAATAAAAGAAAAAGAAATAAATAAAAATTGCATGCAGCAGAAACTGTAGTTGTTCTGGCTTTGTGTGACACAGGGATGCTGCTGGCCATTCTGGAGAAATGTGGAGCTATTCCTCAGATCAGCTCAGCCAACTTCTCTGTGGGTGAAGGAACGGTTGCCGCCGGCTACCAAAACTTCATCATCTGCATAGAGATGTTCTTTGCCGCCATTGCTTTGCGCCATGCCTTCACTTATAAGGTGTACATGGACAAAAGGCTTGACTCGTACGGTAAGTGATGTGTGTGGGAGTTAAGTGAGTTCACACAGCTGTACTGGTATGGCCTGATGTCAGCAGTCTTTCAGAACAGCTCTAACTTCTCTATGGGTCCCCTCCTGTTTCACTTTGATTCCCATTCTAACACAATGACTGCTATGACTAACTCTTCTTTCTTCTACTGTGTTTTCTATACCTTCATTTTCAACTTGACTCTCTTTTGTTCCTTGTCTCTCTTTGTCTCTTTTTCCCTCTTCCTCACTGTGCGGCGCTCACAGGCTCGTTTCCTATCTATGGACAATACGGTAGGTCTGATGTTGGCTGTTTTCTTTCTGCTGTCTGTGTTTGCTCATGGTTAGAAACCCATCCCTGCACATTTCTTTATTATGTGAATATTCTGTAAGCTTTGTATTATTATTTTAACCTTGGAAACAGTAAGCATCGAGCTGTTTTTTTTCTTCCTTAAATTCATTTTGCTGTCAGATCCATCCAGCCTTTGGTCATACCTCATTTCTATTTTTGTTCTGAGTTTCGTTCAGTTTGTGTTTCTACCCAAGCTGGGTATGCAAGTGGATGCAGCTGATTTTTATGTTCAACAGAAAAGCTATAGCGGACATGTGCAAGGTGAGCCAGACATGAGCAGAATTTATAACCACTAATGAAGACCGTGCATGCCTGTTAATGACCAGCTTGGTTCAGACTTGCTCTGATGTCTTGATGAAATGTGTAACGGTAGCACTGGGAGATCAAGACGACTGCAGTTTTTAGAGCCAGGTGTCGTCTCGGGGAATGATGAAAATGTCTGACCTTTACCTGATTTTACAGCTTAGTGGTTTAGATATCAGTTTGACCGTATAATGTTAGAAAAGTTGTTCTTGATTGTGTTTTTCTGGTGTTAGGTGTTTGTTGTTTTCTAAGAGTAGATGTGTGGTTAATGATGGTTTTGTCAAAACGTCATTCAGTGTCTGGATCATAAATGACAGCGTTCAACACCAGCATTATAGCTCTTATCTGCTAGTTTGTTTAATACAAAAACAAACAAACAAGGAGGATGTGAACCCTGAAAGTGTATCAGTAATCAAAGAATTAATTTCTCTCTATTTGGCTAAAATGTCTAGAAGAATCTAAACAAATTGGTTGCCTTATTCCTGTCCTAGAATATTTAGTTTGTTTTTGGTCTAGTGGCAGAAACAGCAGATCTCTCATCTGATCACCGATATGAGTCACTTGTCTCTGTTATTGGGAGCAATCCTTTTCTCTCAATCATGTCAAGTCGAGACAACCTCAGTTCCCCAAAGTGCTGTACAAAGCATCATTAAAATAAAAATGTTGGCCTACCACTTTCATCCTTCCCTCCTCGTATCCCTCTCTCATTGTCTCTTAATTAATATCCCAAACTTTACGTCCCACTTCCAGGTCGCTGCGCCCCAATGAAGAGTATCTCCAGCAGCTTGAAGGAGACCATGAATCCAGGGGACATGGTTCAAGATGCCATCCATAACTTCTCCCCAGCTTATCAGCAGTACACCCAGCAGTCCACACTGGAGCGAAGCGGCGGGCCGGCCCTGTCCCGCAGCCACAGTAACCTCAGCACCCGCGGAGACAACGAAAAGACCCTCCTGCTGAGCTCTGACGACGAGTTCTGAGACTGAAACCCACTCTGGGGTTCACACAAGTCCTGTTGCCCTTACTAAATTATTATGAAGCCATGTGAGACGAATCAGATCATTTTGTTTTAGTTTTCATTTTAGATAGCAGTGGAAGCTCAGATCTGTCAGATTTATGAAATGGGTGGGATGTGACATGCAACAACAGAAGTAAGATGTTTTTATGAGTTTAAGGGAAAAGAGTGCTGCAGCAAGAAAAGAAAGCATAGGAAGAGATTTTAGAAATAAAGTTAACAAGCAGTGAGGTTACGAGTGTTATATGTGCAGTTGTGGTTCTTGGCTGTTACAGACAGAAATATTATATCTTCATCCACTAGCTGAAAATGGGTCAGTACAAACGACTATAGCAGCTAAGTAGTGCACTTTATAAGATACGGCAAAAAGGTTGTCACATAAATACCAGAAAAAAAAAACGAGTTTGATTTTCATCTAAAGTAAATGGCTTCAAACATTGCCAAAAATAAAGCAGAACCTAGTGCTTTACTCTGCCTTCAACTTTAGAATTGCTTTATAGTCAAGCAAAATCTTTAAACTGCTGGATTTCATTCTGATACAAATAATTATTTTATATTTAAGGTTGTATTACCTGGAACTCATTTAAAATTAATTTGTTGGAATATTAATCTAGAAATGTTATAAATATGTTGTGTATTTTCTCAATATTGTGGGTTTTGCTTGATGAAGTGACTCAAAAGTGTCATATTGAGTTTGACTGTTGGTCCGTCTCATGTAGAGTATTGTTTGTGGAGCACTGAGACAACAGCTGTACAAGAGTCCTTTTTTTTTTTGCGTAGGCAGACAGACTAGCAGAAGGATCGCGCCCACGCAGATTACAGATTACTGAAGAGGCGACGCTTCCTACGTAGCTGACCCAGCTGTGATATGCTGTGCACTGTAATCTGATAATTAATTGTCTTTGGTGCAGCATAGTTCAGGCCTGCCTCTGCTGGTACTGCTTGTAATGACATTAATGCTGTAGCAGTAAAAGGGGAGGACGTTAATCATTACAGACAGAAAAGGCTGTGCAAAGATGTGTTTGTGCAGACAAGGCTTTAAATCAGATTGGATTTATTTTCTAAATATATATTATTTATGCACACAAAGAATTAGACTCTGTACTTGAATATATGGGCATGGTAAAGTTGCAAAATGTGTACAGGGATGTGCAAAAGCAGTGGTTTGCTGAAGAGTAGCAGAGACTGCTAGTTTTTATCCCCTTTCTTCAGAAGTTGATATAACTGTTTAATTTAATTCTTCATATGACTTCATGTTTCTTATGCCTTTTTCTTGTGGCCAGTATATAACTGGCTTATGGTTGTAATTCAAAGTAAATTATTTAATGATGGAGTAAAGCAGTAAGCTGACAGGTAACATTAAGCTCATCGCTGCCTCTGAATGTGCTTTTCCAGACAGATTTTCCAGACTGCCTCAAGTTAGTAACTGTATGTAAAAACATGACATGATTTTACATTTTCTGTAAGAAATGAATGTAGAATTAACAGAAAAATGAACAAATTTGTGTCTACCATGTCCATAAGACAATAGTATTTGGTAGGCAGAAAACTGAAAGCATTTTATTTACATTTAGTTTGATGCGGTGATTGCTAAACAAAATCTCCCTTCCAGCCATCTCATGCTTGAATAACAAATGCACCCTTTGTGTGTTTTTCTGTTGAACTTAAGTTCAATTCAGGGTCAAGTGAATTTTGTTTTATTACTGTACATTCAGTTAGTGTTAATGAAAAATCAAAACTCATAACTCTAAATTGAGGCCCCTGCCTACAGAGTATCTGGCTCAGGCATTTTGATTTAAATATTAGTTGTGATATCATGTGTAAAGTCAGTCACATGAAGAGTGGTGTAAATAGTCAAAGCACTGTGAAATATTTAAAGTGAGGACTGTAATGGCATTTCTTGGTATAGTGCTTTGTTTTTAATACTCTTGATTATTTTAATTTTATATGTGCTCCTTTTACTTTTCTTTTTGTATACTTTTTATGTATATTGGTAATATGTTTGGATCCTGAATCATTTCAGTTGATGTTGCAAAGAAAATAAATTACAAATTGGGGAAAAAATATTTTGTCAGTTTGTAAAATTGGACGTAGTGCAGCAATTTTAAGTTTTACTACACATTCATTTAAAAAAATGCAGTCTGTGGATGACAGCTCAAGTTTTTTAATATTTTAGGACATTTACATGTACTTAAATTCAACAACAATGCAGTACGTTGATTGGCTAAGAATATGTCAATCTTACTTTGGGGGTGGAGCTGCCTTATTTTCCCAGCCAATCACAGGAACTTCCGCTCGCCGGTAAAAGTAGCTAACAACATCGCAGCCCCGTTTCATGCTGCGTCTTAATATTGTGCCACATTTTTTGGTAAATTTAATTTTTTAAAACCGAGATAAGGTTTGTAGTAATGTTCGTTTTTGAGCGACCATTTAAACTTTTAAGAAAGTGAGATTTTTCTTTATATTTAGTCAGCATTTGCTGTTGACACTTGGATAAGGGCGCATCAGATATAACTGCCAAGGCCAAAAACAGTACTGGCAACTAAAGATATTAAATTGTACAGTTAAATCATTTATTTATACCTGTGGATCGTGTGACAAGACAATGAGAGGTTCTTACAATGACAGAGACCGAGACCGTGGCCGTGACAGAGGGTAAGGATCCATATAAGTTAAATAGTCAGGATGGAGTTGCATCAACAATCACAGGTTGTTAGGTTTACGGTCGTGATGTAATTGCTACCGGTTTGTGCATAATACTGTTTTATTGTTGATGCAGCAATCCTCGATTTGGATCCAGCAGAGGTGGACCACCTCCGGGTAAAAAGTTTGGGAATCCTGGGGACCGTTTACGGAAAAAGAGATGGGACTTGGATGAGCTTCCCAAATTTGAGAAAAACTTTTACACTGAGCACCTGGAAGTGCAGCGAATGAACCAGGTACTCCATCACTCAAGCATCTACCTGATGTTCTGTACTGTGATAATGTCAAGTACATGCTGTTGAAGTTTTGGGGGTTATTCTAGTGGTTTGTTGTCTCCTTGTGTTAGTATGATATTGAGGAGTATCGTAAGAAGAGAGAAATCACCGTTCGTGGGTCAGGCTGCCCAAAGCCTGTCACCAGCTTTAATCAGGCACAGTTTCCACGTACGTCCACGCATTCATGTTTCTACATTTAATTAAAACAAAAGAACAACTAACTATTCATCTAAGTCTGCTGTGAGTGAAATAACCAAGTTCTATTCCCACATGCCAATCTAGAATATGTGCTGGATGTACTAATCCAGCAGGATTTCAAGGAGCCCACGGCCATTCAGGCACAAGGTTTTCCACTGGCACTCAGCGGGAGAGACATGGTGGGCATCGCTCAGACAGGCTCTGGAAAGACCTTGGCGGTGAGATACATCTTCTTCTGACCCTGAGCTTTAAAATATGGGTCCTCAAGTAGTAGCATCCACTAATCTTTCCCCTTCTCTTTCTTTAGTACCTCCTGCCCGCCATTGTGCACATCAATCATCAGCCCTACTTGGAGCGAGGAGATGGGCCTATTGTAAGCATAGCGAAAAACTACACTACTCACCTGTTTGATTTCAAGTGTTGTATTTTATGGAAAATTTCTAATACACTAAGCAGTGGATTGTTGTGGCATTAAACTTGTGTTCTGCAGTGCTTGGTGTTGGCTCCCACAAGGGAGCTGGCTCAGCAGGTCCAGCAGGTGGCATATGACTATGGAAAGTCATCCCGCATCAAAAGCACCTGTGTGTATGGGGGCGCGCCTAAAGGACCTCAGATCCGGGACTTGGAGAGAGGTAAAGAGAACAACCACGTCACTATTTGGATTAATGGTGTTTTGTTCGTGTCAGATGGTTATTTGTCCATGTCAGGCCACGCTGTAATAATATTACATCCTGAAACATCTGTAATTTGGCTCCACTAGGTGTTGAGATCTGCATTGCCACTCCGGGTCGTTTGATCGACTTCCTCGAGGCAGGAAAGACCAACCTGCGGCGGTGCACATATCTTGTTCTGGATGAAGCTGACCGCATGTTGGACATGGGCTTTGAACCACAGATTCGCAAAATAGTGGACCAGATCAGAGTAAAGCTAATGCTCGCTTACTTACAGTTTATGTATTAAGATTTCTGTTTTCTACAGAATTTTTAAGTATCTGTATCAATTATTTTTTACAGCCGGACAGGCAGACCCTTATGTGGAGTGCCACGTGGCCTAAAGAGGTCCGTCAGCTGGCAGAGGATTTCCTGAAGGAATACGTCCAAATCAATATTGGAGCTCTGGAGCTCAGCGCCAACCACAACATCCTTCAGATTGTTGACGTTTGTATGGAGAATGAAAAGGACCAAAAGTATGCACTTTGTGAATCATTTTAGTTTTATTTTTTTTATTTGTTGTTTCTTATTCTACTAATTTCCCCATAAAATTGATCACATAGTGTTTTGTGGGTTCTGAATGCTACTTTTCTAATTCTTTCTTTTAGTGTATATCAAAAACTACATCAAAAGAGATCATATCAGTCTGAAACTGCTGAGTTGCCAAGACTATCTCAAAATGTGTGTCTAGTGGCTGATATGGCTCATCCCAAACTCCAGGAAATGGGAAGTTTGGCATTTTAAAGGGAAAGTCAAATGAGAAAAATATACCATCAACATAGCAGCATGTAAATGTCTTCTAATAGACTCCCAACATTAAATGGAAAGCAAATAATGTGCTGTCATGCCAAAGTCTGAATGACTCTGCAGTTGTCACAGTTTAAGAGCTTCAGATCAGGATGGATGGCAACATAATACCCCGGTGCACAAACTATTTCATGTGAGGGCGTTGTGCTCAGAGCTGCAAACGTAAACACTTCTGTTCTTCACAGAAACCCACATATGTTGACCAACACACTCCATAAGATGCAGTGTAATGCATTCACCTTCATGTTTTCATAGCTATCTGAGTAATTTATAGTAATTACTAAAGGTAACTCCAGTTCTGTGTACTTGTCAGAGCATGGAAGGGAAACATTTTACTACCAGCAAGAGTGAAGGATTCAGTCACCTTATTATAGTGGCTCCAATCACATAAAAAAACCTGTTTAAACATGCAGCTTTTGGTATAAGAATGCCACCTGACACAGTATGGCCTCCTTCCCACTATGTTGTTTTACCAGTTTCTTTTAAGCGAAAGCTACCTNACCTGTTTAAACATGCAGCTTTTGGTATATGCCTGACACAGTATGGCCTCCTTACCACTATGTTGTTTTACCAGTTTCTTTCAAGCGAAAGCTACCAGGTGATATTAACCCATTTTTCTTCAGGTTGATCCAGCTGATGGAAGAGATCATGGCTGAGAAAGAGAACAAAACCATTATCTTTGTTGAGACCAAGAAGCGCTGTGATGACCTTACACGCAAGATGAGACGTGATGGGTAAGTAACTCCTCTCGGTTCAATAGAGTAGTACATTTTTTGTAATGCATTAGATATGAGCTTTTTAAAAATAAAGCGGTGATAGCTGATTGGTTGCTGCTTTGTCTTTTAGGTGGCCAGCGATGTGTATTCATGGTGATAAGAGCCAGCCAGAGAGAGACTGGGTTTTGTCAGGTACACTTGAGCTGATTTAACACTAAAAGCACCTTGTTTAAAGGAGTTTATAAAATGTGGGAACATTCACTGAGACAAACCAGTTCAATTATTCCCATCGCTATCAGTATTGTGTTTATATGTGGTGCATTGGGGCCAACAGTGTATCAGCACAAAAAGTACCATCAACTACAGGTGGCAAGCCCGTAACTATGACAACATGAAGGGATAGTCTGTTCCAATTGCGCTGTGAAGTCCATGCTTCCACATGTGCACACACATGCATCACATAACATGGACAAAATTGAAGATTTTGTTACACATGTACTGTCTGTGCAGCACATTTTTATTACGTGTATTAACCCATCTCTCAAATCTCATCACAGATTTCAGTCTGTTTGCTTTACATCGAGTCAGGTTGGCTCTCACATCAGTCTCGCAAACTTAAATGACAGACTGTTTCCAACTAGTCATTTAGTCATTTCCACATTTGACACATTTGACCAACAGGCAGACGCAAGGTCTTGAATCGAACATAGTGCAGATTAAAAGATGCTCTTCGTGCACAAAGTGTATGTACAGAGTAGGAAAAATGGCAAACCAAAAGCCATAACAATTTCCACTACTGATGAAGCATTTAGGTGTGTGTGTTCACACTTTTACCCACCTTCTTGTTACGGATAATCTGAGCATGCTTTGGGAGGAATTTAAATCTTGAGTTATAGATATTGCTGCATATTTGTAAAAGGAATTGTGTGTGTTGGAGTTTAACATTTCCATCACCAAGGATGTGGACACCACAGATTTTGAGTTGAGGGAGATTTTGTGTAAACAAAGGGAAGTTTTAGTTGCTCCCTTTGAAATAGTCATTTTAAATATAAATAATCATGTAAGAAGTCTAGTGCATTTATTTAATTTGGATATATATCTGGCTAGCTGTGAGGCCCCATGAAGACTAATTTATTATTTTTGACTTGCTGTCTTGCTTTAGTTTGTCTGTACCAGAACCAGACCATGAGTTTTCTCTCTTGCAGCCACAGGCAGCACCTTGAATTAGCTTGGACATTCCATGCACTCGTCTTCACGAGTACACAACCAAGCTGGAGACGATAAAACCTTTGGCCACTGTGGTCATTTGTAGCAACACTGATCATCCGTTAAACACTTCCATGTTGCTCTAAAAGGATCAATTTTTATTTATTTATTTTTTAATTTAGTCTAAAAACAAAGTTTCATCAGAACTGTTTTTTTTTCTTGTCTTTTGATGCCATCATTTCTTTTTCTGTGTGTGTGTGTTGCAGAGTTCCGTAGTGGCAAAGCTCCCATCCTCATTGCTACTGATGTGGCCTCGCGTGGTTTAGGTATGTCCTGTGTGCTCATTTGCACAGCAGATGCTCCCTCGGTATATGTAGCTCATACAGTATGTGATCATCCAATATGTTGAATTGTAATAATAAGAACAGTCAGGATGTGATGATTAGCTTCTTCACTACTTAAATTGTAGAGCTGGGTTAAAAAAAATGATTGATCAATTTCAATTAATCCAATATTAATATTAATACATTTTTATTTTTATCTATTTTTTTAATACGTTTCCTTTTCCGGTGACACCAGTGACCTATTCTCGAGCGGCTTACTGATGCTCAGCAAGATCTTAGGATACATATACACGATTAAAAGGTGGCTTTCATCCAAAACCGGCCTCTCTCGCTGAGATAATGCCAAATTTAGATTTGGTAATTGTTATTTGACACCCGGTGGATTACGTTCACAGCTGTGAAAAGGCATCTTTATGCTCAAAATCAGCTTCTTTTGCCGAGATTGTGGTAAATTTGTTTTTCTCATTCACCATAGGTTTACATTCAGCTATAAACTATTTAACAGTTTATTACATTACCAGCTAACGTTCAGACAGAGGGCCCTGTCATGTTCAACAAACACCAAATCTTTAGAAAATAACAGGAAGTGACATCACCATGCACGTACCTACTCTGAAATAAATCCGATAATGGACTGATATACGCAGATAATGATCTTTTGAATGTCCTATTTCAAAACTGCATGTAAACGCATCATATTACAGTTATCTGATTACTCCCAGATACCTGATATTCATGGCAGTGTAAACGGGCTCAGTTTCATAAAAATAGTTATCTGAGAATGTCTTTAATATTAAAGTTGGTGGTGTTACATAAATATCTGTAAATGAATCGATATTGAATTGAATGGAAAACAGACAGTTTCAGGAAATTAAGCANAGTTGGTGGTGTTACATAAATATCTGTAAGCGAATCGATATTGAATTGGAGAACAGACTGTTGTAAATTGAATTGATTCAGGAAATTAAGCGTGATACCCAGCTCTAGTAAATTGACCAAAAAGTGAACCTTAAACAAATAGATTTGGATTTTTTTTGTACATGATGCCTCTTAGATAACGTGTATCTACGAAATATGAGACATTAAATACAACTGAAACAGCAGATAGAAATGAAAGTGAATGAAGTGACTGTGTGAGGGTGTTGCTTGTAAAGCAGCCCCTTGCCGAATGGAAATCGACCTTTAACCTAATTCTGTGTTCATTTGTTTTCTTTTCATTTTGTTTTTGTTTGTTTCTAAGTCTCTCTTCCGGCACCTAGAAGCACACAGGCCCTCGGGAGCCTGCAGCCGGACCTAGGCATGACATATCGAAAGCTGATTCGGGGAGAGAAACAGCCTGATTAGTCAGTCCCAGAAAAGACACGACCTTCTCAGCTAAATAAAAACCTTGAACAGAGCCCACTAACAAAACAAACAACTCTCCCTGCTTCCAGGACACCTGGGCGATTGGGTGAGGGGGGGAAGTGGGGTAAGCCTAGGATGCTGCCGGGCTTCCAAAATTGACAATAGTGTTGGGGGCGGCTGTCAGACAAGAGGGACGAAGAGGGGGGTGTGGAGGAGGGTGGACTCCCTGCCATCATCAGTGCCGCACCATAATATGTTTTGGTTAGATCCCTTGGAATCACCCAGAGACTTCTTTCAAATTCTGAATCAGTCACAAAGTCCATGAGAAGACACATTTCTATTCTCTTTGCACAGAAAAATTGGAAGCTAAATTGCTTTAAAACGTAGAACTGAGAAGCAGCGATGTGAAGGACAGAAAAAGAGACGGCTGCCCTGGAAGTGAGGGTGGAAAGCAGCCAGACACCCCTCTGAACTGCCCCCTGATGCCAGCCCCCGACACCCCCCGACCTCTGACTGTGCCGGCTGGCCTCTCCCTCTGCGGACGTCATGTCTGGTCCTGGCTGGCAGGAGTCCTGGCCTGGAGGAACCACCTCTCTATAATCAGTTTCCCCCTTTTCACGTCCCTTTCTGTCTGTCCCTGATTACACTGGCTCTGCCTATCAAACTATCTCTCTCTTTCTCCGTGTTTTTTTTAAATGTTTCCTCTCATTCGTCTCCTTTTCCTGCCCTTTTCCACTCCAGTTTTTAGGGTTTCTTTTCCCCATTTCTGACTCTTTTTGTTGTCTCTTATGTCCCACTCTCCTTAACCGCTGTGGTCCTTCTTTAACACCTTGGCCATTTTCTTGGTATACATCATACCTGACCACCAGATCTGTAAAGTACCTGAGGAGCCTAATCTGACATTCCTCTCTCAGAATATGTCCACCCGTCCTCTCCTTTAGTGTCTGTTTCTTGTTACTGAACTTGAAATCAGGGCTCTATGCCACTGCCGTTGGGAGTAACCTAGGAGGCTTTCTGAACAACTCCCATCAATAAAAGCCCATCAGAACATCTTCCCACATCTCAGTTGAAAGTTGCATGTCGCTGCCACTTGGTAGTTGTAGGAAATGGAAGAGTAAGTTACCCTCTGAAGGAATTAATATCCTCCAAGTTAACATAAAGGACCCCCAAAAAGCCTCTTCTTGATCACCTTCAACTAGAAACTGCATGAACCCAGCAGTAATGAAGAGGCCCGACTGAGACTAGAGTAGGACCACATCCCAGCACAGTCCAGCTGGAGCTCTGGCCCAGACAGTTTCCAGCTTTGGGAGTGTTGTGGAGGAGTGGCGAGGTGGGAGAAGGGACTGCTTTTGTCCTGTGCGCTCTCCTCCTACCCCTGCAGACCTCCCAGGACTGGTGATGAATAGGGGGGGCAGAGAGGTAACTCTCTACAGGGTTACATCTGTCCCTCACCTCCCTCCTCCTCCTCCTCTTTCTCCATTTCTTTTGTTCTCCTCCTTTGTCAGCTTTCATCATCATGCTTCCAAACGGATACTTGTTTTTCCACTAACAGCAGTGTTTCCTGAGCCCTTGTAATAAGAAACAGACGTCCATTTTTTTTTTCAGCTGATCTAATATTACAAGAATTAAGTTTCAGTTTTGAGGTCTTCATTTCTTAGTATTGCACAAACCGCTTCCTTCTTCAATCAGTCTAAATCTCACAATGCATGTAACTTATTTGCACGTGTGCAAAATTTTCTACTCTATAGATGATTTTGTGATTGGCCTTTTTTCAGTTGTACATTGTATAAGTATTTTATCAGTTGAGAGGTAAGTGATGCTTTTAGAGGATGGTTGGTGCAGGTATTGTCTGTCTCAGTTTCCCCATTTTTTACATTCTCAAATGGAGTTAAATTACCTGATTCACTTCTCAGCCACAGTTGATTATTGTTGTGACTTTTGTTTTTGTCTTTTCCTTCCTTGGGACTGATCCATTAATGCCTCCTATATGTCAAGATGTGGAGGATGTCAAGTTTGTTATCAATTATGACTATCCCAACTCATCTGAGGACTACATCCATCGTATCGGCCGCACGGCCCGCAGCACCAACAAAGGAACTGCTTACACTTTCTTCACTCCGGGGAATCTCCGGCAGGCCCGAGAGCTGATCCGGGTGCTAGAAGAAGCCCGGCAAGCCATCAATCCCAAACTGCTGCAGCTGGTTGACACTGGACGTGGAGGAGGTGAGATGGGTCATATTTTGAAATGCCTTGTATTAGCTGTGTTAAAATGACCAGCTATGTTTTGATAGTTGTTTTTTTTTTTATTACTTCCAAGGTGGCCGCTCCCGTTTCCGTGGCTCCAGCTCTAACAATCCCAACCTGATGTACCAGGACGAGTGTGATCGGCGAATGCGTTCTGTGGGGGGAAGCGGCAGCTCCAAGGACAGCCGCAGTGGTGGCGGCAGCAGCAACTACGGCCGAGATAGCCGTGGAGGAAACGGCTCCTCTTCCTCCTCCTCATACAGAGATCGGAGCAGCAGGGATGGAGGATGCAGCTACAGTATCCAGTATCTGAATAATGGCAACAGCTCTAGGGGAGGTGTGACGGTGCAGATCCCACCTCCTTCATCAGGGCCCCAGCCTCTAATGGCCCAGCAATTCACCTCTCCACAGCCCATGATGGGTCTGATGGGGCACTCACCGTTCCAGTTTGCAGCTCCGCTGTCTCTATCAGGAAGAGAATAATGAAAACACACACTACACCCAGTTACACACCCAGGAAAGTATCTCAGAAAACAGACATGTAGTTTTAAAACACATTTCTGGTTCATACATTCCAGTAGTAAGCTCTAATAGTAGGTCACAGTTATCCTGGGGTTATAGTTTTTGTATCATGTGCCTCTTAATTTAAGCTTCTACAGAGGATTCTGGTTTTCCAGCTGTGAAAAAGGTAGGTGCTGAAGTTAATCTAAGCTCGTTTCTGCTTCAGATATCTTTGTGTTGGGATAGTGTGGTAGCTAGAAAATTCTTTGGAAATCTGGAAGAACAAAATCTTGATGTATTTTTTGGGGTTTCTATTTAAGCTTCATCTTGGTTGCATTATTTTAATGTTATAAACCTGTGTATCAATGACAAATCCCACAAATGTAAATGGGATTTGCTTTCCGAGTTTGGTTAATTTATTTAGTTGATCACTACTTTGGATCAGTCTTAGCAATGGTTGAGATTTACGACCCTGACATCTCGTTTTACTGTTTATTTTTTGGGTTTAATAAAGCTGTTCAGCTTTGTGTATTTCTGTGTCTTTTTGCTGCACCACCCACACAGAGGCAGAAATTGATACTGGATCAATCTTCCACACAAATTAACAACCTTTTAGATCACCAGGAAAAAAACATTTTATTTCCTATTTGGGATATTGTATCAGTGTTAGAATTTTGCACACTGCACAAGTTAAATGTACATAATTGATCCGCCATCAGTGGCGTTTTACAAACCAGTCGTACAGGAAAATAAATGCGGTGGAATGTGATCGAGAGCCGGGGGTTCGGGGGGGGTCAGAGTGGCTGACATGCATCAAAGATGTTGGACACATTTTGGAGAATAACGCCGTTGCTCAGGCCAACATAATATTCGATTTGCATATACTCAAAAAGTTTTTTTGATGTTCCATTTTCAGTGAAATACTCAAATACCAACTTAAAATCCAAGGCTAAAAGAATCATGGTTAACTTAAACTGTAATAAAGATATTAATATATTAAGATGTAGTAGTATCCCAGACAAAGAGCAGACCTCATATGACCAACAAGTAACAGATGAGAAAAATAAATCCATTAAGAACTAAACTTTAAATATATGTTAAAACTGCAAAATAGGCACATATGGCAGAGAATACACAGCTACGATGATACAGTAGACTTTGTTCTTTAGACAAGATGAAGGAGCAGGTGACGGGGAAACAGTACTATTGAAACTATCGTTCTCTGTGCAAACTAAAAGTTTAAGGATAGGTTTGTTCTGCAAACCGTAATGTTGACTGGTGTATTTTGCAAGCACTGTGTCCCGTGTTTGTCCAGCATGCTGAGGTGGAGGTAAACAATGACGGTGTATACTGAATTTCCAAGAAGAAAAAAAAAAAACAATCAAACACACCAAATGAGCAAATATGCACACATTTGTTGTAGTTTTTCTGCTGTTGCACTCGTAACAATGAGATGGTGAAACACCAGCAACTTCCAGGAAGGAGTTGCAGGCTTGTTTCAATGAAGCCACATAAAGCAGACTAGACAGACACACATGACTAATTTAGAGCAAAGCATACACACATTGTACTGAGTGTGAGGAGAATCCCTAAAAAACAATACCACGAAAATAAAAGTAGGACATGATTGCAAAGGAAAAATGTGTTCCAAGGAGTGTTGAGCCAGACCAGTGTTGTAGGGGAAAGGATAGGCTGAGTCTGAGAGCAGAAAGTCTGTGAGTTTGGGGTCGTGTTTTAATGCTATAGGTTCCCCCACTTGTCCGGAGGAGGAAACTGTTCTACAACGCCGCTTTCGGTGTGCTCCTGCTCTCCCAAGGTGAAGGTTAATCTGTACTGCAGCTGTACTTTCTCCTGAAGCACAAAGAGGTGGACAGGGAGGTGAAACTTCAGAGTCTCGGCTGTTATTATTAGATAAAAATGTCTTATGCTTTTACTTGAATAAACAGTCTGAGTTGAGAGACAAAAACTAGAAATCTCAGGCCTACCTTGTTTGGGTTTGCAACCAGAAGTATTTGTGTGATGGCAGCAGGAGGGAAGATGGGGTTAAAAGCTGGGAGCTCTGTTCCCGACGGGGGCTGCAGCTTCACAGCCATAGACTACAGTTGATACAAGAGAAAGAAAACATTCAGCCGTGTTTACTGGATCCCACAGGGGGACTAAAGACCTTCATAATGCTGACCTTTGAAGCCGTAGTCTTGAAGTTAATATTGGTGACGGGGCTGGGGGCTGAGGACAGCATGGAGATGATCACCACCAGCACATCGGGTCGAGATGGAGGCGACTCCCGAGCAAAATGAAAGAGAACCCGTAGACTGTGTCCATCAAACACGGTTACAGGTAATAGACTACCTGGAGCAGGAGGGGAGGCCAGAGAATTTGATAAGTTTGTCCATTTTGTGGCTAATGCAAACAAAACTGCAGGAAACTATTAAATTTGAGTCAAGTTTACTTACTGGGCTTAATGGAGTCTAGTGGAACAAAAACATCAGTTAGAGTAACTTCTGGAGGAGGAGGAGGAGGAAGAGTCTCTGTGTGAGCCGGGGACTTGTTCAGCAGCGTGGCTCCGGGGTTAGGCTGAGAGTTGGGAAGAGGAGCGGGATGCTCGGGGGTAAAGGTTGAAATGGGGTTCGGGGTGGCTCCTGACTTGCTCTGCAGATCCCTCAGAGTTGGTTTGGACTGCTGCTTGTCCCTTAAAGAAGAAAGACAAAATTCATTTCTGTTTCTTTTATAATCCTAACTATGATTACCGTTGGGATGAATTAACCTCATCTATGGTTTCAGTGTTAAAAAGAAAATACACACCAAAGCTCACAGGATAAGAGCCATCTTAAGGCCATTTCCTACAGATGTAGCAGTTATGTGAAGGTGCTCTATTTTTTCTTTTTTTGTTTAAATACCATTTGACCTGCAGGCCCTCTGGAGGGAGGGACTGCTGCAGCAGCGTCTTTCCCAGCAGATCCAGCTCGTCCAGGGCTGAGTTCCCAGGGGTGGAGCCAGATGACAGGGGCTGAGTATGGGAAGGAGGGTCAGGACTCAGGAGGAGGCTGGGTGCAGCCGGGATGTCTGCATCTATGCTGTCAGAAGACTGGAAGTAGAGAGCGATAGAATGAATGTGCATCTTGTTAGTGACCATGATTTTGTTAAAACTAACTGGGTGTATCTGAACTTCACAGTTTGACAAAAATAAGCTCCAAGCTCTCACCTGGAAGGAATCCCAGGCTGTGGAGTCCTCTGGCTGTGAGGGGGGGTTGGAGGTGTGTGTTCCTTCACTTAAACCTGCATGAAGCACAATGATTAGTTTTTTTGTTTGTTTTAATTGAAGCCCTGTATACCAATTTGCCTCAGTATCAACTCCTGACACATTTATGTCAGATGAACCAAACATTTATTTCATAACATTACCAAGTGACATAAGCTCATCGTCAAGGAGACTGATCCCCATCTCATGCGAGGGCACATTCAGGCTGTCTGTCGGAGTGGGAAACTCTGGGAAGGAGGGAGGCGACTGGGGTGAAGTGTCCAATCCCGACAGATCTAGCAGGGCTGTCCCTCCTGCAAGAAAGGCAGCATGTTTAAAAACTGCTCACGACAGAAATAGTTGATGCTTTCATTTCCAAATCCAGTCTTCAGAACAATCGTGTATCACTCACCAGCTGGTTTCTGTGTGTTTGATGTGTTTCCGTTTACAATCTCCCCTTTCACCTGCTGCTTGTACAGGTTGATGACGTGGGTCAAGCTGTCGTTGGCCTGGAGGATCTCAGCTGTGGAGGACATATGAAGAAGAGCTCATGTAAATTTGAGCAGAAAGAGTTTGCAAACCTTCTGCAATGTAACCTTCAATCATGTGGGAACCTTGTTAAAAAGATACTGGAGAAAGATTACTTCTTAGAAGGAATAGGGGAATGAAGGGAGAGGTCGTGATTTGTACATATTTCTTAATATTTTTGACATATAAATGCCTCCACTAACATCAAACATGTCTTAAATATGTCAAAGATTTTTAGGACAAAGAAAGTTTGCTATATTATTACGACAAAGACATACAAATCAATAAGAAGGCTGTGAACATTATCCAAGTGGTAAAACCTCTGAAATTATTCAGCACTTCTTTTCAGTTTTCCAACGTTTCTATGAAGCTTTTTAGGTGCAAACTGAACAAGGAAATAAAAATTATAATTGGATATGTACTTATTCATAGCAAAGACATGTAATTTATTGACTAATGTCCTAGTTTACAAATCCCTGACACAGCTAAATAATACCAACTACTTTATTAGGTACACTGGTTGAATTGCTTGTTAACACAAATATCTTATCAGCCAATCACATGGCAGCAACCAAATGCATTTGGTCACGTAGACATGATGAAGGCGACTTGCTGAAATAGGATTTAAGTGACTTTGAATGTGGCATAATTATTGGTCTGAGTATTTTAGAAACTGCTGGGATTTTCACACAACCATCTCTAGGGTTTACAGAGAATGGCCTGGAAAAGAAAAGACAACATGACCTGTAAGCAGAAGTTTGTCTAGACCAGAATCCCTTGTTGATGTCAAGAGGTGAATGGGTAACTGGTTGGAGATGATCGAAAAGTAACAATAACTCAAATAATGACTGGTTACATCCAACCACAAAAAAAACATCCAACCTTGAAGCAGTAGGGCTGCAGCAGTAGAAGACTACATNAATGACTGGTTACATCCAACCACAAAAAAGAAACATCCAACCTTGAAGCAGCTGGGCTACAGCAGTAGAAGACTACACCAGCTGTCAATCATGTCAGCTAAGAATAGGAAACTGAGGCTATAATTCACACAGACCCACCAAAATTGGACAATAGAAGATGGAAAAACACTGTCTGCTCAGATGAGTCTTAGCTGCCACATTCTGGTGGTTGGGACAGAATTTAGCACAGATACTGTTAAAGCATGGATCCATCCAGCCTTGGATCAAAGGTTCAGGCTGCTGCTGGTGCCATGGTANGGATCAAAGGTTCAGGCTGCTGGTGGTGTCATGGTACGGGGGATATTTTCTTGGCACATTTTGGGCCCTGTGGTACTGAATAAACATGGTTTAAACACCACAGCCTACCTGAGTAATGTTGCTGAACATGGCTACTTCCAGCAGGGTAATGCACCATGTAGCAAAGCTCAAATCATCTCCAACTGGTGTCTTGAACATGACAACGAGTTCACTGTACTTTAATGGCCTTCAGAATCACCAGATCTTAATACAGCAGCTTTGGGATGTGATGAAACGGGAGATTCTCATCATGTATGCAGCCGACAAATCTGCAGCAACTGTGTGATGCTGTCATGTCAATGTGGAGCAAAATCTCTGAAGAGTGTTTACACTTAAATTAAGGCCGTTCTGAAGGAAAAAATAGGTCCAACCCAGTACTAGCAAGGTGTATCTAATAAAGTGGACAGGTGAGTGTATTTTATGTATTACCATATAACACAGTCATGTTTTCAGTAACAGACGGTGAATATGACTGCCAGTTAAGTCTTGTCACTCCTGATTTACACTGCTCATATAAATGTCCTTTCAGATGATTGATTTTCTCCTTTTTCATTTTATTTACCAGCCAGTGAAAGAAAAAAATTGAAATGTTACTCACCCAGAGCTTCGTCGTTGTCTTCTGTATCGCTCGCCAGTCTGAACAGTGTAGGCCTCATCTTCTCACAGCGCTGGTACAGGTCCTGACCACGCAGACACACACACACCCAGTCAAATGCTTGCAATCTGGCAACAGCCAGAAACCGCACTGAAACCGAACTGGTTCAACAACCCGGCGACAGAAAGCATCCATCTTTTGTCTCACCTGTAGCAATTCAGCGTTGTTCTGATCAGCTGCTGCACTGTCATAGTCCTGCAAAAGCTGAGTCAGCAAAGAGACGCTTTCCTTCACCTCCTGAATGGCGTTTACTCTCTTTGACACCTTCTCCGCTCGCCTCTGATCCTAAAAAAAGCAATCACAGGCGAGATAAATTTACAAACAAGTCACAATACATACAACAAAAATACACTCCCATGGGTTTTACATTGGCTCTTACCACCTACCCAAATACTTCACCAATCAACCCACTTTCATACGAGTACAGCAGCATCTTCTACAGAACAAGTCTGCTTCAGCAACAGAGCAAAACTACAAACCTGCCTATGAAGGGCTTAAAGAACACAACAAACAATCTGAGGTGTTCACCCTGACCCCAAACTCAGCCAAACTTCAAAATGATGCAATCTAAAGGCATCTATGAGAAGAAGAAGCCAAATCCACCGAGACCTCACCCTACAAGCCCACAATGGTAATATAAAACTCCCCGACCCTGAAGCGACTCAATTTCCTCTCATAAAACAGGCTTGACAGCAGTATCTTACTCCTTTCCTTTACTAGGAAAGTAACTCTTAGACATATCGTTCCCAGAAAGGTGATTTTATAACAATTTAAGGGTGGCCAAAAAAATAAGCAGGAAGAAGAACAAACAGAGGGTTTACCTCTTGGACCATTTCCTTGATGAGTTTGTTGGCAGCTTTAAGGTCCTCGGGGTGTGAGCTGTTCAACAGGCGAGATAGCATCTGACAGAGCAAAAAGCCAGAGTTGACATGGTGGAAAGGAGGGAGCAGGTGGACATAAATACAACCATGACCATGAACATAGAGCAAAGGAAACCAGCTAACTGGTACTTTAACATACTACATATATCATGTAGTATAAGTTCTTACTTTTGACTTCTCCTCGTCCTCAAAAATTGCATTCTTGGGTCTGGGTGGAGGAAGGTTCAGTAGTCTGTCAGGTGGCAGTTCTGGGTCTTGTTTAATGATACCTGAGCATGATCAAAAGAGCAAAAAGGCAGTAAATTACAATATGTTAGGTACTGGTTTCTTTAACTTTTCTTGTTTTAATGAAAACAGGATTCATCAATAAAAATGGACAGCAATGCTTGGTGTCACTGTAAGCCTTAATCGTTATACGGTTAAAGCCTCTTACCTTGTTTCTTAAGCATTTGATAGGCATCTGAGATCTTGGCCTCATCGGGTAGCCCCAAAGTCCAGCTATAGATCAACTCCAAAACTTTCTTTTTTACCGGCTCAGGGGACCGTGAGCCCAGGTACTGTGCAGAAGATTAATGTACAAATCAACAAATACACATAAAAAATACACTGATAAGCACATAAGATACTCAGAAAAGCCGTACCTTTGGAGAAACAACTTTAATTAGCTCGTTGAGAAAACGGAACTTGCCCACTTCACTGTGAAACCTCTTTCCACAGTTTTTCATACACGTCTCCAGCACCTTGTGTTGAAACAGCGCACACAAATCAAAAGAAAGATGTTTTTTAAAAGATTTGCTCTTTTAGATCAGTTTGTTCTCAATGACAGACTGTGGCTCCATTCGAATCTCACCAGTAGTGCCTGCATGGCTTCCCACTCCTGTGGGGACTGAACCTTGTGGGCCAGGAGCCTGGTGGCCAACTGAGGTCTGCAACATAATTCCAGTATAAGCTTCTAACACTTCAGACTTATTTTCATTTAGTTTTACAAGTCTAATAAATGAATGTGTGCATTTATTTGTTCTTGTTAGCAATGGTGGAAAAGAAAGTATTCCTTTAGAGGACAAAATGATAATTTCTGCTTTTTGACTCTCTCATTGTCACTAAACTTCAGCCAGACTATTACTATGATCACCATCATCATCATCATGGAATAACACACGTATGACGCTGACATGTGTCAGCTCTTACCCCTCCAAATCACTGTTGAGCTGATCACAGAAGGCATGGATGCTGCTCCAGTCTGTGTCTTTGTTAAGTGGGTTTGTGGCTCTGTCTGAATTATTGGACAAAGTGATATCAAACATAATTGATAGATTATTAGGTAAACTACCAGCAGCTTTACTATTCTGATGTTTGAATACAGCATTTGTTTACAGCAATATAGTGGATGAAGGTCACATTTTCCCTAGTGTAACAAAAACAAACACTAGGAACAAACTGCTGATAAATTTAATAAACGCATTTATTTTACTTTAAAGGAGATGNTTGAATACAGCATTTGTTTACAGCAATATTGTGGATGAAGGTCACATTTTCCCTGGTGTAACACAAACTGCTGATAAATATAATAAACGCATTTATTTTACATAGAAGGAGATATAAAATAATTAACTCAGCAAGTATGGCAGCTTTAAAATGTCTGTGAGGCTCGCTGTGTGTTTCTATAATCTAAAATTTATTAAGTCAGTGCCACATAAGCCCAATGCAACCGTGCAGTTAAATATACAGGTAGGCGCTAACAGGCAGTCACGATAGCTAGCTAGCTGTCGGCACTTTTACAGTCTTTTCTCGATGTTTCCTATGAGGTCATAGGATTGCCGTAAGTATAATGTAGCCTATGTGACTAAAAACCTCTGTCTTGTAATCCTATCGACAGTAAACCGGTTGGACAATCGGGCCCCGTAAAGCTAAAGCTACGCCTGGCTGTGTTTAGTGTGTTGACAGCTGGCAGGTAGAGCTTCGGAGCAAGGTTAGCATCCTGAATGTGACGGCAGGGTTTGAGTCTCCTCGAGCATCTAAAACTGTGATGAACTGTCACTTCATCTGCATCTCACAGATAATCACGTATCAATGTCCGGATATTCAAATAATACTGACTTGGTGGGAATACGATTAAAACACTTACTGATACAAGACTCCAAACTCTCCGTCTCGGGCGGCGCAGCCATAGCTACGAGATTTATGTGGCGCTTCGATCTCGCGAGGAACGTACGGACGTAGCGAGACAGAGATGACGTAGAACTTGAATGCATAGAAGGAACATTTTCAAACCAATAGTACTCGAGCACACTATGTAAACAAACTATTTTATTTAATTTTTTTTCTTTTTTAAAATATAGGAAATGAATACCCATTTCAACAATCAACCAGATATCCATCTATGTGTAAAAATCAGCTTCGAGAATACGTTCATGATGCAGAAATGATTTACTTCATCCCTACAAACGTTGCATTTGGTTATTTTTCTATCAATGACTAGCTTACTGACGCTACTTTTATTTAAGTTGTTCAACTTGGAGTACTTTTCTAACAATGCTTAATTTACATATGGCTGCAAAATCTTTAAATAAGATGTCAATTTATTTAAAAGATAACATGCAAACCGTATTTACTAATTAATAGTCACATTTTAAACATGGATACACCTTCTCTACTGATGAAAAATGAAAAGGATTTAGTTAAATTTGTCCGTGACAACTTTAATTGAATCAAATGAAAGTCATTTTACAAAATCCATGCAGCGTTTTGTTGTGATAGATAAGAATATGTATTTATGTATGACTTAGTGACTAGAAAACACGTGCCATGTTTGCAACAGATAAATAAGCTTGTAACGAGAAACCTTTCCTGCCTAATTATAGAGGAGAAACAGCTCTGTGTCTCCCTCTAGCGGCAGCTATTGAGAATGTCGCTGATTATCAAGCACAATAAGAAGAAGCGCGGCAAGTAACGGGATTTTATTCATGTTAACACAACTTTTATCAAATTAACGACGAGTCATTGTTGACTTGCATGTATTTGGACACTTGTTCACTTCGCCGTGGAGCTCGCTGGTAGTTTGTGTTGAAGAAATTGACTCAGCGTGACAACCGTGCGAGACTTTAGTTCCTAAAAACACCGCAAAGTCGCTCTACATATGCGCAGCGGAGGCGCCTTTGTTTTTATTTGACAGAAACAATCAAGACCGAAAAAAAAACATAGCTTCCTTCCTTCCTGCTGATTCAACCACAGGTTTTGGACGCAGGTTTTGTGCAAAGAGGNCGGAGGCGCCTTTGTTTTTATTTGACAGAGAAACAATCAAGACCGAAAAAAAACGTAACTTCCTTCCTTCCTGCTAATTCAACCACAGGTTTTGGACGCAGGTCTTGTGCAAAGACAGATAGTTGCAAAGGTAGAGATGATGTTTGTTTCCTGTTCTCGCCACAAAAACGACAGTCATCCTCAGCTTTACTTGACGTCTGACTCGTAGAGTGCCATGTTTGCGCTGTCTGCACCTGAAATTTTGCACAAGAAATGGCATCAGCGAAAGCTTTACAAGAGTGGTGCCGCGTCACATGCGCAAATTACCCCACTGTGGAAATAAAGAACATGTCCACTTCATTCAGAAATGGACTCGCGTTTTGTGCCATCATCCACAAACACCGGCCTGACTTGATGTAAGTAGACCAGTAATAGTTTAGATATCCAGATATTCTCTCTTAACGCAGCATGCTTTGGACTCTTAACTCAGTACTTGTCCCTCTCTGTAATGGGGACCTCTGATCTGGACCTCTTTAGTTTGACATTCTGTCTAATCTGAGGACCTGCACGGCTGCTCTGTCTGGGACTAATCTGCTGTCCTGGACTTAATCTGTCTCTGTCTTTCATCTTAACCTTTTCTTGTCCAGTTTAATGGGATCAGCTGGTTTGTTCTTGTCTGTTACCTATCAGCTCGTACCTCAGAGCAATCTCATCCACAGTCTGATTATTTTTTCATTCATTTAGCGTGTGCAGTGCTTTATGTCTCTGTGTTAAACTATCACATACAAAGAGACCAATATTTTGTTTGTCATTGTATCTCTTAATGATCTCTCCATTTTTTTCATCCTGATTCAGAGATTTCAGTTCCCTCTCCAAAGATAATGTTTATGAAAATAACAAACTGGTGAGTCTCAAGCTAGCATTGAACCTGACAGGCTGCTTCTTCTTTGCAACCGTAAATCAAAGTGAAAAATAATTTATCTCAGTATTCTGTTCATGTTTTGGGTGTTGCAGGCATTTGAGGTTGCAGAAACAAAACTGGGGATCCCGACATTGCTGGATGCAAAAGACATGGTCTCCTCCAAGGTGCCAGATTGCCTAAGCGTCATCACCTACCTCTCTCAGTACTACTACTTCTTCAACAAAAAGTCATGTGGTGTGTTGATTTAACCTTTAATCTTTTCTCTTTGGTTATATTTAATTCTAAACTCATCCATAGACTTGCAAAAACAAGCAAAAACCTTTTTATCAGTTGGTCCATGTGAAAAAAATGTATTTTCTTATAATATATAAGAAAAAAAATATATACATGATCATGTATTTACTTATGAAAATGATCCTATATAGACAAAATAGAAAGTGAAAGCTAGCTGAAACAGTTTGAGCAGGAAACAGATTTCTGAAGAAAACCCGAGCAAGTTTAACTTACTGCAGCCGTCTCCTGGCTTTTTGCTGCATGACATTCTCCACCTTTCTTCTAATTCATTGTCTGCGCTCACCTGTATGTAAACGAATTCATGAGGAACAGATTAAAAGTGTTACTGCACTACTACATCTTTACTAAACATATAGTTGTTTGCTGCTTTATTAAGGTTCAAAATATTGTCTATTTAAACCCCTTTTTAGAATGACTTCTGTTGTTCTGTCTTTATGCGTCTCTCTGTAGATTCAGTTCATGGAGTTGGAGAGAATTTGCAGATCTAGTTCATAATTCATTGGTCCATTAGTGGTAACAGGACAACCAGCCTCAGACGCAATAATGCAGGCACAAACCATTAAACCATCACCACCAGATTCCCTTTCTCCAAACACAGTATTGATTCGTTGTTCTAATTTGGTTTCATCTGTCTCCAGGAAACTGCAGATTAATATCATCTTACATCTTATTTTTCTCAACAATTAAGACAATTCTACAGTTAGAAAACTTACTAGCATCACTGGAAGTCTCATTAGCTAATTATCACACCATCTGCAGATTAGCTTAAAGTTTAATCTCTTTTCCCTCCTATAATGTTGATAATGCATTTTACTTTTTACATCATGTGAACAAAATTTTCAAACATAAAACTCTTTGCATTTCTTCTCAGCAGGTCCCTCTAGATCGTGGTCACCACAAGTTGCTGTCTCAAACAACATCACAAAGAATAATAAAACTCCGGATGGACAGAAACCTTTAAAGGTAAGGACTCAGCCTGTTTTCCTCTCTCACCTAGCTCCGCTGCTGCGTTAATCATCTCAGTGTGCTGGTTTCGCTTCTTCTTTCAGAGTTCAACAGATCTGAAAACCAACAAAGAGGGTAATTTAGCCAACGCAAAGCCACAAGCGGTGTGTAATTTGTGTTTCAAGCCTGTCCACCTCATCCAGAGGCATCTGGTTGATGGAAAGGTTTATCATCGTAGCTGCTTCAGGTAAGGATGCCTCTATTTACCTGCTTCTGCTTGTGTCTGCATACATCCAGGTTTTGCCTTCGTCTGTGTCAGAAAACTCTGCATTTCACACTGAAGAATGTGTTTCTGATGTTCCACATTTTGAAGGTTCTCAGCCTTAAATCTAGAGAGGAGTTTGTTTAGTTGTTTTTTCATTAATTATTTATGCATTTGGATTATNCACATTTTGAAGGTTCTCAGCCTTAAATCCAGAGAGGAGAGGAGTTTGTTTAGTTGCTTTTTCATTAATGATTCATGCATTTAGATTACAATCTCTAAGTTATTTAGACACTAGTGTGTGTTCATGCTTTTACAGCAGCTACTTTATTTTTTGTCTTTCAGGTGCAAATTGTGTGACTGCACTCTTTTACTGGGATCTTACACACAAGGAAGGGATTCTAGCTCCTTGATCTGTGCTTATCATGTAACAAACAGCATAACTGCTTGTCATGACATTAATCGGCAAATCAGATCTACTGATAATCGAACCAAAAGTGAGGTTCAGGCAGAGTTTTTCTCTCTGAGTGGAGCGGCTATCAGCAGCTTGCCTCATTACGCTCAGACGACCGAGTCACAGGGCAGACTGGTCAATAAAACACAAGCAGAGGGGAGCAGAAAGGTGGGAGACAGAGAAAACGTGTTAGCTGGACTTCCTCATCCTCCCCAACCAAGTGTTAAACAGAGGACTTTGACACCAGCTGAAAAAAACAGACTTGCACCCTCTGTGGTGGACAGCAAAGTAAAGTTAAATACAGCAAAGACCTCTGAGCTCTCATCATCCTGTGCACAAGGAGCAGAAAGAAGTGTTCGTCCTGTTCCAGCACCCAGGCGAAGCTTGGACGCCTCTGCTGTTCCTGTTCCTGCACCGAGGACCAAAACCCTCCAAACAATGAGTCGAGCTCCAGCTGCAGGTAAACAATGCAAACAGTTGTAATTATTATCGTTTTATATGTTCAGTACTGCCATGCCACTTCTATCCACATTTATTTGTAACGTTTCTTTCCTTTTTTCTTNTATCCACATTTATTTGTAACGTTTCTTTCTTTTTCCTTGTTGTCTTACCAGACAAGCAAACGAAATCTCCACCTGGTTCCTCTCATACGTAAGTGTATATAAACAGTTTGTCTAATCTCTGTGTTTCTCTTGATTTCATATATCAGCACATAATCAAAATGATCTGGTCGTTATTTGGATGTAAAATAAAGTAGATTCACCTCAGATTAACAACACGAGATATTACACCGTGTCATTGTTTATTGAACAAAATGTAAACTAAGATGTGGATTAAGTAAGAGGGCGAGTAGCAACCAGATGCTGATAATCATCAGTGTGAGTTCCTTTATGAAAGTTTTGGTAGTTTCCTGGTCTGCTGTGTGTTAGCACAAAGAAGAAAGACATTGGGAATGATCTCATGGAAGAAATTGTTGCTCCTTTTTAATCTGGGAAGTGTTATAAGGTCACTCGTAAACAATTTAGAGCCCATGATTCTACAGTAAGAAAGATTATTCACAAATGGAAAAAATTCAGGAAAGTCTTGTCCAGCAAGTTTATCACAGGGTCAAATTAAAAAAATNCCCATGATTCTACAGTAAGAAAGATTATTATATTATATATTATATAATTCAGGAAAGTTGTCCAGCAAGTTTATCACAGGGTCAGATTTTAAAAAAAAGAGCTGCAGACTCTACAGGCCGTAGTTAGCCTGTAATTTGGCTGAAACTGGATCATGAAACAGGACAATGATCCCAAACACAGCAGCAGATCTATGCCAGAAGGACTGAGAAAGAAAATAATCAAGGTAATGACATGACCCAGTCAAAGTCCAGACCTTAACCTAACGTAAATACTGTGATGGGCCCTCAAGAGAGCTGTGTGTAAACAAATCCCTGTAAGACTCAATAAAGGATTTTGTAAAGGAGAGTCGACCAAAATTTATCTACAATGACGTAAGAGATAACATCAAACAGGTTTTAATACTTATTGTTTCACACAGTGCTTCCTCGTTTAGGCTCATTTTTTTTGTTGAATAGATTTAACACAGTAGAATGTGTCATCTGAGATGGTTTGCGCCTCATTTTAAGACACAATAAGGACTGGATCATTTTGATTTAGATATTTTTTTCTGCAGATTGAACATTTTTCAATCTTGATAAGTTAAACAAATCTACACAATTTCAGAAATTAGTGCAAGCTGGCCCGCTGGTGTCAGGGCAGTCCACAGTGTAGGAGATAACGTAATTATGACAAAAAATAGTCAAAAGTAGGAAAAAGTCAACATGACATAAAGGAATAACTTGCATACTGCACATTTGCTCCTGGACAAGCCTTTGACAGCATATCGTGTCTTTCTCCTTGTGGCAGCACCCTAACCAGGACAAGCCCTAAAGTGAAAACCAACCACCCCTGGATGACCATCGTGTACCCAGGACCCTGGACACAGCTGCCTCCAGCTGCAGCTCCTGTACCTGTTCCTCGATCCAAATCCGTCTCCGCCGTGCAGGTGTCATCAGATAGACCCAAAATGCCTCCTCCCAATCCATTTGAAGAGGAGGAGGTTGATGACACTCAGGAGGAGGCTGCTGAACCTGAGTCTGCCAACCAGAGTAAACCTTCAGGGCCTGCTGTCCATTCAGAGAACAGTGGGGACACTCATGCTGTGGTTTGTTCAAGGGATGCCAAAAATCCTTTTGAATCTGAGCAGAAAGCACTTTTCAGAGAGGGCGGTAGGGATGCAGCAGCTGACCCCGTGAAAGACGTTTCTGTTGTTACAAGCATGGCAGGGACGTTGGATGGACTATCCAGAGACAGTAATCGGACTAAATCATCACATGTGACCGCAGAAGATCTGAGCTCCACTTTAGCAGATTGTCACATTTTACCCAGAAGTCTTTCTGTTCCAGCGATCACATCTGATGACTCTCCCACTAACTCTGAGCCTGTCAGGCTAAAGGATCAGTCTGCTGCATCATGTCAGAATAAGGTATGAACACAAGCTATAAGGTATACCAAACATGAGTGTTTACATGGNGTTCCAGCGATCACATCTGATGACTCTCCGACGAACTCTGAGCCTGTCAGGCTAAAGGATCCGTCTGCTGCATCATGTCAGAGTAAGGTATGACCACAAGCTATAAGGTATATCAAACATGAGTGTTTACATGTAGCTCCATAGATTCATAAGCAGTGGTTCTTGTTATTTTGTGTAGACCTGCAGCAATCCATGTTTTTCTTATGGTGTTCTTCTGTTTTTAGCCAGCATGTAGAGAAAATCCTTTTGACCAGAAACCTGAAATGTCCAAATCAAAGACATTTCAGGACGTCTCATCCAGTCGAGGCCCTGCTCCTGGCTATGGCTTTCCCCTCATCAAAAGGAAGGTATGGTGGCTGAGTTTGTTACGAACCCTGCTATCATCCTAAAAAAGCACAAATCTGCCTAATCTGTTATGTTTAACCTTGATTAAAAAAGACTATACTCATTGTCAAAGTTCAGTCATTAGAGATTGTTCTGCNATCTGTTATGTTTAACCTTGATTAAAAAAAGACTATACTCATCGTCAAAGGTCAATCATTAGAGATTGTTCTGCATGATGATGATTTACAAAAGCAAGATTGTTTTTTTGAGGGATTATATTCAGCCTGAGTTCTTTGCATGCATTTATGTTGCTTAACAGGTGCAGACAGATCTGGATGTTTCCCCGAAAGACCTGCAGGTGCAGGTGAGAGACCTGGGAAGACATCTGGAGGCACTGGAACTACGAGGAGTCGAACTGGAGAGGAATCTGAGAGACTGTAAAAAGGGTACACCTCGCTCTTCCTTCTAGAGAAGCTTTAGGACAGAATCCTTGTTATTGTGGTGGATTTTATAGAAATGTGAACAATATTCTGTTTCAACTGTCCCCCTTTTTTATTTTAGGTAAAGAAGAGGAGCAAATGCTAACAGAGTGGATCTCTCTTATCCATGAGCGTCAAATTCTATCATGCAAAGACGTAGAACTGGTCTATCTGTAAGTAGACTAGTCAAAGGTTTGGTTCTGATAACACTACACGTTACTTTCTGTATGCTATATTTCTTTATTTTACCTCTCATATATACTTTAAACAGCTTTTCTGAGCATTGGGAAGAAACATTTTTTATGTATCATGTATTTTCTCAGGACAAAACAGCAAAAGTTAGAGGATAGACAAGCAGATGTGGAGTATGAGCTCAGATGTATCCTCAATAAACCAGGTCAGTGTGTCACAGTGTGGCTCTCTTTGTCAGCGAAAGCCTCTCTGAGTAAAGTTTTTTTGTTCTTTTTCTCGTTTTCAGAGAGTGAGTGGCGTCAGGAGGATCGAAACCGGGAGCAACAGCTGATGGATGAGCTGGTTGCCATCATTGAACAGAGGAACCAGATCATCAGCAGCTTGGATGAGGACAGAGAGAGGTAAATCCCAGCAAATAAATAAACTCTGCTTTCAAATTCATCGATAAAAAATGCAGCTTTATTTTCTCATTAGGGAGAGAGAAGAAGATGTGCTTTGGGAAGGCAAGATGAAGAACAAAGGTAAGAAATGAACTTCGGTTACTGTGTAGGCAGCACAGATTTAACGGAGATTCCTTTGAAGGAATTTGCTGCTATTAATTATGATCTTCCCTTTTTCCCTCAGACTTCCAGAGGGACGGAAATAATGAGCTCAAGAAATCAAAAGGAAAATTCAAGCCTTCAAAAGTGTTTAAAATCCGGAACCCTAAAAGAGAAAACAGTAAAGACTCTGAGAAAAAGAGCTAAAAAACTCTTTGCCCACCTCAAGTTTTTTATTTAATTTTTTTTTATGAATCTTTATGATTTTATTATCCTAAATATTAGAACCGCTTGCTACAGATGTTGGGTCTCAGTTACAGCGTGGGCAAGTTTTGGGGTTCGAAACGGCTGCTTCAGTGTTTAAACGCTGCAGGTTTGTTGGTAAGGATAGATACAGAGTGCACTGATCAGCTCATAGAAATAAACGAAGTAGTTTTTTTTTCCTTGTGGGCAAAATTTAAAAATACATGGCTAAAAAATTTCCCTAAACGTTTGAATTTATTGTATTACATCATTTATATTGATACGTTTCAAGCCTCTGGTGTTTCAGTGTAGCTGAATCTTGCCTTTAAATTTTGCTCCAGTATCTTATTTTAAAAAGACCAAATGTTAATATACTGCAAAAGTTGTGTGTGGAAATATAAGTGCCTAAATGTTAACTTAATTGGAAGTATGACCAGAAGATATCACTCTGAAATGGTTCCTTTTTCCAGTAGATTACTTGCATTATTTTTTTATTTGTAGTGGACATGTGATTGGTTGGTAGAGCATCAGTTTCCATTGTGGGAGACCAGGGTTCAAATTCCCCAGGGAACGAATATTAACACCTTCTAGATGGGTCCTCAGGCAAGACCCTTAATGCCACTGCCTAACCACTGTAAGTCGCTTTGATGAAAGTGTGAGCTAAAGACTCTAATGTTAAATTTTAAGAAATGCTATCTTTGCTTATGCTAATTTGGCTATTATATGTACTGGTTTGCTTTGAGTTGGATATTTAACATCAAAATCCAGTAGAAATTCTTAATTCAATAATTTGTTTACTTTTGTATATGTTTGGTTTGAATTTATTAAAAATGAATTATTTTTGTAGGAAATCGTTTTTTTGTAAAAGATAATTGAATTTTGTTTACTATTTGGGGTGTTTTGCACCTGAACTGTGAGGGGCTTAAACAGTACAGTGGGACACCACATGCAAAAAAATATAGGCAAGGCAAATTTATTTGTGTGGCACATTTCATGTACAAGACAATTCAAAGTACATAAAACATTAAAGGCATCACAGCAGCAATCAATATTAAGTGCAATAAGAAAAACATTAAAAGAAATAAATAAAAACAGAAAGAAAAAGCTACAATAACATAGATAAAATGCCAGAAATAAAGTTCCAGGAAAAAAAAAAGTATTAAAACATCAAGTTTTAAAATGCAAGCTTAAAAGAAACAGATCCAGATTTGGACTTAAAATAAATAAAATTAAAACTATAGAAATGCAGCAGAGAACAAGTGGTCTTTAACTTGATTTTAAATAAACTTTTTAAATGTTTGAGTTGATCTGAGGCTATATGTATATTTATATTCCTAAATGGTACATTTGACCATAGCATTTAATAATCCTGATAGAAACTATTATCTATTATCACAGGGCAGTTTCCTGATGTTACATTTTAGATAAAATAGCCTTAATTCACCTGTCATATCTCCAGCTTAACTAAGTTTTTATTTTAGTCAACTGTACTCGATTTTCAAGTTCAAGTTATATTTAAATGTGACGTTTTGAATGTACTGTGGACTCTCCTAAGTAACATGCATATTTCGGCTGCAAAG
>CM047976.1:11435632-11451926 GCA_026261665.1 Melanotaenia duboulayi
CTTATTATCCCTTCATTTTTGTTGTTGAGGTGGTTCCTGTTTTATTGAGTGAGGTATTTTATGATTAAACCTGGACAAAATGAGTCAAAATGAGTCTTATGTCTTGCTGCCGTGTATACAACAAAATTTTGGTTGGTTCCACCAAATCTCACTCCAAGGATTATTAAAGAGTTGCCAGTCATGTTTTTATTTGTGGTAGATTTAAATAAAAAATATGTTTATGTGCATGAACATGTAAAGAAATGTTTTTGACCATTTTAAAACTAATTTTTTTTTTTACTTGTATTTTAAAATTCTTTTTTTGCTCGTTGCCTCAGGGCAACACTGTGCAGTTAAGGGACTTTGTTTAGACGTCATTCTACAGTGAACATGTGCTTAGTTGCAAAGTAATGATTAGTGATTTTTTTTACTTTCCCACTGACAAACACTAACAGGAGGTAGACTTAAAACATTTTGGAAGCATAATGTTCATGATCAAGCAGCTAGGCAGAGAAAAGATTACGTGTAAACATGTCCATCATGACTGCCTCACATGTTTAGCCTTTTTTAGGCTTGTTTTTGCACGTCTTCAGAAATCTGTGCTGTTTTCACAACTTCCACCATGAAAGCAACTAGTAGAGGGAGTGTAGGGACAAAATTAATTGGTTGTAAGGTCACAGAGTTGACAGCGGTAAAAAATTATAGAAACTTTCCAAATTTGCAAATCCATATAAGAATTTCCTCATTTGTTTAGGTCTCGCTTCTCCATCTAAGGTGGACCATTAGAAACCAACTGACATAAAAATAATAATAATAATAATAAATTCTACATGAGTAATTATTTACACATGGGGCCGTATAAAATACCGTATAAATAGAAATAAATCTAAAAAATATATTTAAAATATATATATATAAAAAATTAAATTCATTTATACAGTTTTATAAATTAAAGGAAATTAGATTAAATGTTTTTATGTAATATTACTGAAAAATGGAATGGAAAATAAATAACCTAAATAAAAATAAATGAAATAAAGTATGTCGTTAGATGAAAGATTTAAACTAGACTTATTTTGTCAGATTACTTCTCATGTTTTCTAAAAAGGATGGTTTATTAAATGTAAACACCTGGAAGACTTACTTGTACTTCTTTTGTAATTATCAGCTACTGTTAGTCTGTCAGACAGGAACGATCCGGAACCTGAGGACCACACCAGTAAACTTCTGGGTCCAGAACCAGAACTACTCAACCTGAACGCGTGTGTGAAATAAAAGGTGAAGGAGATACAAACAGATTAAAATAACGAACCGACGTTAAAGAGTCGTATAGTTAATTACCTGCTGTCACAGAGGCGGTTCTGGTTCTGGTTCAGTTGGGGAACCTAGAGAGATTATGGAAGATACCTGTGTGGGTGGCAGAAGGTAGCAGTAAAGGAACGCTTCGGATTCAGGCTGTCTTAAAACCTTAAATGAAGAAGAAGTAGGAAGAAGGCGGAGACGGAACGATAGCCGAGGACTCCAATTCAATACCCGGAACTTTTTCCAACGTACCACGGTACCGGAAATGTAGAGTACGGAGAGCTCGTGTAGGTACATATTGACAACAGATAGTGCAGCTGAAAACTATTCAGTTATAAGGATTTACTCAGGAAATACACAATCTTGAAATAAAGACATGTCTGACAACGAAGACAAGTAAGTATCGATACAGTACTGAAAGGCTATATTAGGCTGCTTGCTCTCAAAAAGCCAACATAAGCTACTATTAGCGCTAACTAGCGTTTAGCCAGTTAGCAGGCATGTCTGTTCAGTATATTAAACAGCATCTCTGATCTTTGATGACAAGTTTGTTTTAAATTTGTAGTTTCGACGATGGAGATTTTGATGACGCCGAGGAGGATGAAGGATTAGATGATCTTGAAAACGTGGAAGATGTACGTTTTGCTTTGCAGATGACATAGAGATTACATTTAGCTACTTTTAAAGCTAATCTAATCCTTTGGTAAAACCCTTCGTGTTTTGCCCTGGTGTTTAGGAGGATCAGGAGAATGTGCAGATCTTACCTGCAGGAGAGGGCCAGCAGGCAAACCAGAAGAGGATCACGACACCGTACATGACCAAATATGAGAGAGCCAGAGTGTTGGGGACGCGAGCTCTCCAGATAGCGTGAGTGTTTACACGTGGATGAACATGATAGTGTAACTTCTTCATCTTAAATTCAAGCTTATCATAGTAGAGTTTAAGAAACAATTAGTTTGACCTAAGATAAACAAATGGATTCATAGTACATATTGGCTGAACTCACTGTGAAACATCTTTATAGCTTTTATTTATATTTGTTTATTTTTCCAACAGTATGTGTGCTCCCGTGATGGTGGAGTTGGAGGGAGAAACAGATCCACTGCAGATAGCAATGAAAGAACTTAAGTAAGTCATTATGTTAGTTGTTATTGTTGCTTTATAGATTTATGTGGTCTTTGTTGCTTGATCATTATTTGAGGAACAAATCAACACAGTTGTGTTTTACTGTCAATGTATTTATGTTTGCCAATAGGAGCAGAAAGATTCCTATCATCATCCGGAGGTACCTTCCTGATGGAAGTTATGAGGATTGGGGCTGCGATGAGCTCATTATCACTGATTAATCCACTTCTCCAGTCTCTACTGACATAGCCGTCTGCAGGTTTACTCATGAAACATTGTCTTTACGTAGCACTGTATTACATTTATCGCTTGTCAGATCTCAGATGACACCGAGTACCATAAATTCTACCCATTTTAAAAACTACACTATCCATAAGAGCAGCTAGAGAGAAATGTAGCTTTGGACAGATTTTTTTAATTTAATAACATACACCTATGTTGTAAGTATTCCAATTTTTGTTTGTGAAAATTAGGGATTAGTGTAAAATAACTGTTTTATTCTTATTAATAAACTCTTTTGTACAAGTTGGTGTTTTTAATGTCTCAAATTTTTATTAGTCTACCTATAAACTGTCAAACAGGTTTGCAATGAGCATGAAATTACACTCAAAGTATCTGTGCCACAGTTATATGATAGTATAATTTGTCTGTTAACAAACTGAAAACAATAGAGTAAAAACTGCAACACAGTTCAAAAGGCTCTTGTTAACTGACCAGAAAGCTTAGAGTGTATCATTAATACAGACTTTACTAATGTTCAGTAAGTGTCTCCTTCAGAATAACTCCCCATCTACTGATCTGTATTGTTAATCCAGCTTTGGTGTAGGAATTGTTAGCTATGATTTTTTTTTGTTTCCACTTGAAACAATTTCACAATTTAAATGCACAGTTTTGTCAAGCTATGGTTTGAGAATAAAGTGTTGCAAAAACACTCAAAAGACATTTTACATTACTTAAATGTTGATTTTTCTCAGATGACACTGGAAAGTCGGGGTTTAATATAAGTAAATTTGTAAATTTCTGACTAAAAAAACAGAAAAATGTGGGACTGAGTGGTTTAAATGTGTAATTATATATACATGTATATATTACTGTTTAAATGTTGAAAATTTAATACAAATTGTTAGCTTGCTTGTAGCTTTTTTTTTTTCCTTTTTTTTTTTTTTTTTTTTGCTATTACCAACTACTTATTCTGTGTTCTGTACATGAAACTGTAGTGTGTGTGGAGTACCTGAGTACATTTTAGTATTTCACCCCCCATCTGTATCATCTGGGTGTATTTGTGCATCTTTGAAAGCTTATATATATCTATATCTATATATATAGATATATATAATGATTTCAGCTAGATTAGCATGTTTATATGCATTTTGAAAGCTGGTTTTCTTCTGGGTGATGATTATTTGCCTCTTTCTAATGTCGTAAACAAGCCTTTTCCTCCATTGATACAGTTCAGATGTAGGCCACTGTAACAATGGTAGCGACACCAGCAACCCTGTTATGTTCATTCTCGTCAGCAGTGTGCACAGATTTTGTGAGTGAGCGAATGCACGCATTTCCAATATCCTTCAAATTAATGTTGAAAGAGTGGGAAAGTCCCAATACTTGAGAGTTTCATCCTAAACTGAATTTAACTCCCATAGTTGTGTTTTGTCCTGTTTGACCACTCGGTTTTGATGAGCACATATTTATTGCTTTCTTTTCATGTTTAGGAGGGGCAGTATGTTTACGCCTGCATGCTGCAGCTGATGGAGAAGCATAGTTGCCATGACATTGTAAATCTCTTCTCCATGCGAACATGCATACAAGGCAGCTGAACAGTCCTGGTATTGTTTAGGGGAAATGGGTTGCGCAGGCAGGGAGATGGCCAATGCATGCTGGGAACAGGGGGGGGTTGCAAGTTTGTGAGAAAGAGAGGATTACTCATTTTGTGGCAGGAAAAGCTTTATGATGATATGCTGGTGAATAGATTTATGATTTTTTTGTCTATTTTTATAAACTGCAAGATATAAACATTGAGCCCCAGATGAAAATGCATCTGAGAATAAAACCGAAGACAGAGAGTCAGCTGTGTGTAATCAAGCGGGAGCCACCTGGTACTGACGCTATATTTAAATTAAGTCAGCGTCAGGTCACTTATTTCTGCAAAAACTTTTTTAATCCTAGACTCTTTTGATTGGAGGAGACTGAGCCTCAGGGTGATGCTGCACTCTTCTCATGGGATGGAAAGGGCAGCCCATGTGACACTCACCCGCACCAAACAGTGTAAGGCCATTCTGTTACCTCAAACCAAATCTAAGGGGTTAACTAATATCCTCTGAGGTTTTGCTTTTAACTTTCCACTTCTTGTCATGTTTGTGTCCGTTCACCCGATCCTTATCCATCTGTTTACTTCTTATCCTGTTTACATGCCTCTCACCAATACTGAGATCTCAAATGACCTAACCAAACGATGATGGGTTATTTCTAATCGATTTAGCTTGTACTTGAATCTGTGAAAATCTTCATTTACTTTTTATTGCTATCTCTTCTGAATTTTAAGTTAATGCTCCACGTCCATGGGCTACTTTTAACATTAAAGTGAATAAGATGCTCGACTTACACAGAATTTGATCAGTATACACATGAGAAAACAAACATAAGCCTACAAACAGTATTTCTTAGATATTATCTGGTCTGACACCTGCTTTGACTTACAATTTACAAAGCTCTGTTGATATCTCTCAAAATTCTTACAACTTCTTAATCCCATTANCTCAAAAAATTCTTACAACTTCTTAATCCCATTACAGATCCAATCTGACAAGCCAGTTTATGATTTGTTTGTTTGTTTGTTTGTTTGGGGGGNTTCCAATCTGACAAGCCAGTTTATGATTTTTTTGTTTGTTTGGTTTTTTTTTGGGGGGGGGCAGGGGTTTATGTATGGGGCAAGTAGAGGAGAGTGGTTGGTGAGGGTTGTGGGGTCGATGTGCTGAGAGTAAGGGTCTCTTTGTATCCCAGGGAAGCTACAGGCCGGGCACTTACGAGTAAAGGCTCGCTGCCCTCTTTCCCTCCTCCCCCACATCCCCATCAATGGCCCTCTTTGTCTTTCCAAAGTATCGTACAGCCGATTAAAGAGAGGGAATTAGGAGTCAGGCTTAACCCGCCATACACGCTGAAATACACACATACATTCACAACACAGGAAACCTGAAATATGCATGCAGGCACGCATACTATGCACTTTGTTACAGCTACTGTTGTAACAGTGCACCATCGCTGTCTTATTCACTGCCCATCCCTCACATAAGTTCGGCTTTCCCATAAGAATAATCAGACTACTGATGTGATCTCATCTCTTGCAAGAGAGAAGGACTAGAAGTGATGCTCTGGACTCTTTTTAGTCACATTTGTGTAGTAGATTCCAGTTTGCATATAATTAATGTATCTCTACACAAACTGGAATTCTTGTTCTACTGGTCTCCCTTTATCTTTACACACATTTCCCTTTAGGCGATATTGACAGTGAACATGGCAAGCATTTTCGTTGCTTGATTACGCCCAACTATATGAAACCTGCAGAAACTAACCAGTTACTGAAGTTGCTGGATTGTATTGGAGACATAAAATTAAATGAGTGGATAATTTTCGACTTATAAATCAAAGCAAACACACAACGTTGTACTTTCTACACTGACTCCCTGCAAAGTGTAGAATTAAGTCCTTTTCATGCATAAAGCCCTCAGTGGCCTAGCTTCATGTCACGCCGCAAGAACTCTTAACTGAGCGCAGTTCACAGAGTTATCAAGCTCTTCTCCTGTGGAACCTGTTGACAGCCTGGGTGTAACAGAAAAACACCTGCTTTGATATTTTTTTCATTATTTGTTCAGTCAAACCTTTTACTTTAAATTAGAAATCCGCTTTCATGGCTGTTATGTTCATTTTTTTATTCTTATATACAAAATGATTTTATCCAGGAATGTGAGAAAAGAACATACACCCTTCAGCAGTTCTAAAAATTTGGCAAATATAACCTACAGCATGTTACATATTACGCAGGTTCAGTGTGTAAGATTTAGACATGGTGAGGGGGGCATGGTAATGACTAACTGCCAAGCACAGTGGACAGATGGTGGCCATCGGTGACCAAAATTCTTTCGGAAATAACCATCTTTTCATCTGTGAGTGGNCAGTGGACAGATGGTGGCCATCAGAGACCAAAATTCTTTCTGAAATAACCATCTTTTCATCTGTGAGTGGATCGAGTGGCCTTAGGTGCAGCAGTGACTACACTAAAGGTAACTACTTCAGAATTGTGTACCTTTGTACTGTCTTCTTCTATGTGCCTTTTAAGGCATTACTCATCCCAAACAGTGCTCTAGCACCTATCATACACAGCTGGTGCTTCACTTTTGAACCTCAGTGGGTTCTCGCTTCACACACAGAAATCTTTGTCCATTCAGAGACACTGTAGTAAAAATGGTGGCACAATGGTAGAGTCACAGCAAGTAAGCATGTAAATAGCTACAAAAAAACACAAACAAACAAAAAAAAAACATAAGTTATTTAGTAAAGGAATTATATACCAAAAGAANGTTATTTTAGTAAAGGAATTATATACCAAAAGAAGCACGTTTTTTAATGACCGTTTTCATTGATGTTATTACACCACTTCTTTAACAAATACTAATCCAAAATGCAGCAGCAGTATGTGAAAAACTAAGTACACCTTTACCACATGTAAACTTCATACATAGGAATAAAGAGAGTAAGTAGCAGCCAAGTGCTACTAATCAAATACACTTGATTAGTTGATTATCATGAGGAGTGAGCAACTCTTTAAAATCCAATGTTTGGGTAATTTACTGGTCTGAAGTGTCAACTGTGTAGTAACACAATGCCAATGATGACAGACATCCGCCATGATCTTTGAGATGTAGCTGATGCTGCTCATCAATCTGGGAAGAGTTGTAAGGTCATTCGCAAACAATTTGGAGTCCATCAATGTATAGTGAAAATGATTACCTACAGTAGCAAGTATTCAACATAATTTTAGATAATCTGCAAAAACAAACAAAAAAAATCTACATCTCAGGCTCTACAGGCCTCAGTTGTGATGTTGAGTGTTAAATTTGTCAGTACAACTAGAAAAAGACTGAACAATTATGTGTTGTTGCAGGAGAAAGCCTCTTCTCCTAAAAGACCATGGCAGAAGATGCAACACCTTTAGAATTTAGGAGTCACGATGACCCAGTGAAAACTGAGATCTCCTTATAATAATGTGGGAGAGGGGGTCTTAATAGAACTGTGAAAAACAAATGCCTTCAAACCTCAATGAGCTGAAGCAACATTATAAAGAAGAGTGATTCAAAATCCCTCCACAATCATGTGAGAAACTGAAAATATCACGTAGAACATTATCACTTCAGGTTATTGCTGAGGCTGCATGGTGGTGTGGTGGGTAGCACTGTGGCCTCACAAAAAGGCGGTCACTGGTTTGAGCCTCAGCTGGAGGGGTTTGAGCATGTGGCCAGCGTTTGCATGTTCTCTCCTGGGTACTCGGCCTTCCTCCCACAGTCCAAAGATAAGCATGTTAGGTTTACTGGCCACTAAATTCTCCCTAGGAGTGTGAGTGGTTGTTTGTCTTTCTGTGTTGGCCCTGCAATAGACTGAGTAGGGTGTACCCTGCCTCTCTAATTACTGGGATAGGCTTCCGTAATCCTAAATTGGAATAAGCAGAATAGAAAATGGATGGATGGAGGTTATTGCTGCTAAAGCTGGTTCAGCAAGCAATTGAATCATGGGGTGAAGTGGTTAGTTTTTAACACACTGCTTCTTTATTATGCCTTCTTTGCACAGTTAAAGAAGCTTTATAATTCATTATCATGGGTCCTAATTTAATTCCTATCGATGATCAGATCATCAACAATGCAAATCAGATGCAAACACTTAAGAATGAAACAAATGCTGTTTTTTTTTGCATCAATATTTTTTTCTTCCATGCATGTTTTCAAGCTTTGCTTTGCTCTGTAAAATGCTTTTTGTTGCTCTTGTGATTCAAAAGTGCTATATAAATAAAGCTAAGCTGAACTACCTTTAGTTAATATTCTATTAGTGTCTGATGGTCAGCATTTACTACCACATAATAATAATGATTTTACTGACTTCACTTTAAGAATGAATGAGTCTATTGAAGCAGATATAGAAGAGCTTTATTTCAGTAAGCGATCATTAGTCATCATCACATGTTGAGGCTTTTACTCCTGCAGTTATTAAGTTGTTTGGTAGCTGTGCTCTGCTGCTGGAAAAAAATAGATAAAATACTAAATTGGCAGAGAAAGTCAGAGATTTCTTCAAAACAGACATAAACAACAGTGCTCACAAATATAAACCAAACATAAATACAAAATGTCAAATTTACAGCACTCCCCTCTGCTTCATATCCTGAGGGGTAAATGCTTGAAAATGAACAGACTTTAAGCTTTGACTGAACAGTAAAATAAGCAGTGGTGCATACATATTGTTCACATCTGTCCAGTAGTGATATATTTAAAATAAAACAAAGCAAATAACATTTTTTTTCTTTTTTTTTTTACCCTTCCAGATGGATGGTAAGACATTTGAAATATATAGATATTTCAGAATAGTGAAGAAAAGTTACTAATGAAGACAAAAGATCACAAAAAAAGACAACTTATTATGCAAAAACAAGACATTAAATGAAATCGAGGTTGTTACTCCTCTGCACCACTCGTTAGTAACATGTATTATCGAAGACAAGGCACATTTTATATTTAATATCAGGCTGTTGGTGGCAGCTCTTTCTCAGTATTGGCATTTCCTACATTGTGTCTTTTCCAAAAGTTATTTCTTAGTAATTACAATCAAAAGATTTGACCGTTCAAGCTGAACACTGTTTTAAACACACGTTATAATTTACATACAAGCAAAAAGCAAAAGGCAGCAGTGAAGGCTTTCAGTGTAGATTACAATGGCAAAAAAGGTGGGCAGTGTTATCTTCGGAAGCTGTTAGAAGAAGGTAGTTTCTCAGATGTATTCTCTAATATCACATTGCGACCATTGTCAATGAAAATAATGTAAATAGATTATCCGAGTATAAATAGAATAATCTTTTACCACGACTGTTAGTCATAAATACATCAAATAAAACAACTGAAACTGTCACACTCATCAGTGCTGGTGCGAAAAAAGGCAAAAGTAGTTTTTGACACGAACACGTTTTAAAGAAAATGAACGTGAGCTCACGTCGGAAAATTGATGACAGCTTAAAAACGTCTAACTAGCTAAATGTCAGGTAGTTTTGAGTTGGGAGAAACGTCGACTAAATCGGTTTCTTATCTTAGAAAAGTAAACAAAAAGTTTTGGTCTCAAAACTTTGGTCAATTTTTTTTCCTTACAAATATTTCATATCGGCACACGTTAATAAATGTGTGTAAAACTTCAAGTACAATGCATAGTCTATCCTGATCATAGCGAGTCCATGCGAGTGCTGCTTTTGACTAATCATACACGTGAATGCAAAACCTCAGCATGGATGTTACTCTCGTCGAATGTGTCCTACAAAGACATTTTAAGAGTACACAGCCAAACAATTTAAGATAAACAAGGACAACTCTGGTACTGATTTAACATCCTGCTATTAGGATTCCTTTTGTAGGCTTTTTAAAGAAAGACAAAACATCTGTATGAAAATGAGTCAATCCTGAATTAGAAGTGAGAGGCCAGGAAATAGATTGGTTCTGCATTCTTATGGCATATAAATTATATACAGAAGAAATCTGGCTCCTTCTCATCACACTTGTCACAATAATAAGAAGTTTGTAGACTACAGTGTGCTTCTTGTACAGTCTGATAGGAAAATGATCCCTTGTCACCCATAAGCAACATCAGTTGTCTTGTTTGGAGTACCAGGGGTGGTGCAACAGTGGTGTTTATCTCCACATCACCAAAGTACTACTTCCTTTGACTCTCACATGGAGTGGCACCAAATAATGACTGACGTTTCAAAAGCACCATGCTCTCAGATCATCCTTGGCTGTGACAGCATATTTTAATCTGAGCAAGATCAGAAGAAGGTCTCACCCCTTCTGCCTTCCCAGCCAACTCCCCCAGTGCCTGCCCACTCCCCCCAGACCAGACCACTTTCATCACTGATACCACCAACAGCACTGTTGTTGCCGCTGCTGCCTCTGCTACTTTGGTCTGGTGTTGGGGCTGAACCTGCACCATTACCCTCTGGTATCATCTGTCATGGCCGTGACAGTGTTGTGTAGACAGGCTGCTCCCAGTGTGTGGGGCTGTGGGACTGCGATACACTGGCTGGATCAGTGATGGCAGTGTAGAGGGGCCTTTGGGAAGGACCCATGTAGGAGAAGGCAGAGTACAAACCCGAGGCTTGGCCGGAGTGGGCATAGTATGACCCCGAAGCCTGGTGGTCGGCATATTCTGCAAATTGAGCCCTTGAGGCCAATGATGGGAAGGCAGAGCTGTAGTGAGGAAGGGTGAGCGGGGTGTAGGTGACATGAGTACCTGGTGAGGCTGCTTCTGCAAAATGACCCCCAGCACCTCCAACCTCACTCTTGATCTGCGCCTTGGAGGCGTCTGATCCCAGAGGGGAGCTGTGATGTTGCTGTGGCTGCTGCTGCTTGGAGAGCCAGGCTGCTGAGTGTCCACTGGCCGCTGCCAGAGCTGAAGAGATGCCATAGGCATAAGGAGAGGCTGCAGAGGCTGCAGCAGCTCCTCCAGCTCCACCACTCTGCCCAGTCCCTGGGTGCCCATTGGGGGGAAGATACTGGTCAAACTCGTTGACGTCAAAAGGCTCCATGTTGGCCATCACCTCATGGCTTATTTCACCAATGTCCACATTCCCAAAGTCGATATGTGGCTTCCCCGATCCTGGAGCAGCTGAAGCTCCCTCTGCCCCCATTGTGTTGCGGGAGCCTCCATTCCCAGCACCCTCCCTCTTACCATCCCCTGTCTTCCCAGACTGAGGTTCGGTTTTAGGAGTAGTGGGAGGTGTAGGAGGACTGTGGCATTGACCTGTAGAGACACAAGAATGTAGTTACCCCTTGTTTTTGTCTTGCAAATTCACAACCAATTACTGAACTTTGTGCTTTCCTGACCAGTGGAATCTACACAGAACTAACAGTGTGACAGAAAGGGTATCTGTGGGAGGGAGCCTGCAGCCCACCTGCAGCATGAGGGTGGTGCCCATCTGCCAGAGAGGACTCGGCTCCCCCACTGTGGGCCACTTCCAGGTGAAGGCCCTTGTAGTGGGAATGGCTGTGGCTGACCTCACCCTCCAAATGGCTGTCGGCCTCACTTCCTGATCCAGAGCCATGCTTTCCGTTCTTGCGGCGCCGTGGCTGGTATTTGTAGTCTGGGTAATCTTTCTTGTGCTGCTTCCTGAGTCTTTCTGCTTCTTCAATGAAGGGTCGCTTGTCGCTCTCATTTAGAAGCCTTAAATAAAAATAAAACATTTGAGTAGACTGGTTTGTTCTAGGTAAGAATTGGAAAGGCAGCATCTAAGCAGTCAATCTGTTGAAGTTTCTTTTGTTTGTTTGTTTTTTGCAGGTATATTCTAGAAAATGGTACAAAAGTGAGTAAAAATTTAAGTTAGGGAACTTTTCTGTTGGAGAATTGTTATCAGTTTTCTCACATTGACTAACATATGTAATAATTTCCCATACATTCTTTGACATTGTGGAAAATGTATAATTCTATTCCTTTATCCCAAGTAGTTTCATGAGCTACATCTGCACAGCTGCATAAAAGTCATGTCTGCCAGACATGGACTTTTTTTTTTTTTTTACCACTGGGCCATAATGAAATTACAAAGACTGAGTTTGCATCCTGTCTGCAAACATGGGANGGGCCATAATGAAATTACAAAGACCGAGTTTGCATCCTGTCTGCAAACATGGGACTGAGCTCCTACGATTACGTCTGCTGGCAGGGATGGCATGAGAAACCCCTGACCTTCCTCAGCCTTCCCCTTTATCGTGTTTCAAGGCCAATTAACCAATCCTGACTGAGCCCAAGGTCAAGTCTTTATCTAATTAATATTCCATCCAAACAAGGTTAATTCATTTAACTTTTCTGGACTTCTTTACTCTTCCTCTTGACTGATTCTTATGAAAAGCAGTGAAGCAAGGCTGACTGTGTAAAATAGACACTGCATGGAGGTTTTAATGTAAAATTCTGCAGTAATTGTGAAAAATGTGAAGAACCAACCCCATTTTCAATTCAGCTATATAGACGTTTAGGAGCATTGTAGAGCTATCAGCTAAGACAAGAAAGGTAACTTCCATAAAGAATCACATTAGAACAACAGTTAACTCTTGCAAAATTTGTTTTGCTCTGACAGTAGATATAAGTGATATAGTTGCACTGTATCTCACGTTAATGGCTGGGAAAACACCCTGTTTTGCAAGCGGCAATAACCTTAACATACCATGAAATTAGGCAGACACATGTGACCATGACACACACCACAGAAACAAGTGCTGCTCAGTCAGTGAGCGGTGACCAACAGGGCCAGCAAATTCAATGTTCAAACAACAAAATACATTTTGAAGCATGTTGCTGATAAAAAACCCAAGTTGGCTTACCACAGTTTTAACAGGGCTTGTGTTCTCTTTCACAGAAAAGTGACAACCTTCATCCTATTAAAGTCAAACTGAAGCATTGATAAAGGGCTGCATGCTGTGTGTAACTGTAATTTTGCCATGAAATCAATTTGAGATATAAACATCCGTTTCATAATAATGTCAAGATGTTTGAGGCTGATCTGATGGAAAATCAAGTTGTGGGTGAGGCAAATAGTCAAAATGAAAGTGTGGGGGGAGGGGATGATTGTAAATGTGAGATCTGAGTGAAAAGGATTAGTTAACATCTTTGCAAAAAACTTTTGGGTTTTATAATCACTTCAATCTCGTGGAATTACTCCAGAAATCCAATACTTTTTATCTTGACGTGCACCCCTATAAAAACTTGATGTTGATGAAATATAATTGAAGACATCTTAAAAACTTTTTTAATTAATTAATTTTAAAATTAATTTGTTGTAAGTATTTCAAGTTTGCTTTGTTTTGTGACTTTTTGACAGTAGTTCCCAAAGCAACACCTAACTGGGCTGTAGTTTCTCTGTCAGCTGAAGCTGTGAGCGCGCATCACCAGAGTACTGCAGCCATTAAAAGCACAACTATGAGTGATCAGCAATCACGTGTAGTGGTCTCCTCACCTCCAGAGCTTCCCCAGGGTCTTGCTGAGCTCTGCGTTGTGCAGGTGCGGGTGTTGGTCGGCCAGTTTTCTCCGCGCCGCCTGCGCCCACACCATGAAGGCGTTCATCGGCCTCTTCACGTGCGGCTTGTTTTTGCTCGACGAGTTCACGCGCACAGGCATAGGCACGAGGGTCCAGTCGTAGCAGTTGAGCACCTGGCTCACCGCTTCGCGGATCCCAGCGGGGAAGCGCTCGTCCTCGTCGTCGGATTTAACAGACGAGCAGCCCGCTGACGCATCGTCCAGATGCGCCAGTTGCTGCTGCTGCCCGTGGAGGGGCGAATCACCTCCGCCTGCTGCACCAGAGGAATGATCCGGTGATAGGGAGCGGCTGTCGTCCGACATGCCGGGACTGAGCTCCACCTCTGAAAAGCTCTGCTCCTCTCTGGACATCCTTCTTCACAAGCAAGGTTCCAGACAAGAAGATCCAACGCCTGCAACTAAATGCTCAACTCTACCTGTTGGGCTCCTGTTCCTGTGTATTCCTACAGTGAATGGCAACTTTCTGCTCTGTCTCTCTGGCCTCCTCTAAGTTATAATATAAACTGCCAGTCTGTCTCTACTCTCAGCCTCCGTTGCAAAACTCTGTGAGGATTCCACATTAAAGTTCTTTCCATCCGTGTTGTTGGTATCATAGGCGGCTTACTGCGCACCTTGGACCCCAGTTTACCAGCTTAAGGATAGCGGTCTACGCCAAACTCCCTTGGTCTCACTTCTCTCCTGACTTCTCCTTCTCTCTATCTCTCTCTCTCTATCTCTCTCTCTCCCCCCTCCGCTTGTCTTTCAGTTGAAATCCAACAGAAACGACCTGGAAAAACAGGTTGTTGATCATTTCAGTAAGTAGTCACAGCTTCATCAGACAATTACAACTCACACATATGGGCCTTGTGGCGTGCTTTGGTGTAAGTAGGATAAGATTTATGCTTGTCCTTAAATTAATTTCTTGCGAAAAACTCTTTTTGCGGTCTTTCTGCAGTCAGAGATTCTGTGCTGGCGCGCGCCAGCCTCCACGAACAAGCTACTGTTTAAGATTTTACAGTTATTCCAAGCTCCCCAGAGAGGTGATACGAGGCCGCATGCAGCACAAACCTCGGATTTATACTCAGCTCTTGGATAAACTCAGACTGGCGCTGGAAACATAAACGTCCGTGTGTGTGCGTTTCTCTGTGTGTGAATCAGACACAGTCTGCTTGTGGAGCAAAACGTGTCTTCGTTTTCATTCACTGAACCTGAAAAACTCAAACAAAAATGTTATTTCTGAACTATTTAAATACGGATTACCACGAATTAAGATCTACTAAATATGACAGACGCATAGTGTTAAGTGAGCAATTTTTTGCCCCTCAAATCGATTGGATACCTACTACATTATAGACTGTGGCATGTTTACAAAAACAAAACAGATTTTAACATTCATGTGGGTGTCAAAAGTATATTAATTTCCAACGAAGGAACGGCTGAAGCTTCACCACCTGTCCAGTTTTAAAATTCTCTCGCCACCTGGTCTGCAAGTTTAGTTTATAGACTGTCATCACTGTCTCCAGAGATCTTCATGCGTGAAGACCATATTAAAGGCACTAATTATCATTTTTGCGCGTTATTGCTCCAGAGCTGTTTCAGGCTCCTTCGAAAACAAGGTGGGTCAGTTTCTTTTTGTCAATGACAATATAAATTAGAAATCTTTTTGCTAGATAACATAATGCTTCATGTCTGATTTTTCATCTGATAATTCGTTTGAGGCTGTGAAGGGTTTTTGACGTTTAGTTTTTTGTTTTTATTATTGATTCACAGGCCACCATTCACTCTTACCGTGCGTAAAGAATTTCTGCAAAGTGAGCTCATTATCACCGCCTGACTTGCCAATAAGTTGGCCTTAATTTGCTTGCTCAGAAAGTTTGTTTGGTTGCTTTCTCTGTTCAGCGTGACCAATCCGCACTGCTCCAATTTACCAATAAAACACAATAAAAGTGCGACTCATAAAACTAAGCGTAATGTGAAACTAATACGCGTATGCTGAAAATGAAATGAAAAGCATTTTAAAGAGACTTTGTTCGATTAGGATCTTAAATATAAAAAAAGCACTTGTAGTACATTTTAAATTAATAGCAGGAAATGCCATGTTAGTGATCACTGCTCTTAAAGTGTACAGTCATGTAACCAAGCTCATGTGTCAAACAGAAGCAAATAATAACCAATAAAATACAGAAGTAAAACATTAAAACTGCAATTCTGGTGTCAGTGATTTGGACCAGAAGGAACAATCAAACGGCAAAATCACAATAGCCAACAGTAGCACAGAGCAAAGAGTTGGAAATGCTAAGCGCCTTACTTCAGTTATGAGAAAAGAGGTCGCCGGTTTAAACATGAGAATCTGTGAGTTCCCGAGTTTCCAAAGTGACGCTCGCTCCCCAGCCCCCTCGCTCGCGCCGCCCGAGTATGAATGCCTGGTCTGTGTTGGTAGCAGGGCTTAAAGAGCCCCTTGTATGAAGCTGAGAGGAAAAAAAGGGGGAAAAAGAAAAAGAAAGATGGGGACGAGCCTTAAAGGAACAGCACACGTGCAGATCCCAACTCTGATTGGTTAAGAATCTATCTATCTATCTATCTATCT
>CM047976.1:11456175-11470913 GCA_026261665.1 Melanotaenia duboulayi
AATATGTAAAAATATATAAGAAATCAGCATGTATACAATAGCTTACCATATTAACAAACAATAAATAATTAGATATATAGATTAAGGGTAGAACATGTTAACCATACCTTTAACTCAAGATTTTAGAGTCAAAATTAACTTTGTTGTCCCACTTGGGGAAATATTTCTTGAGCTTTCCTCTATTATTCTTTGCCAAATTCGTAAATAAAATAGTCACAATCAGCTCATACGTATTTTATTTTATTTTATTTTACTTTATTTTATTTTTGGAAATTATGGGGGACTATATAACCCAAACATCAACAACAGCTAAAAACCTATATTATTGTGTTACTTGGTCAAACACATCTGCAGTCACAGTAGCGAAACGTTGCCATGTGCGACTCACAAACACACTTTTCTCTGTGACGTCCTCTCTTCTCCTTCATGCACCTGTCTGGGACAAAGCAGGTGGGTTCATGTTCTCCACTGAAGTGGATCAGTCAACCTTACAGAGGGATCCGGTGTACTTTTAACTGTGCGGTTATTAAGTCATCACTAATGTAATCAACTATGTCTTATATTTTTTGAGAAACTTTAGCTTGACTTCCTCTGGCAAAAAGGCTCTAATAACAAGATACTGATGGATTTTCCTCCCCTAAAGGGAGAACAGAGGTAAGGATCTGCCTCAGTGATACAACTGGGACTGGTGGATTTGCCAGCTTGGTGGTAGGGAGTGGTTTTTGTGCATATTTGTGTGCCCGAATAGTTGCCAAGTACTTTCACTATAGCTGGGTAGTGATTCTGGATCTTNCCCGATTAGTTGCCAAGTACTATAGCTGGGTAGTGATTCTGGATCTTGTGTGAGTGAGCTATATGTGGGTAAATGAATGTGTTTACATAAAAGTCTGTGTGAATGTGCAGAATTGTGTGTGTGTGTGTGTGTGTGTGTGTGTGTGTGTGTGTTACTGCTTTAATGAATAGCCCATTGTGTGTCCTGCTTCATATCTTCTCTGGCCAGCCAAAAGGAAAGACTCTAGTTACTTCAGTTGTGTGAGAGGGGACATCTGAAGGAAACTGATATGTTGGGGCTAAGCAGGGTGTGGGTGAAGGGGTGACTAGTACTATGGTAAGGGTCTCAGGTGAGAAGCAGAGAGCAGGAGTTTAGTTACTTGTGAGCTACGACTGATCTCTGTTGGTATTCTTTAATCACTTTCCACTTCTTTTGGGAACTTGGCTACTCATTTTGACTCTCAGATGAAAGTAAGCCATTATGGCTACTTGCTCATTTATTGTTGATCAAAGTATTCTGAGTTATATCATCTAATTACACATTAGTAAATGTAACTTCATTCATTCCAGATTTGAATATGTTGTTATAAAGAGGAGTCGACTCATTGACTGTGAAGTGCTTAAGTCCTGTGGCTGCAAAACAAACCCAAATCATGACCCCTCCACCACCATGTTGACAGGTGTTTGTGCTGATGTGTTAAGTTTGGTTTGTGTTATGATTCAAAGAACACCGTCCCGCTGGTCTTGTGGTTTATTAAAATGCAACATAGCAAATCTAAGCTTTTAGTGGTGCTGTTTAAGTATTCATCTTCAAACAACATCCCAACTACGTTACCAACAGAGCAGCACCGCATGGTTACACCTACTTCTCTATGCTTCACATAAACTAAACATGTCCCTATCATCAATTTCCCTTTCTTCAATTTCACATAGACAGAAAACGTAGAACCAAAAATCTTCAACTTGTAACACCACAATAAAGTTTTCCACTGGTCAAATATCTATTCTTTGTGTTTCTTGGCCCAAAGAATTCTGTTCTGTCTCTCTTCTTTGCAGCAGATTAACCACAAAGATTTGAACACTTATATCTTTTGAACCCTTTGTAGCATTCCTACTCTTATCCTTGTTGATGTTATTTGGCAGTTTTTAAAGTCAGTAACCCTGATTATTATATTTGTTGAAGCAAAGGGGAGTCTCTTTTTGTGGGAAAGTTCTCACTAGAATAGTTTTATCTTTGCATTTCATTGTTTTTATAAAAGAAAGCGAAAGAACATTCAAAATTCTTCATTACTGGTCTTACCATTTCTCTTTAGTTTGAATAGTTTTAGATGTAATATGGATATTAGCATTGTTACGTTGACTCTCTGGACACTGTAGGATTGATTTTAAGATTTTATTGATTATTGGTTAAAGCACTCAGTGGTCTATATCCCTGCTAATGTCTCTGACTTATTAACACAATACACCCTGCACACACTGGGGAGAAGTCATTTACCTTTTCCAGTTGCTCTGCAACAAATAAAATGCAGACTGAGCCCTAAGGTTCTCAGTCAACCTGCAAGAGGACGTCAGCTCAACAGAGTCATTGCTGTCCTTTCATGATTTAATATCCCAACACATCCCAATAAAAACATTGCCAACTCTTTAAGAAATTGTTTCTTATAAGTCGTTGTCCAGTAAAATGAATAGTTGGCTGAGTGTGAATAACTACGCATTCAAACATGTAAATGTAGTTAACTGTAGCCACAGATGCACTGAACAGCCAGTACCACAGTGACAAACATTTCACCCTTTTGTATCAACCAAGAGCAGCCAATAAAGTGGTGTGTCTCTCGGCCCTGCTGCAGCTGTGTCTGCAACAAAAGACAAAAGAAATGGGGGATGATGCTGAAGGAATAACAGACAGACCTCAATGGCTCCTTGTGTCCCCTGTCTTTTTCTTGAAGAAAAATCAGCCACATTTTTTAGCCATCAGCCTCTCCATCTTACATAAAGGTTAAATTTGTTAATTTGTGCATTTATTCTGTGTTTTTTTAATGCTACAAACCCCACACACAAAATCTCAATGCAGACTTCATATTTTGGAAACTCCCAAACAGCCCACCTCTGTAGGATGAGGGGACATGTTTGGGAAATGATAATTGAGCGGAATGAGAGGCGAGGGATGTGGAGATTGAGTCATTTGGAAGGAAAATGTAGAAAATGATGTTCAAGAATTCAGCTGGGAACAAAGGTTTTCTTTGTTTGGACAGATTCTGCTGTATGTCCGGCTGGTTGCTGTTTGGGAGATCATCACACAGCGATGATGTGCCTCGTTAAAAATGTTGACTGTTTTTACCCCATGGTCATGCAAAAAAAAGGTTCATATCCTCACTTGTAGGTGATCACAACAATTTTAATATCACATGCTTGTTGGTAGCTACCGTGTATGTTATATGTGCGAACAATTATAAAGTACTTTGAGTTTGGCACTTGGGAATTTCCATTTAATACTTCTGTACTATAATTTCATTATATTATTTGATTTATCTTGCAAAATCTTTGCTAATAAAGATTTTTATTATTAAAATAAGCTGTGCAAAAAAACAATAAATCAATAAACAATGAGTTTGGAGCTTTATTTTGTCACCTTCTTATGACAAATTTCAAGTAGAACTGGCTGAACACTCATACAACTTCAATGAAGCCTCAATGCAGCTTTTAAGTGATCAGAATAAACAAACATGCAGTGCAAAAAAAAAACCACACACACAGATGCCCTCAAAACATCCAGCCAAAATGATCACAAAGGTCTTCCTCACAGTTTCAGCACACACTGAATATCTATCTTTTTACCGGCTACATCCCCTTCAGAGTTCTAGGGGTGGTGGAGCCTAACCTGCTGCCATTAGGAGGTGGAGTACACCATGGACCAGTCCATCACAGCTGCAAAAAACTCATACCTAGGCTCAGTGCAGAATCACAAATTAACTTGAAATGTATGTTTTTGGACTGTGAGTAGAAGTCAGGGTACCTAGTGAACCCACACATGCACTAGCAGAACATGCAAGCTCTGCACAGAAAGGCCCCAGAGATTTGAATCAGGAAGCCTCCTGCTGTGAGAAGACAGAGCTTACTATTGTGCATCTTCACAGTGAATAATGCAACATTAAAGTATCCCTTTCAAGCAAGACTTTTATTAAAATTGTGTTAGTTTTGGTTAGATATACCTAATGAACTGACAAACAATTTAGTCTTTTAAGTAACTTTCTTTCTTAAAATTGAGGAACAAAATCTTTAGTTTTGGTTATTGTTTTTGTTTCTTGAAGTATTAATTATCACTTGTAACATACAAAGTGTCTATAGTAAGGAAAGAGTGTTCAGTTTACCCAGACAAAGCCCTTAGGATGTGCACATGAACACTTGAGTAGATCTTTGTTTACAGCGTTACAGGGCCATTTAATTGACAAGGACTGGTTTCTTGATGAGAGGGGAATGGAGTCATTGACCAAAACATTTCATGACAGACAGAAATATATCCCCCTTTAAAGCATGTTAATATCTGGCTTTTTCCTGTAATCTGTTACTTCACAGATAGAACAACAGACAACTTCACTGGTAGAAAATTGGTAATTGGTGAAATGGACAGCTTTATAGCTTTGTACATTCTGTTAGTGTTGTGTGCCTGATATTTTGGTTTATTTATTCATTCATAATCGAGACAGAGACTGGTTTTCTTTATTGTTTACTAATAGTTCTTCTTTATACTCTGACTTTTTCGGTTTGAGTCAAAGCCCAGGAACTGTAGAGCGTGTGCAGACTGCCCTGGCGAGTTGGAGTGCAATAAAATGTATACATGCCAGAGTAATTTCACTTCTAACCACATTAGCTGGATTAGTCTTTGAGAAACCTAAGTTAGCTTTGAAATATTTCATTTAGTGCAGTTGTAGTTATACGTTTGCAGTCCCGTAATATAATACAATAATTTGATTATTTTGTCTGATAATGTAATATTACTGACTCAGAGCCCGCTTCACCTGTAATACTAACCTGACTAAGATGTGGTAAAAATATCAAAACAAGCACTTTTTTTTTTCAAGTCTTTTAAAGAATGTAAGAAAAAATGCTAAAGGTGGCAAATTAAGGGAATGCTATTTTTTTCTGACCTCTATGATGAAGAGATTTGACGGCTGTGGGAATCATTCCATAGTTCCTATGAAAAGGAAGAGCTACTGTATATTAACATGTTTCCACTGAGTGATCACCTTTATCCTGCAAAGAAATACTTAACCTGATGGAATTGGACTCCTCCAGAGTTTAAATCCTCCAATTAACAAGACACAAGGGGGTTATTGAATTATTCGGTTTTTACAACAGTTAATTAAATAATTTGCTGAATATCTGAAGTTGTCATGTGAAGATTTTGAATTGAGACGTGTAAGGATGCATTCATCATTTGACAGGATGGTTACTAATTCTTGGAGTTGTAGAGATTTTATGAAATGAATTTTTCACTTTTATGATTTGTTTAGGCAGATGAATCTGTTCAGGTCACACTTACTAAGAAATTATTATTTGTTGCTTCTATCTTCACAGTATTGATGTAGGGCATCCTTGCTGATATGTCATTGGAGAGAACTGATCATAACCACCTAATTAGGTCTTAATTGATGAGAATAGTTGAGAGGATTGATTGAAATTTTTCCCTTTTTTGTGTTTACATGGCATATTTTGTTTCAATTTGACGGGGAAAACTGGAGTTGGTCAAAGCAGGAAAAGGGTGACTTTTTTTTTTCTTTTTTTTTAAAAAGGGATATGGAAAAAGGAAGAAGATAAAAAAAAAGTCATTTTTCAATCATGAGTTNTATGGAAAAAGGAAGAGGATAAAAAAAAGTCATTTTTCAATCATGAGTTTTTCTCAGAACATTGAATTAACCAGCGTGAATGGGTGGGGGGCCTCCAGGGTTTGGGGATGGCTGGTTGCAAAGTTGCCTGAATCAAAGAGTTTGTTGTTTGATGCTGAGAGAGGGAGATGAAAGAGACGAAGGAGACGGAGGGTTTGTTGAGCATCAGTCCCCTCTCCTATCGTCTTCTCACCCTGCGGCCCTCCCTTGCTCTGCCCATGTGAGCTAATGTTCAAATACAGGGCCTACAGCTACGGACATGCACGTAGATGTGCACATGAGTGTCCAAAAGTAAAACATACTGGTAGATGTTCAAACTACGTGCAGAAATGTGAACATAAATAGGTGTGCTGCAATTGTCTGCAGGCAAGTGCATCTATCTATAGATGCTCATCTGAAAATAATTAACAGAATTATTCCACATTATGTGGATAAAATATCAAGCTTAAAACAAACCAAAAGAAATCCTTTATTGGCAATAATGGGACTTCATTTATAGCAGGCTGCATATTTAGGAACAGCTAGGCAAATCAACATCACACCATTTAATGTCTTTAAAATTAAGGCGATGTCCACACGGCACCAAAGCCAGTTCAAGTGTGAAAACGGTGGCGAAAACTAGCAGAAAAGCTTCAACATCCCCATGAAACCGCTGTAGTACATACTACAAGGCTGTGGGGGGCGCTACGATGATTAAAGAGTAACACTCCAGAGCTAGAACAACACGTAGCACATGTGCAGATAATGACATATCTGCTTGCTCACGCTGTTGATGGTACAGTAGCGCAATACTGTGTTGTAAAAGCAGCGCATTTTGGTGCTAACGCTGTACACAAGCCMGGACTGTCTGGAGCAGCACCACAGCACAGTTGGTCATCGACGCCATTTTTGTTGTGGTGTTTGGCACACATTCATCACACTGACGTCATATCCTCTAGTGGTTCGGTTACACTGTCCTCACAATACCACMGACGGTAAAGGCCTCAAACCTATCGACCTTGGTACCTGGCTTCAGACATGATCAGTTTTATGGAGGCTAATCCCTGGTTTCGTAGAGATGAAAGGGTGGATTGCTAAAATACTTTTGCGGTTTACTTGAGCGTCGTGGGGGCGGCCCCTAAGAATGAACAGTTGCTCAGTGTATGTGGTTTAGGTTTATCATAGCATTTTATACTGTTATTCATATGGCTGGGCAATTAATCCAATTTTAATCTCAATTACGATCTGGGTTTTTAACGAAATGATCCGATTATTTGCTCCCTCTCAGTTTACTCTTGTGCTGTTTTCAGTTGAAAATCGAGCGCCACTTGCAACGCTCTGCTGCAGACTCCTCCCACTGCTGTAGACTTCTCCCACAGCCCCAGCCGCTTTGATTTTATTCACCTCGAGTTGCAAACACCTTTCAAGTTATGGGCTGGACACATGGAAGGTGACGTTGATCCTTATCCATCATTTTCTATGGAACTTGCGCGATGAAGCGAAAGTCGCTGCCCTCTTCTAGCCAAGCAACAGGCGACATTTGTGCATGNAGCGAAAATCGCTGCCGTCCTCTAGCCAAGCAATAGGCAACATTTGTGCATGTGAAAGGTTGTGCTCATTCATGCAGTCATGCACAGAGAGAGAATAACGTTATAAACAAACCAGTGCTAAATTAACACAGTGGACAACCCGGGATTTAAGAACCTCATCACCACTCTGGACAAATGGCATCGCTGCCATCTGGTCTCCATGTTGGTGGAGCGTCTCTCCCTGCCCTGGATGATGAGTGTCGTGAGGGTGTTGTGAAGGACGTGGCTACAGTCCAATGTTTCGCCCAGTCTAAGGACCTGTGGTCAAGCCGCATCATNACTGTAGCTACAGTCCAATGTTTCGCCAAGTCTTAAGGACCTGTGGTCAAGCCGCATCATAGAGCCGCAGATTTCAACATGAAAACTAAATGTCTCCAGACTCATTTTTTCCAGATCACATTGGGCAGAACATAGCTGCTGGTCCAAGTGGGACTAGGAAGGAAACTAGTCTGTATTACCACCGACATTGATTCAAATGTCACGCTGAAGCTGAGACAACAGCAGGCTTGGGAGTAGCAACTGTGCAGCCCAGAGCTTAGGAGGCTGAGCAGACCAGATCTCTGGGGGCTGCGCAGACTGATTCTCTGGAAGGCTCAGTATCCACATTATAAGAAGCCCTAAAACCAGAGGCAGAAGAGGAGTGATCCCCTCATAGACAACAGGCGGCAGAAGAGGACCGATCTCCTTGGCGGCGTAGATCACAGGCAGCGGCTATTAAGAGTGTCAATACTGCTGACAATTCAACAATTTGTTGGGATAATTTTGTGCATACAAGATCTCTTTTGGAAAATAAGGATGGTCCATTCTTTGGCTTTGTTTTTTATTGAGCATTCTGTGCTTATTCTGTTTATAGAATCACAACCAGTTTTTTTTTTTTACAGGTAGATGTGATTACATCAGTTCTAATCTTTAAATGTAATTTCTTTCTAAATATCTTGCTGGTCTTGTGGTGAGGATCAGCAGAGTTACTGTATTCCAGAAATCCTCTTTGTGTTTTGCTTAAACAGGCTCTGCTGAACTTGGGCAAATTCTATTTTATATCCCACCTCCGCTCTGAGCTCTGTCCAGACAATAAGTCAGTCCTATCTTGTCTTTTTTCTTTATCTCTTGATCTGTCCCTCTCTCTCTTTTCTTTTCTTAGTCAAATTTTGCCTTTTTGCAGTTGGTTGATGAATCAGACTGTGCATGTTCAAAATGTATGTTGCTGATATCCGGTAGCTAGCGTGTGACACAGCGAATGAAGCTAAACTCAGCTGCAACATTACACAGCATCCAGGAAACACAAGTTGTGAAGTTTCTTGTTGTGTAGAGACATTGGTTGGCAGTGACGGTTCCAAAAATATACATAATACATGTCACTGTGCCATCAAACAAGTCTAGACTGCAGCGTTTTAAGGTGGGAAAGTTACACACTGTAACTTTAAGGTATGATAAAGGGAAAGGAACTATTTGGCTTGTTATCAAGGCTTGTGATGGGGACACATTGGTACAGATGACATAAGCAGCTTGCCATACTTTGAGATTTTTAAGCAATGGACATTGGCATGGACTGGATTAATTTATCTGCTGTGTTTATGGGTTCCTGAAGTCACAAGCCTCAGCCTCCTTCACTATATACTGGGATGACCAAGAGTGTTTGGAGAATGTTTGGGAATCAGAGCTAAACCGTAGGTTTAAGAAAATGATGACAGTAAGAAAGCTTACAGGGGAATTATGTTGAAAGAGGAGCAAATCAGAACGAGTGAAGATGTTGTCCAACAAAGAACTGAGAAAACGCCTTAAATTCAAACACTGTAATAAAAATGAAATGGATTTAAGCTTAGCAGAACCAAACACAGCTGATAAAATACTCAACAAAACACTCTGGGAGCATGTAGGTTTAAAAAAGACAAAAGAGAAGGAATTGAAAACAACAGGAAGGAGCTTAAAAAGGGGTCAGACAGTAACACGGAGATTGGTTGTGCATTAGTGCCTTGGGGAAAGATAGAAAAGAGAGAGGAATTGGAGGAGTGTGAATCCCAGCAGAGAGATGAGAAAAGACCAGAGTATGACGGATACGTGCTGGCACACACAGAAACACACACATCCCATAATTAGCATGCTAACAGGCAGTTAAATGTCTCACACAAAGGCTTACTGTTGGGCCTCTGTTGCTCACTTCGGAGACAATGCACAATAAGAGTCAGTGGGAGCCCCCAAATCACCCTAATAGTCGACCCAGCACGGCCTCTCGTATTTTACCATTCCACCGATCACACTCATTCACTCACTGACTCTCTAATGAAAAGCTGATAGCCTCAAGGCCCGAGGTTAGTAAGCAGCTTGTCCCTTCCTCCTCATTTCCCTCCTTTCATCTTTTCATCCACCGGCAGACATTAACCCCCCCTCCGCCCCAGCTCTCCTGAGGTTCAGAGGTCCAATATGTAGGCTGTCAGGAATCTTGTGCATGGGAACCTCTTCAGACTGACAGATAGAGATAAGGATACATAATTAAAGACCAAGAATTGGACATTCATGAGGGCTCAGAGAGACCTTTTTCTTCTCAAATAAGGAGGTTTTAAATTTGAGCAGGTGATTTATTAACATTGAATACTAAGGATGGAAAACAACTCAATGTGCCTTTTCTGTCAGTCCTTATGGTAAACTGTCAAAGATGGAGACATGTAGCAAAATATCTACTCTTTGGATGTTCCTGCATAGTCTCAAAAGCAAAATATAAAACTGGTGATTTTTGTCTATCTCTGCTTTAATGACCATCTTGTGGTGAGTTTTGATTCCTCCAGACTGATACTTATCCACCTGTTCAATGTTAGGAGGATGTCTGAGATATTCAGTCACTTTGAGAATCTTGTTTGTTTTTCTTTAAGAATTTATAAACTACAAGATCACAACGCCTTAACCAAGCGAACAAATCTACAATCAAAGCTATGAGGGTGCTAAATTTATACCAGCAGATGCAGAGATAGAAGAAGCTGCTTTGACATTCAGATAATCATCTCTTAATGTGATTTATTATCTGTTGCTGTAGAGGTCGTGAGTCTGATCTAATTAAATTAATATACTGTAGTTTATTTGATTCTCACATGAACTTTCGTAAGGCCTAAATTCACATCTGGACATGCCTTGCTTCAAAATATGAAAAATAGTTTGTAAAATACAATATTCATTTGTCATGAGACAGTTAAATAAGATACACAGCGCGCAGTTTCACTTTATATATATTTAACCTTCAGTGATTTAAACAGCTTTGTTTTAAACAGATTACTTAACACTGGAAGAATACCAGAACTAATGCATCTGTACTCTTTCTAAAGTGCTTAGTCCTTCAAAAAGGTGCTTTGGAGGATAAAATCTAGTGTTGAGGCAGAGGGCACTGACATTCACCACATGCTGGTTATAATCACTAGATATCACTGACCAGTTCATCATGAATACTTCAGATCTGGACAAGCTGGAGCTCTAAAAGGCTGCAGTGAAATAAAACAGATAAAAAGTTATCCTTGCCTGGACAAGTTTGTGTTAGAATTGATTAGATCCAAATGAACTTGTACTTACTGTAAGTAAAAAAAAACAAAACATTAATGTCTCATTGATATATAAGAACAAGTGACTTTTCAAAGGCAGCGAGTCTGAGACTTTCTGTCAAAAGAGAGACTGTGTGGGCAAAAACTCCCCTCATTAAATTAGATTAACATAAAATTAAAGAGGATTTGGGAATTTTAGTCTCAATAATGAATAATATTATGAGGCAGAGAATTCTGGGAATTCTCTTTAAGGCCAAATGCAAATACTCATGTCATTTACTCCAATACTCTGTGTCATTTGGGCCAACATTTACTGTTTAATTCTGTAGTTGGAATGGCTGTGTAGGGGGGAGTTGGATGGCATGCTAACAACGCTGGTATGAAATGTATGTATTCATGATGCTTGATTAAGACCATTAAATCAAAACTGGATTTTAACTGAGATAAGTACTGGGTATTGTTAAAACACAAGCACAGGTCCTTTCAGTCTACATGTAAAGACAAATTTTGGGTGGAGGATATTCTGTTCTCAGACTACTTTAGTGTACATTTCATTCTTGAGATGGAAATTTGTCATTGGCTCTGGAACAAGCACAGCTTCACCCTGTGCCCCTTTCTCTGCTACTGCCTCTCAAACATACCTCCTTGGTCTTGCAGGTCTAAGAAGCTGCTGTCAAACCAGGAGGCCAAAGTGTTAAAGAACTGGCAATAGGAGGTGCTGTTGGTACCCTGCAGGCAGGCCAGCGAGGCCATTAGCATTTTTTATTATTTTTTTATTCAGCATTTTTAAGGAGAGAGAGGTCATTGCTATTGCACTAAATTTCATTTCTAGAGAAGAGCAGGGGAGATAGCACACACCGTTGAGGAAGACTTGTGTTGAGCACAGGAGTGTCAGAGAAGATGGTAATAATGCAAACTCTCTGAGGCCAGTCTCTTAATTTAAAAAAAAAATCCCCTAACCAAGAGATCTAGGCTGTCACTCACTTTCAAATCTCAAACCTCACTCGAAGATCGGGCTGGACTTGAAGGATAAAGAGAAATCCATGAACAAAATGCAGACATTTGTTTTACCCAGGTGGCTATGAATTTTGTCAAGTAAAGTGAGTATAGCATTGTCAACACCCCAGTTGGCTCAATAAACAATTTACATGGGATCAAGTGATTCTGCTATTTGAGATGCCAATTCATCCCAAATTAGATTCTTCATACATTTGCTGAGAAGGAATGTGAGGGAAATTGGCCTGAACTCCTTACTGATGGGGATGGATAATATTTGTTATCCTCCATGACAAATGGGTGACAGTCCCAAATGTACTTCACAGTCCTTTAACTCACCAAAACTCCAAAACTCACAGAGTGTTATTACCAGAGGAGGTGAAACAACACAACATGCCCCTGTGCTGGCTGTTTTTTAAAAAAATTTGCTGCGATTTTCCCAGGACAAACACTCCCTTTCAGCATTTGTAGTTTTCTTTGTTTCATGTTCAATGACATATGGGGTATATATCACGTTATTTTATATAATATGCCACCTTGTTTGGACATGAAGCTACAGTCTTATTATCATTGTTTTTGACCAAAACCCCACAGCAAATGAGTTTGTGTTGATATTACATCGTTTTATTACTTTGTTTCCCATGTGTCCTGTTCAAATGATCTATGAAAATGACAAATTTTCAAAGATTAAATCAAATTTATGTGATCAAATTTAAGTTGGACTCAAACACATTGAGAAGTATTTCTCATTCAATGAGAAATGCAAGAAATACTGCTAAAATATTAAAGGAAACAAGCATAATTCATCATCGGAGTAAAAATGCAACACATTTTTTCTATAAACTTAGATGTTACTGTCTTATATATACCCCATTACTAACCAGTATTATTTATTTAGCTCTTAAAACACTTTTTCATGAGCCAAGTCTTCACACCACTTATAAAGTAGGGATGTCATGTGATGATGCCTTGGGCTCTCCGTCATGGTGTCTTTTGTGAGATGTTGAACCCACTTCAATGCTCCAAAGCTCATTTTACATAAAATAAATACATTTTTTAAAAAAGTTATATGTCATAGTTTGTCATGTTGCTCAAAAATAATCCTGGGTGTGTGCTGAGCTTCTGATTCAGGCTTGAATTCACCACTAGAGGGAACACACAGCATGGTTTAGTGTGTTTGTTTCAGGATGTAAACAACCACAGAGACCTCTAACGGCTCCACATCAGCACTGCAATCTGCCCAGAGGAGCTTCAGAGCTCATGGCGGCATTCAAAAAGTTAGTTTGCATCTTAGTACAGCATTCACTTTTAACAAGACTTGTAAAGGACAAACAAACAAAATTGTACAAATATTTATTTAGAACATGAAAAGGTACACAAGGAAAAATAAAGTGCTCTGTAAGTCTTTTTTTTTTCATAGCGTATATCTCTTAGGACAAAAATTTGCTCAGTGTGTGTTGGTTTCCAAGCAGGGGGTCTGAAAATTATTACATTTTTACAAAAGCAGGAAGAAGATTTAGCAGCAAAGAAACAAAATACTTTGTCTTTTCAAGTTAACTCCCCATCTGTGCTCACGTCAAATATATTACGACTCAAAAGCATCATAACACAAACGTTAATACACTGCCAGTCAAAACCTAAATGTTAAAGGCTTGTCTGTGTATTGCTACGGTCTGTGAAATGAAGCCACGTCTGCAGAATAAACCAAGTCAGTGTTAAACAAGCACAACTGAACAGTGTGGAAGAAAATGTTTGGATTTGCATGAAATAATATGATACTGCACATAACCTTTTTTTCTTTTTTCTCTTTCTTTTTTTAAGTCCAAGTTAAAGTGATCAAAATCTCCATCAAAAGAAATTATGTCCACATCTCAAAGTCACTCAGTCAATCAAACCCATTAAAACAGTTTCCGTATGCTTCATATGTTATCAGAGATTTGCAATTGAGACTTAAAATCTAACACTATGGAGTGCATTTTTATCAGTAGTATATAATCTATTCCACTGTTAGATGAACACAAAAGAAGCATGCCTGCTTAAACAAGTAAACAGAAAAAGAACAACACAACAACAAAAAATGTCTTGCAGTATGGCTGCAGTATCGTTAGGTGCAGCATTAATAGCCTTCTGATCTGATGTTAGATGTAAACCANTAGGTGCAGCATTAATATCCTTCTGATCTGATGTTAGATGTAAACCAGAATGCAGTGACAAATAATGAGACCCTGTGTTTGATCTGAATCAGGACAAAGACTAAATATTACATGTTGATATTGGGAATTTTTTACATATATGAAGAGATGTAATTATTTGGAATTTAATGGCAGCGACACACTTTAAAAGTTGTACAGAGGCTTATTTCTCGCTGAGCTGTGTTTGGTTCTGAGAAAAACGGCTGCTCTATTATCTAAACTGAAATATTTCCCCATGAACATTCTGAATGGGATTTTGTTTTTGTATTTCCACAGATTGGAGCAGCCTTGTCCCATCTGAAATGGTGAAACTGAAACATTTGTCCACATTTTTAGTATGTAGTAGTTTAAAGATTCAGGCTTATAAACGGAGAGATGACCGTTTTGACAATGATGGAAAAGATTTTCAAATCCCAACCCTGATTACCAGACCAGCATATGTATCTGTAATAACACTGTGTTTTTTTGTTCTATTTTTATTGTTTATTAGGGCTTCAAATGTTTCCAAGTGATGGCATGCAAGAGACTCTTTTACCACAGAGCTTTTCAGCTGAAATACATGTTCAATTAGTTTGTACATTGTCCTGCTAAAAAAAAAGAAAGACTTGATTTTAAACTCTGTCCCAACTTTTTAAAATGTGTTGCAGCTTTAATCATTTAAAATGAGCACATAATTCTTTTCAATAACAATACAAAATTTAAGTTTTTAGCAATCAGTATTTGTTCTTCTCAACTAAATAAGACTCATCATTACATTATGTTGGTTTTTTTTTTCATTTTAAACAGAATCTCAACTTTTTTGGA
>CM047976.1:11486008-11496203 GCA_026261665.1 Melanotaenia duboulayi
CCTATTTTCTTTTACCCTGCAGTCTGTCACCACCTACTGTTTAATCATTGTAGTAGATCTTGTGGGATCATCCCACAGTTTCAAGTTCGCGATGGTGAGTCAAGCAAAACCGGAAGTGTCAGGGATTTGGGAATTTTACTTTCCACATGAAAACGTCAACTTCTTTCTTTTTTAATTACTATTAGTACATTGACCAAGACTGTCAGTGTATAGATGCGTTAAACGTAAACATGTAAAGGGTATTTATGTAAATGTTTTTTGTTTCTGATTTGGTAAAACCTTCAACTGTTGTGCGCGTGCCAACTAGACGAGACATTTGCGTTGAAAAACAATAACCGGAAGCAGATACATTTGTTTGAGCCATGTTTTTATCATTACTGGCTTGACAGCCACGTCACCTCCTCTAGCTAACAGCTGCCTTCTCAAACTCCCTAAACCTGAAATGAGTTTACGGGCGAATTCTGCATACTTTGTATTTGTTTACACGCGCACGTTTAGATAAGGAGCCCGCGAGCTGCCAGACATTACATGCGCGTCCATTTTTAGTTTGTTTTCCCTCCTCTAATCTCACAGGAGCTTATGTTTGTTTGCTTTTTCCAACAAAACGACTCTGAACTGTCTCCTGTGGAAGTGTGAAGGCCTGCGAGGAGTTTGATTAAGTTTATACCTGTTTGAAGCGGAATAACAGCAGCATGAATATCTTTCGTTTGGCAGGTGACGTGTCCCATCTGGTGGCTATCATCATCCTGCTTCTGAAGATATGGAGGTCAAAATCCTGCGCTGGTATGCTCACACAAGTCTGCTAATCTTCACCCTTTTCAGTGGACTTTTAACTTGCTGCAGGCTGTTTCGATTGTGTAGTGTCACAGTATGTTGTATATACAGTTGCACCTTGTTTTTACAGCGATGCTTCAGTACTCCTGAATACACAGTGAGGAGTTCTTGTAATATTAAGATGAGTGCTTAATAGTGGGTGTTTGCATAGTGGTGAGTTCTTGAACAGAAGTGGAAGCTACGTGGCACTGTTAAAGATAAATGCCGTCTGATCCCGTTATCATTCGACACTATGATCAATAAAACCAACCATTTTCCCTTCGTGGAAACTTTCCTGGCTCAGCGTGACCAGCTTGTGATATCCGCCTGTAACTACACATGATAAATGACTTATAAGTTTTCTTATTTCTTCTCTTCTTCCTTTTAGGCATCTCTGGGAAGTCTCAGGTGCTGTTTGCGCTTGTCTTTACCACCAGGTATCTGGACCTATTTACGGTCTTTATTTCAGCTTACAACTCAGTCATGAAGGTAAGTCTGGAGATCTCACTGGGGAACATTGATGCATATTTGGGAAAGCTCCAAAGTCTTCCTGTCATGTATCTAATTAGTATAAAATGTCTAAAAACAGCCACTAAGGAATTGAAGGTCTTAATCAGTACTTGATGCTTTTTGCAGGTGGTGTTTCTGTCTCTGTCCTATGCCACCGTATATTTGATCTACTTTCGCTTCAAGAACACATATAATTCAGAAAACGACACATTCCGCGTGGAGTTCCTGTTGGTGCCGGTCATTGGCCTGTCCTTCCTGGAGAACTATGCTTTCACCCCCATGGAGGTAAAACACAAATTTGCTGAGTAGTAATTCATTTGCAGCCGCATTAGTTTTAAGTTCAGATCAACTGAACAAACTCTGAATTTACCTAATGTGTTGCAATTCCATCCAGATCTTGTGGACCTTTTCCATTTTCCTGGAGAGTGTGGCCATAATGCCGCAGCTCTTCATGATCACCAAGACAGGCGAGGCAGAGTCCATCACCACCCACTACTTATTCTTCCTCGGCCTCTACAGAGCTCTCTACATCGCCAACTGGGTGTGGCGCTACCACACAGAGGGCTTCTTTGACCAGATCGCCGTAGTGTCTGGAGTCGTGCAGACCATTTTCTTCTGTGACTTCTTCTATCTTTATGCAACAAGGGGTGAGTATAAATCTGTAATGGTTATGCTATTGTTCAGCCAGTCTGTAATCATATGAAAGTTACATTAAGGAAGAGACGCATCTTTTTTTGTCAGCAGTTAAAGTAAATATGAGTCTGGTTGGGTGAAGGTGAACAGACTTTGTTTTAAGCAGGTAAACAGAGGAGTGGAGAAGGTTAATAACTTGTGTTTGCTTACAGTCCTGCAAGGAAAAGGGAAGATAATCCTGCCAATGCCAGTTTGAGGTGGACATCAGGGCTGTAGAATCACCCATCTGTGCCTGCCATGGTTCAGCATCTGAACAAAGACCTTGGCTTTCAACTCCATTTGTTTTAAGCAGTGGGACTATGTTCTTTTTGGTATTTTATGTATGTTTATGATTTTATGTATTTGGAGAGTAAATGCTTACTAGTAATACTGGTAAATGCTGTTGTGTTTGCTTTTTCTGTCCTTAAATTGCAAATATGACATTGCTAGTGTGCAAAAAGAGCTTATTAACAGCATGCTGTTTAAATGTTGAATCCCAAAATAAATGCAGCTGATGGTGGCTTCAGTATTTATGCACAGCACTCAGGTCGCTTGTTTGTAGCATAAGATTCTACAGATCCAGTGAGTGCAAATGTCCGAGGTTCTTCAATCCAATCCCCAAGTTAGCCTTAACTAATAATACATTTCTAAATCCAGTGTATTCCTCTCACTGTCTAGACACTCCCTGATAAACGTGTTGAATGCGTGTTCTCTCCTTAATGCAAGTTGTTTTTTTTGTACCTTCTCTTCATCTTGTCTTTTTGTACTTATCTATTTCTTCATGGGAGAAAAAAGGGCTAAATGTTGTGTCATGTTGCAATAAGCCAAAGATGAAGCTGCTGCAGTGTTAGTTAAATGATTCTTTGCTGTACATTCATCAGACTAATTATGTCCACTTTAAAAAGAGAGAGAGAAAATACCATTTGATTGTGTACAGTTTTTATAACTAACTGGTTTGTCAAAAATATGAATTTGTTAGTCACACCAAGTTGAATTGTCCACAATTTCTATGACTTTCTTTATTATACTGTACATTGGCTCAACTCAAAAGTGTGGTTCTATTCTTTGTTGGCAGTTCACATGAATTGAAAGACACAAGGATGTTTACCTTTGTTTGCAGTTTGTACACATTGACATTAGTTCATGGTGTTTTAAAGTGCTTGTGCTGATGCAACTGACATCAGAGGAACATAGGGGGGAAAAAAACACATAAGACGTGCCTCACCTTTTTTTTTTTTAAATCAGATTATTTCAGCCACGTCTCCCTCAGTGCAGTAAAGTTTTTTTGTGTTTGTATAGTACTTTGCTTCCTTCCCTGACGGCTCCTCCCACCACTTTTACAGCTGATTTTATGGAGAGTGGTGATGCTGCCAAAGCTGCTGCTTTCTCCACCACCTTTACCTTCTTTACAGGTTTCCCTTTCCCCTCATCCTTCCCCATGATCCCTGCCCCTTCTGCAGCACCTCTCCCCAGCGCAGTCACCAGCTCACACCAGAAAAGCTTCTCTTCTCTCTTCCTGGCTTCCTCTTCCTCCCTCCTCATCCTCTCTGTGGCTGGTGTTCGTTCTTTGTCTTCAGTCTCCTTCTGAAGGGACTCCACCATATGCCCTCTTTCTCCCAGAATCCTCTCTTGTGCCTCCTTTATGGCGCTCTCCGCCTCCTTGAACATCTCGTTGCTATAGTAACTGCCTCCATTCTTCTCCACAATCTTGTCCACTTTCTTGAGAAGTTGCATGACTTGTGAGTGTTCTGTTGTTTCATCTTGCCTGCTGTTGTCAAAGATATGATGACCTCCATGACAGCAGCTGACAAACTCTGAAAGCTCAGGACTCTCTTCTAGGAAATCCTCAATACTTTTGCCCTGCAGCTGGTCGCCCCAGGTGAATAGCACCATGGAAAACCTGAAGACTTCAGGCCCAAACCTGGCTTTAATCCACTCCAAGGTCTCTCTTTCCTCCTGGGTGAACCTACTGATCTGCAGGGTCACTAAGAAGACATGGGGTCCCGGAGAGTACAAACTAACACACTGCCCTACCTCTGCCATAACTTCCTGAGGGCACAGGTGGGTATGGAGGAACCCCGGGGTATCAATGACTGATAGGCTGTGCCCATCTACTGTCCCAGTCTGTCTCCTGCATCGTGTGGTAACAGAACACGGGGACACCTCAACCCAGAAGGCTGTTCTGCCCAGGATCGTGTTCCCTGAAGAGCTTCGTCCAGATCCAGTCCTGCCTAGCAGAACCATCCTCAGGGGTTCAACTTCTGATGATGATGATGCGTCACTAGCTGTGCCAAACATAATAATGGTGCATAGATGTTAAAATCAACAACAGAAATTTAAGCTTCATATTTTCAAGCTGATCCGTCAGGGGGTTAACCTACAGTGAGACGGGACAGTGCTAATCACTAACGAACTCTCAGACATACCTTCATGTGACGCAGCATTTTCAGATGACATCCTTTACAGCAACTGCGATAAAATCTTACGTACGCCGATTTTTGGTGTCCGAAAATACGGAACGTGGTTTCTTTGTGTTCTTGATACGATTATAATGTCTTCTAGCTATTAATTAAAATTTCATTTCTACCTAAACGCAGAGCGCATCGGTGCACAGCTGCTGTCCGAGGAGGAGCACAGCGGCGCTGCACGCTGCTATGGTGACGCTCATCATGAGCAACCAACCAACCCACACACACACACACACACACACACACACACACACACACACACACACACACACACACACAACGAATCCCTGGCTGGTTTGTATTTCTTCCATTTTTAGACAAGTATAACAAATAAGTAACACAAAATGAGAATTATGTAAATAATATTTGATCTTTCAAACGTTATCAATACTGTCCTCTTCAACCACACCGTCATGTGACTCACACCTTTTGTTTGTTAGACGTTTTATTTTTTCATTATCTCTCCTCACAGGCTGCATTTCAGGATTAACATGGCTCTGGAAAACTCAGGGGTTCTTTCTAGCATCATGATTAAATTAATAAAGTTTCATCAATACAGTAGTTTGATATACATTTTTGTTTGGTGCTGCAATATGAATAAAGTTGAACTAACGGCAGTTTAAGTTTACTCTTATGTCTAGTTTTACGTTTACTTCTTGGTCCAAATTCACCAGACACAAAATATTGTTGCACATTTTGTGGTTTGAAGTTTGATGTTTAACAGTTTATTTCACACATGGACAAGCAACATAGAACTAGACAAAACACATCAAAGCACATCTTCAGGCACCTCCATGCTTGAGAAGGAGCNCATTATAGAGGCACCGTTTTCTCCTAAATTTAGGAACAGCATGGAGCTTTCATTTCCCTCAAATTGTCTAATGCTGGGTATAATCATAAAAGTTTCATAATCAAAACAAGCACAAATTAATATCAAGATAGAATTTTAATTGTGTAAGTGGTCACAGCAACACCAGTTCTACAACGGTAACAATCATTTACTCATAGTGATTAAGTTAATGAAGGCACTTTGCCAGTAACCAGCAACACTCTGCTTCACATGCATTCTTAAAAAGTCAGTCTGTGAGCATGAATACAATACAAACCTTAGTGAAAACAGTCAAAATACAGCAACCAGACTGAGGCAGCCAATAATAATAGTTAGAGTAATCATCATAAAATAATGTTAGCATGAAAAATGCCTAAATAAATAGCTATTAAGAGTGTAAAACTAATGTTTTTGTCATAACACACTATGAACAAGGTTATTTCTATTTACTTTTAGGTAATTCAACAATATCAACACTGTGTTTTGGCCTCAAACTGATTATTTAGGGTGTGCAGAACCTGTTGCGACTGCTTATACAGTAGAAAAGTGGGTATTTGTTNTGACTGGTACCTTATACAGTAGAAAAGTGGGTATTTGTTATATGATATTGACAAGGGTAAGACGTAATTGATGTGTAGACATGCTGTGAATAATAAATTGGTAACTACAGTATGATGATGTGACACACTGATTTGGCCTTCAAAGGTTGCCACTATATTTTCCTAATTCAAATGCTGCACATTAGGTCATATGCTGGCTTTTTCTGAAAGGCACTGAAAACTTCTATATTCTATTTGACTCTTTTTCACTATTCCTGCCACACATTTCTCTACTGAAAATATCCAGTGCAAAGAAACCAGAATCTCAAAATCCACTTCATGCTGCCTCATGTCACTGACTTAAATTTCTCCAGAGACACATTGTTTGACTGTTGCATCTGTACCTCAGGTTGTGATGCCAGAAAAAGTAAAGATACACAATACAGATGGGATTCTGTGTAGGACCGACATTTTACCGCAGACTGGTTTTATATTCCCTGGGAGTCTTCTCTAATTAGATATCTGGCTTTTGACTAAAATGAAACAGACAACTCAAGATGCCAAAAGCGGAAAGTGCATGCAGGCAAACTTATTCATGGATTTCAAATGAAATCCTTCTATTTGCTGGAATTGTAGGGACTTAATCAGTGTGATTACAGCTCAAACAAGCATCAATGTGGCTTTGTGCTGTAGTGAGCAGTGGATTTTCAAGTCAACAACTATTATAGCTTATTCTTCTTCATCTGGCAAGGTCTAGATAACTGCATATAGGGGAAAAATAAACTTCAAGTTCAGCAGTTTTGCATTGACTTTATATATTCATTATTAAATTTGTTGTAATGATTACTCAATATCTGCATGTCACCAGAGTTCTTCAGTTTTCCACAAGAATTTGCATTAACTGAACAGATGAAGAAGTACAGGAATCGAAGGAAGCGTCTGCATCTTGCTGATACCTTAAACTGAGACTGCTGGGATCTCAGCTAACATCAGGACAAATTATTAGAAGGCCTTTCCCATTCTACCAGGCTTCTCACTGGAAGACCTGCTCCCTTGCCTGTAGCCTCTTGTGTCTTTGTTTCATCTTGAGAAAAGTCCCAACTTGTAGCAGGTACACCATCTGCAGCATCAACAGCAATACAAGAGGCTACCACTTCTTCTTCCTGAAGCACCATAGTCTCATTCACACTGCTGTTGTTGTTATAGCACAAGATGGGCTGGTACACGCTCCCACCCTCACTCATCATGTTTGAACCCCCAAAGTCAAAGAGAGGGTTGTTATCTGCAATCCCCAGTCCAAAGCTCTCTAGCATCTCCATGACAGATGGTGCAGATGTGCCAGAGGGGTTCTCCTCCTCAATAAGGCTCAGCGCGGGAAAGATGTCCACCAACTCTGCCATTTCCATCGGTTGGATGACCTCGGTGATGCCAGGGGGAAAGTCCAGTTCTCCTCTGTAGGAGACTTGTGTGTCCGACACTGTGTATCCTGTTTCCAGCTGAGCAACAGCAGCAGGCTCAGGTCCAGACCCTATTAAAGCGCTTGTGCATCCACATTCTGACTGAGCGATACTCGTCATGTCTGTGGTCGACTGAGAGTTAATGTCGACGGGATATCCTCCCTTCACAACACCTTCCATTAACACCAAGACCGCCTCCTCAGGGATGACACTTATTTCCTCTGGTGTGGTGATTGTTGGAGCATCCGGTGGAGGCACACTGGCTGATCTTTCTGAAAATGAAATGAGAAAACCAAAAGAAGTTAAGAGATGATAAAATATTATGCTCTCCAGTAATGCACGAGTATTATCTGCATATCCTTTGATCGGTTTTCTTCCAGGAATGACAATTAGGGTTGGACCTGGACTGCTGCTTTAAAATGTTGCTTCTCACTTACAGTTACTTTGATTTTAAAAGTCTAAGAAAAAAAAAGAATTTAAAGGAATCTAAAGTTGTGGATTGCTGTGCTTTGGTTTGAGGAGTAAGATAAAAAAATGCTTTGCTTAAAAATCCAATAGCTACATGTCTGACTCTACTGGCCTTAGTTAGAATCTTTAATGTTAAAGTTCATGACAGTAGAATTAGAAAAGACATTTCACTTTTAGAAATCTGTATTGTGGGCTAATAAGTTCATTTGGGATTTGCCATCTTACCTGTTGCATATATGGGAGATACACAAGACCAAATTGGGTGGTATATGGATGTTTAACCAAGACCCTGCAGTGCAATAGAAGTGTCTGACTCCGGAGGAGGAGGTTGTGTTTTCAGATCACATTGGGGTCATAAAATCCTACCTTTCACAAAAAGAACTGCTCAGCAGTGAGCAGCAGAGATTTTAGTGGACTCATGCTTGGTTCCCAGCCAATGCATCATATGATGTCTTAGAAAGCCCACCAACCTCATACCAACTAGGACACAGTTCAGTCCTGGAAGTTTTCTGTTTTAATGATTACAATCTTCAGATTTCTACTTCTAAGTCAGGGCTACTGAATTCAGTCCTATGAGGCTGCAGTCCTTCACGTTTTCGATGCATCCCTGCCACAATACACCATCCTAGTTCACATACTTACACGAGAACACTATCTGCTCAATAGTGTCAGCATTACTTGACTCATAAATTCTTGCTGAATTGAGATGTATGTTGTCATTTTAATGGTCCTTTCTATGATGGTCTGTACAGAGAAATGCATGTCTCTAATTTCACTCAAGTCCAAGAATAAATGATTGAATGTCATAATAAGTGATTTCTTTCATGTATTGTCCATTTGTGAATTGCGTTATTTTCTGAATTGCAACAAAACCTGCAGCAGTAGTTGAGTTTGGAGTCTTGATCTGCGTATAAAAGGTATGTTTACACTGTTCAGGTTTCTTCAGAACTTTTGACATCACTTTTTTTTATCATCCTCAGCTTGGTACGTTTTCAGCAAATGCTGTTTGTTCTGCAGATGTCTTTCAATGTTACATTTTTTTGTTCTTTGCTAGTTGCTTGGCACAAACAAGCATATGAGTCTGCCAGCATGAATGGCAATGAATGCAAATAAACCACAGAATTATACTTTAGCTTCCTCTTGAGCCAGGGAGTAAGGAGCCACATGCAGCTCAAGATCCACAGGTTTCAGAGATGCAAAGATAAACCAGAACAAAACGGGTGGTATCTGAGCACCTAACCAAAACCTCGTGGCACAATGGTAGCGCGTCTGACTCCAGATCAGAAGGTTGCGTGTTCAAATCACGTCGGGGTCACTTATGTTCCACTATAGTGCATCAGACTGTGGTCAAATGTTCAGTAGTGGCTAACCGAAGCTGTTGACCTCAAGCTTCCTAACCATGGTGTTCTTGTTTGTCAGCTGGATAGCTCAGTTAGCAGAGCATCTGTCTCCTATGTGGGAGACCACGGTTTCAGAATCTTAAGGACCTCTGGCGGGACCCCTAATGATACTGTCTAACCACTGTAACTTGCTTTGGATAAAAGTAGCTGCAAAATTTCTGTAATTCAGGCTCAATGCCAGAAGGAAATGGTTGTTTCTTTGTTGGGCAACATCATGGCTGCAATTTAAATCATTGTAAAGTGTTTGTGTTGCCTTCCAAGGTATTCATGACAATACAAACTATTACAGAATTTCTTTTTATCAGATTTTGTAAGACAACTTTTCATTCCTTACAAAACATGTGATATGTGACCATATCAACAGGACATTGTGGCGCAATGGCAGCGCGTCTGACTCCAGATCAGAAGGTTGTGTGTTCAAATCACATCGGGGCCAAAATGCAGCTGAACATCATGTAGTCACGTTGATGCTTAGCAGACGAGTATGACAGATTTAATTTCCTGTCAATACAATGGTCTTGAGAAGACTTTCATCATTGTCTTACTTAAGCCTGGTACACAACAACTTTTGAGCTGTTTTTGTCCTGATTTATCCTCTTCCCGACTTCAAACGGCAAACACCCTATCATCCTAAGATTTCCCTGTCCATCATTTAGTCTGTGGTGTGTTACGAGCCGATTTGTCCCGATAATCCGCTCTGAAACAGGTCGTAGCCGACAACTGGGAGCATTGAACGTTTCCAATATGTTAGAGGAACGCCGACAACTTGTGCACTGTGACTGCGTGGATGGTGACGTGCATGGAATGTAGCCAATCAGAGAACGCGCTGGTTGGGGAACAAGGAAGTAAATGCAGAAAGAATTTAGCCATAATAATCAGTAGATTAATCACATAAGCTTTTTTTTTTTTACAAAATTTTTATCACACTTAAAAAAAACAAAAAACACGTGTAAAGGACAAAGAAAAATCAATAAGCAAATTATCATTAATGAACTCGGAAATATCAAACCAATTTTTTTTACTGTATTCACAATGCCAA
>CM047976.1:11496666-11511310 GCA_026261665.1 Melanotaenia duboulayi
TACTGATCCCGGATAGCCTTAATGACCATAGCATATTCTTTATCAGAGATTTGAATATTGAAACAAGAAATAAAATCAGCAAAACTCATAAGTTGGCCGTTCACGTCGTCTCCAGCCTGTTTTTTTGTAGTTCTGGCTTTTTCTGTTAACAGAAGTCCCAGGACCACCATCATTCCCTCGTCTTATATATCCTCTTCCAGGCTGAGCGTTGTGTTTTCCGATTGTTACTGTGTTTCTTCTTCTACGTTTCAACTAGATTGAGGACTAGATTGTAGATGAGTTGCTGGATCAAAACTGTTTAATGCCTGATTTTATATCTTCACGTGTGAGGACTCAAACCATTAANCTCGTCATGTCTGTGTTGTTCTGTGATTAGATTACCGGCGCACAGCACACACATTATGATTAATGCCTGATTTTATGTCTTCACGTGTGAGGACTCAAACCATTAAACAATCTCATAAGATTAAAAAAAATCGTAATATGTGTACCAGGCTTAAGATAATTCTTAAGAAGAAAGAGTAGTTATCCAACACTGATAAAGAAGGTTTTAAAGAGGGATCAGGTTTGTACGCATTTTGAAACTAAATGTATTGTTTTGGTGCATTGTAAATGTAATGTATTTCTGTTGTAAAAGCCCAACTAGGGATGGACGCTGCGAATTAGTCTTAGCTATAAATCTTATGGTGTGATACATGTTTACTGAATACACCTGTCCCTGTCAAATAAATAAATAAAATAAGTTGGGCCTCATTGACCAACAGTACTTAGAACAAATTGTTTTCAGACTTTTTTTCATAGAAACAGAATGTAGAAAATGTATTATACTGTGTATCACTTCCCCCTTTATCCATTACAACACTAAGACATGCTTCCTGATGCACTCATGGTCCCAGACTGCAGAATTGCTGACTAGGTTCGTAGAAATTGTTATTCACCTGCCTCTAAGAGGCAAAATATGAAACATTTTGTATTCTACAAACATGTTTGTGAATCTGATGAAGCGTTTTCTTAAAAACAGGAAACTGAGGAGGTTTTGTAAGAAGATATTGGTGAATGAAGCCTTTAGCTAGATAGGACCAGAATGAAAATGTATGTTGGACAAGGTGATTAGGCTCATATTCAATAGTAGAATACTTCTGTATACAGAGAAGTTATATACAGAGTTTATAGTCAACCCAATGACTGCAAGATACCCAGGTCCTGATATGTAAAGCCATAGAAAATTACAAACTATGACTACATGGCTCTATATACACAACATACCTGAAGTAGGTCTTTGTGCTTGCATCCAATGGGGCCACAGTCGGGCAGTCAAACTCTCTTCTACTTCTTCACCATCAGGACATGGAGGTGGGTCTCCCCCCATCACCAAGCCTAGCGGCACTGCTCCCACCCACTGCTTAGATCGAACACACTGTAAACAGTCCATAATCCATCGGGCATCCCTCCATACCACATCCAAACGCTAAAGAAATAGGAAAGAGGAAGAGCTGTGAACTTTGAGTGCTGGCCTTTTTTCTCCTACTCATTTTATTAATTTAATTTAAATAATTTAAAGGAGAAAATAGAAGTAATCACTATTTTGTTTTATTGTTGTTTTCACAAACTTACATGAGAAAGTTCAGTGATGTTGTTCAACCTCTCTCGGGCTTCCTGCACCTCCTTGGTGTCCAGCGACTCGCGCAGAGCCTGCTGAGCCAGATGAGTGTCCAGCTCCAGCCTTACCCAGGACTGGCAGTACTGACAGAGGAAGTCCCGTTCATAGGTCCAGAAGTGAACTAGTTGAGTCAGAGTTGAGAAAAATAACAAATCAATACATCAAAGCAAGGAGAGAGAGCCTCAGAAGTGGTTAGTTCACATTATTGTACCTTTCTAGTGGGATTTTCTTAAAAAGGGGGGTCTGAAGGGGAAGGTGGAAAACCAGACCTTCATTGCTCGAATAGGAGGATAAATTCACAAAATACACTGACACAAGATGTCCCACAGTTTGTTTGATGCTCAGCACATTTTCATTCAAACGAGCAGTGAATATGGTACAATTTGCAGGATATTTTTCTTTGGCAGTTGTTAAAATTCTTCCCTTTGCTCCCTTTGAAGAAGACACACCTTGATCTCAATGAGGAGTCTAAAAAATATGACTTGTCAAGTTTTCCTCATAAAGGGGATATAATGCTTCTTTTACTAGAGAAGAAAGTCTTCCTTGCAACTAGTTTAGAGACTCCTCAAGGTACAAAGTACTTCAAGTCTGATAGTCAGAGCATGAGGGCAGCAGCGTATCTGATCTTCTGATTTCTCGGCTCTTTTTCTGAGCATTAGCTGGGAAAAAAAAGCGCTGGTATTATTTGAAAGAGATTGTTCAGTTACACTTAGCCACTTACCCAGTTCAAAGATCTGCAGAGGCATAGTGAGGCTGGGCTCTTTGGTCCCCACCAGAGGCCAGTAACTAGAGCTGAAGTCCTCACTTGGAGGCAGGAGCAGCAGCATGGACATTTTTTCACCAAACTGCAGCAGCTCCCGTGTGTACACACCGTACTGATACGCCTGCCAGAAACACAGCAGCATGGCACATGTAGGAGAAAAAAAACAAAAACAAAAAACAAGTATGTCAAATATTAAATGTAAACTAGATGTTGAGTTAAATTTCACTATACGTGTATATGTTTATTTTAAGAAGAGAATGTACACTGCCTGGCCCCCCAAAAAGGTTGCCACAAAAATAAATAAATAAATAAATANTAATGTACACTGCCTGGCCCCCCAAAAAAGGTTGCAACAAAAATAAATAAATAAATAAATAAAGGTCACACACTAATATTTAATTAGACTGCCTTCAGCTTTGCTTACAGCATGCATTTGTTGTGGCGTTGTTTCAATAAGCTTCTGCAGTCTCACAAAATTTATTTCCATCCAATGTTGCATTCATTTTTCACTACGCTCTTGTATTGATGGGAGAGAACGAGCACTATGCAAAGACTTCTCCAGCACATCCCAAAGATTCTCAATGGGGTTCAGGTCTGGACTCTGTGGTGGCCAATACATGTGTAAAAATGATGTCTCACGTTCCCTGAACCAACCTTTCACGATTTGAGCCCAATAAATCCTGCAGCTTGGCTGCATCACTTTATCCTCCTCTCTTCTTATCCTGATGCACCCATTGCTCTGGAACAGAGTAAATCTGGACTCATCAGACCACATGACCTTCTTCCATTGCTCCAGAGTCCAATCTTTTTGCTTCCAAGCAGACTGAAGCCTTTTTCTCTGGTTAACCTCACTGATTGGTGGTTTTCTTATGGCTACACAGCTGTTCAGTCCTTATCCCTTGAGTTCCCTTCACATTTTTCATGTGGAAATGTTCTTACTTTTACTATTAGTCCCGTTCTACTGTTCTGTTAGCCATCTGATTCACCAAACATTTAGGTGATCGCTGATCCGCATCATTTAAGATGTTTTGTTTCCGACCACACCTCCACCTTGAAGATTATGGTTCTCACTATCCTCCTGGCTTTTAATAATGTGTTGAACCGTTCTTAACNACCACTATCCTCCTGGTTTTTAATAATGTGTTGAACCGTTCTTAACCCAAGTTTAATAGTTTCTGTACTCTACTTAATGTTTCCTCTGCCTGATGCGTGCCAGTGATTTGACCCTTCTTAAAACAGACCACGGGATGTGTCTTACAACATAGTTGTTTAAAAGAAATTTATTTGAAATACAAGCCTGATGTAATTCCACAAGCTAATTATGTATTGAAGCTGTGTCTAAATGATATAAAAGATTCAAAGGAAAAATCTTGCCTCTGTAAATGACACCTTTATCTTTTTTTTTTGCTGCATCAGCAGGATGTCAAATTAAACACCTCTGGAATTTCTAGTGTTCAAAAAACATTCCTGGATCCAGGTGGCAATCTGGATCACCCCCAAGATCTAATCACTTGTTCCTTTTTCCATTTCAGAGGTTCCCTGATAATTTCATCAACATCCGTCCATTACTTTTTTTAATAAGACAGACAGCCAGACAAACGTACACCACCAAAAACAAAACCGCCGCCTTGACAGAGGTAAATAAAAACTAAGTCCTTTATGGGATAATGTGCTTTGTACTGAGGAAAGGCTTTGAGTGGTCATAAGGACTTGTAAAGTACAAACCACAAGACTTCAGGATAATTGGGTCTCATTCGCCAACAGCTATCATGAATAAATGTATTATACTTTCATTTTTATTATGAAGATTTTGTTCACTGACATTTGATTGCTGACAAGTCTGTGTTTGTGTTGCCTTCCAGTGTTCAATTCATGACAATACAAACAGACTATAACAGAATTTCTCTTTATCAGATTTTGTAAGACAACTTTTCATTCCTCACAAAACATGTGGTGTGTGACTTTGTCAACAGGACCTCGTTGCGCAATGGCAGCGCGTCTGACTCCAGATCAGAAGGTTGTGTGTTCAAATCACATCGGGGTCATTAATGTTCCAAAATGAAGCTCAACATTATGTAGTTACATTGATGCTGACCAGAGCAACTGGACACAGGCTTAATTTCCTGTTAATANCACCTAAATACAGCTCAACATGTAGTCCCATTGATGCTGACCAGAGCAGCTGGACACAGGCTTAATTTCCTGTTAATACGTTGGTCTTGGGAAGACCTCCATCCTTGCTGTTTAGATAATTGTTCTGAAGAAATAGTTGTTATCCAACATTGACCAACAGTACTTTTAAGACTTACTTAAAAAAGCTTTTTATGAAGATTTCTGATTTATAAGGCATTCACAAATGTTTTGGTATCCAAATGTTATGAGATTATGACCTGGCCTCCTGATTAATAATACCACTGGCTAAGCTTTAGACTGGACCTGGACGTTTTAGTTAATCAGATGCATGCACTGGCTCAATCATCAACTGTACCCCTTTGTAAAGGGTGCAGGATATGTTTGGATACAATAGGTGTCATTTTTATTCCCAAACAAAGAAGCAGAATGTAGAAATTTTATTATACTGTATATCACTTACCCCTTAATCCATTATACCACTAAGCTTCCTGATGCGCTCATGGTCTCAGAGTGCAGAATTTTTGGGACCCGAATGAAAATGTATGTTCGACAAGGTGATTATTTAGGCTCATATTCAATAGTAGAATACTTCTGTATACGGAGAAGTTATATACAGAGTTTATAGTCAACTCAGTGACTGCAAGATACCCAGGTCCTGATACATAAAGCCATAGAAAATGACATACTATGACTATATGGCTCTATACCCACAACATTACACTACCTGAAGTAGGTCTTTGTGCTTGCATCCAATGGGGCCACAGTCTGGTGACCTTAATAAACAGACCAGAAGCTACTCATGCGTCAGTAAGATTAAATTACTTGTTATATATAAATGTAAATATAAATCACCCATGCAGTGGTGATTTATCTTTCAGCTGGCTAGCCTACTATCAAACAGCAGGCCTGTACCTTTGCTTAGTTTCTCATTTGCTTAGTTAAGTCCAAGTGGAGACTTTTCTTTTGGCCAGTCAGTGTAGTTAGAGGTGGCTGTTTTTACCCTGTAGAGGGGGATGTTGAGCTTTGTCAGGAGATGCGTGACTGCTGCTCTCAGACATCTGACAAATTCCTTCAAGCTGCTGCCCTCCATCGAGCTGTCGTCCTCGCCGCTCAACAGGTTCTGAATGCTGGCGTTGTGGGCGGTGTGAACATGACTCTGGAGCCATGTCCACTCCTCTCTGTCAAAAATAATGCAAAACAAAAAAGCAGAGCAAATGAGTGGAGATGGGTGGAGAAATGTTTTCTTTATTTCTCCTGGGGGAAAAAAACTTGAGATAAGTCCAAGTTGTTCTGGCAAATGTTTGAGCATTGGTTTGTGAAACTGCTATCATTTCATCTGCATCAGTACATCAACGTAGTCGAATAGTGTTACCTGGACACGTGGGCATTGTGTCGGACCCGTGTATGGCACAGCAGATTAGGAAGCCTCTGCGGCACCAGGACCCTGATCTGTTCTACTGAGCTGCACAGCTTCAGGATGCCCACATACAGACCCGGCTGAGCCCACTGAGTGCTGTGTCTATGGAAGGACATTTTTTCCTGGAGAACAGAGAAACATTGCATGGTGCATGTAAATACAATGTAATCTTCTTTTACTTGCTTTATCTTGTTTTTCCTTCCCCATTTTCCTGGATAATGTTAATTTGGCTAGCTAAATTCATTTAAATACATTACATTTTCATGTTAAAATCACAGGAGAATGAACTGTTTTTGATGGATTATGTTGCTTGGCATACATGTAATGTGTCAAACTCACCTTTAGCTGCTCATACAGGATGTCCATGGCCGTAGGCTCAGGCAGCAATGGAGTTCTCCTCCGGTTTTTTTCCAGTCGGGCCAAAGGCATCCAGTGGAGTGGAGGGTCAGGAGGACTAGAACAGGCAAGTTGAACAAAATTTAAATGCTGCTACATGAAAACAAGACATTTATTGTCAACCAACAGGCAGGCTTAATATTCTAAAAACATCCTGCATTATGGGTGTGAACAAGCTCAGCCTGATATCTAAATTACGTAATTATCTCCTCTGAACAAGGAAAAACTAAAGAATGCTGAGAGAAAATAAAAAAATTGTCTGGATCTTGGAATGTTTCTTCAGTGATGAGTTGAGACTTGTCCTTCAGATAGCGGTCAAAGCCTCCATTCTCTGCTCTTTGCAGAGGTATTAAAATGTCTGTCAGGGATTAAGGGGATATGACATAAGACTTCTGCGACGGACTGGTGACCTGTCTAGGGTGTACCCTGCCTCTCACCTGTTAAAATGCTGGGATAGGCTCCAGCTCACCCGCGACCCGAAATGGAATAAGCGGTCAAGATAATGGATGGATGGATGGACATAAGACTTTTTCTCACCGAGGAGGATTTGGGAATTCCTTCAGAGTTACTAGTAGCACGTTGCCTTGGCGGTCTTTCAGCGGTTCATAGTACAGCTGGCCCAGGTCCATCGTTCCTAGAGAAGACTGACCACAAAAAAAGGTGCATGGTTAAAACAGAAACACAAGAATGAAATAAAGACGATATTAGGGATGTCATGTGGTGAAAAACAGGCTCTGTATGTGTGAAAAAGCCTTATTGTGTTTGGCAAAAGTAGTAGGGGAAGAAGCAGAGGGAGGAAAATATAAAAAAAGGGTAATTAAAACAGCAGTTAACTCATTTTGATGTCTCTTATCTTCAGAATAAGCGGCTTAACTTCCTACCTGCAGCTGGGAAATGGCTCTTAAAATGTTGTGGCGGTTCTGAAGGAGGGATGAGGGGGATGAGTGAGCAGAGGAAAGGCCCTGCTGGAGCCAGGGAACTTGCTGCCATGCACAGGACAACTACAAGAAAAGAAGATCACATAATTCACATAAAGGCATTTAATAGCTTTCNTTGTTCCACTTCAATTCACATAAAGGCATTTAATAGCTTTCACGAAAAACCACAGCACGTGTAATATTTCTTAGTAGGATGTATGTCAGGATGTGTTGAATAAACCTTGGCAAACCAAAGGAAGTCATTGGTGATAGAGGTGGAGCAGCACTGGATCTCTACCAGCGGGATCTGATCTTCAGCTGTCACCAGGATGTTTTCCTTGTGGTAGAACACAGCTGCCAAGTACACGCCCCTGAAGAAATCATTATAAGACGAAGAAAACCGTCTCGTTAGATGGGAAAAATAATCAAATAAGAAACCTTTCAAATAACCAAACAGCCTCAAATCAAAGTTATTTAAATGTTGTCAATATCAATGAATACGAAGCATCTACAAGTCTATTGTAAATTATTTCAGCAATAATTTAATCTCAGATATCTTCCCTCGTGAAACTACAACTGTTCTTTCCAGGAGCTGCAAAAACACAAGGGTTTGGACTTGCACTTTACAGTCTACACCGATGTGATCACATCACAGTTATTCCAATTCTCTTGATACCCACTGGGTACGGTGGGACAGGTAAGACAGATGAGCACTACCGTTGTAGGAGACGAACAAACTTGGTGGCAGACTGGAAGAGTTGTTTGATGCCTCGAGACACTGACAGACGTTTGCTGGGACTCTGGGGCTTTGAGCTCTCTGTGGAATGAGGAAGAGGAGGATCAAACTGGATGAAAATCACTTCATCTGCCAGAATACATTCACTATGAACGCTGAAGATATTTGACTTGGTGAAGGTAGAGAGGTGGTATTCTCTGTACTGAATAGACCTGAAATGAACAGTGGTGTAAAGGAAATCTTTTCTTTATGTTCTCTGAGTTTTCTTAAATGTACATCAGAAAGATTAAAAGTGGTGCTGCACCTAGTCTAAATTAAAATCAAATCAGTTCTACTATTTATAAAGCACAATAAAGTTCTATTTGAACCTGCAACTGGAAGCACATACCACATTAAATTCCTAGAGTTACCTATGCAATATCCTCTGTACTGTGATTCTCTGGCATCTTCCAGCAGTTTCTTTACAAGACCCTCGTGGTTCCTGAACTGTGACTTCACACCAACACATTCTCTCCAACCTGCAAAGAATTAAAGGCAGAGACAAATTGTCACTTTTCATTCAGACAACAAGGAGTAATTTGTAGGCAAGTGCTGCCTTTGTTTTTCTTTTTCTTTTGCAAGGGTGATAAGGAAGCAGAAGCCCTTGTGTGGGAGTCAATTTCTGCATTCTGAAGTTTTAATATTGATTCATTCTGGACCAGTGAAATCAGGTCTCCTCTCAAGTTGGATGCGCATTTCATGTTATTACTGTTTGCATTAAATATGGTGGTATTATGCTAATAATTCAACATTAAAGCAGCATTGGAACAAGGCCCAGTGATTCACCATAACATTCTCAGTGTTTTTCATAATTCATGAATCTACCTACCATGAGTGGATTCTGCTGTTTTATTTTAAAATTATTGTCTGCTGTGTAATTTTACAATGCTGATAGCCTTTGCAAGCCACGAATCTCCTTTCATCAGTTTTGCAGTTCAGTATACTCACTAGAGGGGGCAGCGCTGACTGGAGTAGAGCACTGAGGCAGTCCCCATCCCTTCACATTGTATGCACTCACTCTGACAAAGTATTGCATTCCCTGTATTTGGAGGAAGCACCAGAGCGCCAAATTATTACCATGTGTTAACTTTCCAAATTATCTAAATTCAGGACAAAGAAACCAGAGCGTGATCTCATTATTTATTCGTCAGCTTCAGTAAGGCTGTTGACAAGTGCTCTTTTGTGGAAAGTGGTGATGATTGAGGATATAATTACAGTCAACGTGATGGTCTAGAGCTACTGTGTGTGTAATGTCAGTGTGATTATATGTTAGTTTCTTTTTATAGCTTGTATATGTCTGCATCACTTACTGTTGTCAGTCCCTTGATAATATAGGAGGGGTTTTTCGTCTCTGTAACTTGGGCTGAGCCGAGAACACGCTTGAAGCTGGCTGAGGTGCTCCATTCCACTGTAAATGAAAAACAACCTCACTGACAAATTTGCCTCTGGCTTTGCTCAAAACTCTAGTGAGGAAGAACGAAGAAGTTGAGTATTTACAGTTTGAGGAACATGCTGTACCTGGGTTAAATCTACTTTTGGCAGTGAAGCTGGAGATCATGCTTATGCAAAACTGATGCTGAAACCAGGTGCATAAACAAAAGGTCTTTACGCAGGCCAGTTTTACCAATGCTACGACTTGGATTTTTTTTTTTACCAGTACAAACAATATTTAATACATAAAACATCCATGTGAAAAAGAAAGTGCAATCTTTGTCAACTTTAAAGTCTTAATGATCAAGGCATCTTTGAAAAAATAATCTGGTCCTTATCATGATGAAGATGAACAAGAGAAGACGTATTGCACTGTCCCATTAAGACAATGAATACTAAGCCACATGCCACAGGATATGAAAAGGCTTAGTATACGTCANAGAAGCAGGATATGAAAAGGCTTAGTATACGTCATGATCTCATTGAGCGTTAACAGCACAAACATAATGTTACCATTTTCTGTATGACATGATCTGTCTCTCACATCATTGTGGAGGAATTTTGNTATCTGTCTCTCACATCATTGTGAAGGAATTTTGGCCCACCCTGTTTACAATGTTGACTGTTTGTTAGCATCTCATGGTCCTTAGAGTNTACTGTTTACAATGTTGACCACTGACGTTTGTTAGCATCTCATGGTCCTTAGAGTATTTGAACCAGGTTGAGCTCTGAACTTTAAGTGGATTATTTAAACTCATTGATTATTTTCTTTTTCAGTTATTACGTTGTGGATGTCAGACAGACAGATCTGCATTCAGCTCTAGAATGAGCTTTAATGTTGAACATGCTAACTGAGGCCTCTAGAGTCAGGATTTCATCTTTTTGAGTTTTATTATCCTCTAAACATTGCTCAGGCAGGACTGAGTTCAGCTCTGGGAACATTGGTAACGGTATTGAAATTAATAAATTAAAAAATGATGGATTCCAAATATTGTGGAGAGGGGCTTTTGCTGATAGTAAAGTAGATAGGTCATTGATTAGCAGCACCTGACTGCTACTCACCCTCTTCATTCATATGGAAGCACTCAGTTTTTCAAATATTTCTTCTACATTTTGGTTTAGCTGTTGCTCAGTGTCATTTGTTGTTATTTGAATCTAGTAAGAACCAAGTGATCTTTAATTATGGTATGACTGACATATAAAACCTCAGAAGTGAATGAGGATGTTCTATGTTTTAGACACGACTGCATATTAAAATCTTCTTATCTTACCTCTGTAGCGGGTGATGAGTCCCATGTTGTCACCCTCCGGTTCTTTGATCACCACACACAGAGATGAAATGCTGGTTATCAGGACTGACACATGACTGGGAGGGCCTGGGAGCTCTGGTTGAGATGGTTAAAAAAAACATTTGTAGTAAAAATGTGCTCATTCTAAAAGCAAATAGTACAGCAACCATGCAAAGTAAAAGCACTCTTTTTCTCCACTGTAATGCAATGTACCATATTTGGTCTAAAACCTGATTCACATAAACTGAAATGAACTATTTATTGTATTTAATTACAGTGAAAGAAATTAAATGTACAACAAATTAACTATAGTGTGTGTCAATGAGAATCTCATTATTCTGGCTCTCAACCCAAAAAAACTAGAGCTGCTAATTATTCTTCCCTTAAAGCTTTCTGTTGTTCCAAGGCAACACGGGAGCGGCTAATTATTATCACAACATTAATGATCACCCAGAGTTTTGTTTTGTGATTAAATCTAAGTGTGTTCTGCCCACTGAGACTGTACAGAGAGATTTTTAGTTTAGCTGTGACCTGGAGTTTAAGTCATACGCCAAAGCAAACAGTACACATAGATCTTAAGCACAGAGCCAACCCCCTTTTCTCAAGAGATTTCTAATAAGAAAAGGCTTAATTTCTCAGCGCATAAACAGAAGACCGGGAGCCTGATTACCTTCAAAACTATGATAATAAAACTCACGGAAGAGAACTGGAGGTTCTGGAAATGAAATAAAATGAAACCCTTAAAAAAACATTAATAAAATGAAAAGCCTTTCTAGTGTATAACAAGAGACAGAAGGGACATCATGACATTTTTCTAGAAGAAAAAAGAAATAAAAGTAACCATAATAAACTATCAAAGGGCCGACAGGATGAAGACGTGAGCAGGTTGGCGCAGAAACGGGAGAGCAATAAATCCTTGGAAATATTGTCTGTGTGGACTCCTGCTCATCTACAAGCATCAAGGTTTTGTTTGATACAGGCAGCCAGTGGAGGGAGAGCAGGACATGGGAGAATTTGGACAGGCTGATGAGAAGGCAGTCTGTTGAATTTCAGATAAGCTGAAAGGAGGTAGAGGGATACTTGCAGTTAAAAGGCCAGACAAAGGAAAAAAAATCTGTGAAACTTCAGCACAATGTTGGACTGAAAACTTGATCACTGCTGTCTTATCAGCAGGAGTGGAGGGCTTTGTAGAGGATAACTGCTGGTTATGAGAGCTTTAAAAAGATAGGTTTTAACCTCAGTTGAACATCAGGATTTTAACCTTGTTAACGTGTCCATGTGGACATTATATATGAAAACAATCATGTCAGTAGTGGCTAACATGTCGGACTTAGCATTTGGGAATAGAATTTATTTAAGGGAAGGATTTTGCAAAGCATTATCAGCTAACACAGTCAAATAGAAAGCTATTATTATCTGTGTTCACTTTCATTTCAGCTCTGAGCACCTAATTATTTTTAAATACCTAAACAGGAAAGGGGTCAGACGTGTGTGACATGCGGCGAAGGAGAACAGACTGGGATTCAAACCTCGGCTGGCTGCAAAAAATTTTTCATGTATTTTCAATACATGATCTTCTGATGCCTAATTAAAAATAGATTTTGCTGCTTCTGCTTGACAAAACACAAACTTTGACAGTGTCTCCCTCTATGAAGCAGGATAACTGTTGACTAACTGCTACTCGCATATGCAGAGGAGCTGTTTTAGATAAGTGGTGGAACTGTATAATTCTACTGAAAATGATGCATTGTTTTCAGGAATGAAATCAAAGCCATAAGACAGATTTTAGGATAACCAACTTAGTTTCTGTTCTGAGCTACAGTTTATGAATTGCCACAGACTGACCCACGACCACTAACCTGTGTTCTGGAAGTTCTCTCTCATCCGGGAGTACAGCTGCAGCCTCAGTCTCCAAAGGCAGATCTGTCTCTGAACATCAGCTTGTGCCTGAGGCCCTGCCACAGCTTTCCTCACCAGCTCTGTCTTCTTTTCTTCAACTCTTTTACTTGCCAATGCCACCAGAGTGTCCAGCTTTGCTGACCACTCTACCGGCCGGCACACTGAGAGGTAATACAGTTTAGACAGACAGAGAGTGGCTGCAATTAGAATGTGATTTGTAATTAATTAAAGTCAGGTCTTATAATACTTGTTTTTGATGTGTGGTCTGATATTCTGAATCACAGAACTTACAAACAGGATTATGTCTAGCTCCTGCCTTTCTCAGCACATGAAGCAGAGGGGAGTTGTGGGTAAGGGCAGCAACATCCAGGGGGACCAGACCCTGTTCGCTTACTCTGTTCACCCCCTTCTCTTTATCTCTGTCCCACTCCTTGTCTTTCTTCTCTCCTCTTTCCCACATGCTTCCTCCTCCTCCAAAACTGGTGTGGTCTCTGGACAAAAGGCTTTGTACAGCCAAAGTGTCCTCATTTTCCACTGCCTCCCACAGGGTCTTGTACTAATGGGGAAAAGGAGAAAGGGTGCACAGTCACAGAGGTTGTAAGACAGAGAAAGAGGGTTTATATGTCAAAAGAGATTTATTTTACAAGAAGGAAGGGAGTTGCTGTGCTATGAAAAAGGCAATGAATGAGACAGAAATACAGAACACATAAATCAAAACACCCCGGGAGGATGTATTCATAATGCAGCCTTATGAGACTCTGAAAATGAGGTAATCTTTGTTATTATGACATAAAAAGAGCATTTTAGAAAAAAGGTGTTTTTTTGTTTTTTTTTTAGTTGTCTGTTTTGTAAAANGGCATTTTAGAAAAAAGGTGTTTTTTTTTTTTTTTTTTTAGTTGTCTGTTTTTTAAAAAAAAAAAAAACTCTTAGTTGAGTTTTGGTACAACATTGGAAAAAAGTAAATCTAAACTTTGACTGTCCAAACATTAACTGCATATTCAAAATTTAACTGACTGACCCTTTTAACATCTTTTAACGTGTGTTTTTTTTATCATAAATTGTTCAGATTGTTAACATACTTCTAAAAAGCCATTGTTTCTCTAACACAGAAAATTAAAAATAATCCACAGCCCAGCAAAAATGTGGCAGAAGCAACAGCTGGAGTTGTGCACTGAGATAAAAGTCAAAGCTCTTCAGAACACATCATGCTGGTCAGTAATGAATTGATCTAGATGTTATAAGTCCCAGCACCAGCTTTTCAAATTACACTTCTTGAACATTGGTGTCGTGTTTACAAATACTGCCTTCTTCCACCTATTTGCCCAAATTAAAAACATCCTGTCAAATCATGACACAGAAAAACTATTTTTATTCTTGAGAATTTAACTTAAATTTTTAAGCTTGAAAAAAGCCTTCTCTCCTCTGCCTTTTCTCCTAGCTTTTTCTTTCACTTGGCTCTAATACTTCTTCGTAGATACAACTGAAAACCATTTAAAACTCTTTTATATGTTTTTTTCTGTTTTAACCATTATAGCATATTTAACAAGAGGTTTTTTTTATTGAACCAAGTGTGATAATGATGACTAAAGAAATTACATTTTTAAGTTAAAATGTAAGCATCAATACCACAATCCCAAAAAAATCTGGGACGCCATGTGTCAGAGCATGCAGGCTGTTGTACTGTTGTAATAGATCCAAAGCCATGTTTTGAATTGTCTTGCTGAAATATACAAGGCCATCCCTGAAAAAGACTGTCTTGATGGGAACATATGCTACTCTAAAACCGGTGCATACCTTTTAGTGATAGTGCCTTTCCAGATGTGCAAGTTTTCAGTTCCTTAGGCCCTAACGCACCCTGTACCATCAGAAATGTTGGTACTGTACTGTTTTACTGTCCACTGATAACAAGCTGGATGGTCTCTCTCGCCTGTAGTACGTTGTTCACGATTTTCAAAAAGAATTTC
>CM047976.1:11518672-11538187 GCA_026261665.1 Melanotaenia duboulayi
TATATTTTGACCTTTATTTACTGCTTCTTCTTTTTTGTTAATAAAGTTTAGAATTTTGACATTCGCGCCATGGCGATTTGTACTGAAACAAAGATAATTTTACACAGCTGTTCGGCTGCCTCATATTTAGTAGTTTTACACTTTGCTCAGTGTATGAAATAGTTATATTTTATGTGTTATAGTTTGTCGATATATAAACGTTGTTAAAGCTCACCAACATATTTGGTTTTAGGGAGAATTTCCGATGAGCTGCGGCTAGCTTCAGGTAAAATTACAATTAGTCAAACGTAACGTTAGCTAGCTACTCATGTCAATGACGTACTTTGAAGATAAGTGTTGGACTACATTTCTGTTTCGGCAGGTGAAATGACCATGACAAATCTTTTTTATGACAAAGTCCACTTCAGACATGATCTGAAATGGAGTGTCAGCCTACGGCCCGCAGAGGACGACGGAGTGCTGCTCTGTGTGGCCTGTGTTATTGAAATGATGGAAACTGAAGAGATTGCGGTGAGTTGTTCTACTACAAAAACAAACCCTTATACTAAATTTTGATTTCTTTGGCTCGTTGTTAAGATGAGTGTCATGTCTTGACACTTTCTTTTAATTAAAGTTAGTTTTTATTTATTTAAATTCAGGTAATTGATTAGTGCTACACATATTACAGGAAAATATGCGGTGTGCAATATCATTGAAAAAACAAACAAACAATAATTGACGTATTTCAAGTATTTATTTGTTTTCACTTTGATTATTATGATGTACAAATAACAAAACCCAAAATTTTGTATGTTAGGAAACTAAAGTAAAAAGTTCAACGTTGCCAACTTATGGTTTCAATCAGCTAATTAGCTCTAAACATCTGCATGGTTTCCTGAGCTTTTAATTGGTCTTTCAGTCTGGTTTAGCAGGCCACAAAATATTGGCGAAGACTGCAGACTTGACTGTTGTTCAGAAAATATGTCATGGACATCCTGCTCAAAGAGCAAAGACCACAAAAGATTATTACTAAAGAAGCTGCTGTTCAGAGTCCTGTATTCAAGAATATTAATGGAAAGTTGAGTGGAAGAAAAATGTTTGGTTAAAAAAGGTGCACAACCACCAGGGTTACCTGCAGCTTTGTGAGGACTGTCACGCATAGCCCATCTAAGAATTTGGGCAAAATTCACAATAAGTGGACAGCTGGAGTCGGTGCTTCAAGAGGCACCACACACAGACGTATCCAGGACTTGCGTCAAGCCCCTCCTGAACCAGAGAAAACATCACATGCATGGCTAAGTGGAAGAATTACTATTACATTCTTCATGTTATTTCGAAATCAATCTCGCAGAGTCTGTTGGAAGAGTGGAGGTCCAATGTAATGTTTTCGAAGTTGTGATGATTTGGGGAGCCGTGACATCTTCTGGTAATAAGTCTGCTGTATTTGATCAAGTCAGCACAGCCAGCTACCAGGAAATTTTACAGCCCTTTTTGCTTCCTTCTGCTGACCAAGCTTGTGAAGATGCTGATTTAATATTTTTCACTAGGACTTGGCACCTGCCCACATTGACAAAAGTACCAGTACTTGGTTTAATGACAGTGGTATCACTGTGTTTGACGGCCAGCAAACATGCCTAACCTAAACTGTCAACAAGAAGATCAAAGACACCAGACTCAACAATGCAAATGAGCTAAAAGCCACTATCAAAGCAACACAGACTTCCATAACGCCTCAGCAGTGCCCCAGATTAATCGTTTCCATGCTATGCTGCATTGATGCAGCAATCCATGCAAAAGGAGCCCTGACCAAGTATTGAGTGTGTACTCTGTGCAGTACATAGACAAACTTTTCATTAGGCCAACATTTCTTTATTAGAAATCCAGAAATGAATCATGTGTTTCACTTTTTCAATTACACTACTGAGAATAATGAACATTTTGATGACGTTAGAATTTATTGAGACGCACTTGCAGGTGCTGTGACTATTGACTTTTTTATATTTGGGTTTTCCCTAATGTATAATGACATTTTCCTGTTAACTTCCTTTGATGAACTGACTTCTTTTACTGTTCCTTTTCTCTCCACTGGCTGTACCTGTGTGAAACAGTCTGTGAGAAAGTCTTTTGCCTTGTCTAATATTATTGGGGTGATGAAGAGTTCTCCGGGGACCTTGAGAGAGCTGCTCCGACAGGACCACAGAGTTGCTCAGCACTTTATAGCTACACTATTAGGTAAGAAAATATGCAGGAAGACATTAGAGGGCAAAGGAAGAGTGACATGGCTGTTATTTGTCAGTTATTCCTTTGAAGGCACAAAAAAAGTTAAGTATACTGACAAAACAATAAACATCAACAGTGAATTTGTTAGGGTTGTCAATAAAACTGCCTTTTAGTGTGTATCATTTAAACCAGCACTGGTTGCTTTGGAGATCTTGATGACTTTAGTTTGCCTGTGTCATTACTATTTTCAAAATAAATACTTCCAGGATTAACAATGTGTGAATTAGTCTGCAATCAAAAGAGAGTGTGTGCAGACCTTAATGTGCTGCTGCAGCTGGCTGATTGACAGGAAACATGGCCCCCCACAAGACATTTTTCAGCTGAAACAATGGAAAGGCTTACAGAACCCCTCCGGTGTGGTAATTCACCACCCAGCTTGGCAAATGAAGTTGAACAGAAGTGTTGTAAAAGGGAAGTATGAAGATAGACCAAAACAGATGTCAAAGTGTCACAAAATAAAACTGAAACCAAAATACCTTGAAAATGCACAAGAGAAGAGATAAAAAAAAACAATCAGCCAGAAACAGGAGTTAGTGTTCCTGAACTGTAAGAAATCAGCTGCAGGAAATTGGATTTACACCCAGAAAATTTCTATTTAAGTCACCATTAAGACCTGAAAACTAGAAAACAAAGTTACATTAAGCAGAAGAAGTCATCTTCAGTCATTGGTGATATGGGGATAAAGGACCAGGGAAGAAGGTAGCCATTACTTCATTTGCAAGTTTATATTGAAAAATTTTGACATTTTTCCCATTCCATTAATCAAAGGGCGGTTTGGTGATGCTGAGGTTATTTTCCAGGATAATAACATCCCGGTGCTATAAAGTCGAGAGTGTTGAAGCGTTTCTTCAGGAAAGAAATCTAAAACTTTTTTAATTAAGATCTGAATAAAAATGGCCCACTACAGGACTTCATCCTGCAAATCTGATCTGCCAACTGCTGCAGAATATTAAGAAAAGTTTAAATTTTAGATGCACAGAATTTCAGGCATTGTCACTTTCGTGTGAAGTGAATTCTTGGTGCTTTTTATCTTCCAGTGCATTGTGGTTAATACATTACTGTTTGCTCCACTGTTTTACTGAGTTTTTCCTCAGATATTTTTGGAGGAATAACGCAGATAAATATAACTCATAGGTTGCTGTTAAAATCTGCCACTGTAGTCATTTTATGCCTGTGTATTTTTTTGACACCTTATCATTGAATGTTATTACTGACACTTTTTCTTCTCTAAATGAATTTTAGAGTGTCACAACATTAAAAATATCAGGCCTAAAGCATCGCCGCTGTAATATAAGTCGCAATACAACAAGATATGCTGCAAAGTGGAAAGAGTCTAGAGCACTAGGACAAGATATTAAAAGCTTGCTTGTGCAGTGGTTGGCTGAATTGCCCTTCAAGATAGGACAGAACAGAATTATCTATTTTCTTGTTTGCACATGGTTGTAGGGTTGTATTTACAAATCCTTTCAGACATCTTTTACTCTTTTTAATTTGTGACAACTGTGGATATTGCAAGAGGGGTTGTGAAGTATCTGTTTTTAAAATCTGTTCTGTGTCGTGCTTTTTTTTCCAGCGATGCTTCAAACTATGGAGGACCCAGTCACTCTGGAAAAAGTGGATCAAGGTAGTACTAGTACATATTAGACAGAATTATGCACATACATTCTACTAACAATGTGCTCCCACCAACAATGATGCAGACTTTTCTTGTAGTTATGCAAATAAACACAACTAAATCTCACTTTTGTGATAATGGTTGATGCCACTACCTTAGGTAATCCTTCATAACGCTTTAAACAATTCCCAAAGCTTTTAGCTCATTTCAAATGTAGATAGTCTCACTGCTACATTTTTCATAGTTGAAATACAGAGATGTCTTTGTATTGAGAAACAGACTTAGTCAGCTATATGCAGATTTCTTTGTATCTGTAATGCCAGCTTCTTAGTAAAGTCGTGCTTTTGCAGCACCCAGAGAGCTTGAGCTTACAGCTTTCAACATGCAAAGTTATTGTTAAATCTCAGAATTATTTTATGTAATGTCTCCCAAAATGCCCAAAAGAGTACTGTGATGTGATTGCTGAAAGTTATATTTCATTTTTGCTCTTTGAACAACCAGTAAGAACCCTTTGAAGCCCATCTGAGTCATGTTAGTAATAAGGTTATTATATCTATTTGTTGGGAAAACAATAGAGGAGAAAGACAATCAAACGGTTTTATTCCTTTCTTCTTTCTGACAGTTGAAGATATTTTTTGTATTTCTGTGAAACTCTGTTTAACTGTGATACTTATTTAATGAAGGTTTCTCTTTGTTTTTTTGTGTTTGTCTGTATACTTGCATAAATTTGTGTGTATTTATATGTATCAGTTCTGGTTCAGCTGCTTTTAGAGCTCCAGAATGAGCTGTCATTTCACCTAGTTTTGGATGAGATACACAAACAGGTAAGGCAAACACGTTTATAGATGTAAACAAACATTTCTCCCACTCATGCACTTGAACAGGAACAAGCATATCATCATGAAACTTTTAACATTTGTGTAACCAATATTAAATCCACACAAGGCTGTTTAGTAAACAGTGTGCTGTTTCCCTCTTGCTGCTGTTTTGTCACCTCAAGGGGAAATGATAGTGGAGTAGCATCGTTCTGCAGCCAGTGGAAAATAGTACAGCTGTGTATACTGAAGATGACAGAAAAGAGAAGCACCAGGCAGAGCAGACAAGTCTCCTTTATGTTACTAGAATAGAGCCTGATTACAATGTTTTTCTATAATGTAGTTAAATAACTCAACTTTAGAATTATAGCAACTAAGAAATAAGTTGTTCCTTTTCTTGTTGAATGAATTAGACAATAGTCCTACTCAAGGTTCTCACCTCATCTATCCTATGACTTACTAAAATGTAACCTTTCAGCATGTTTTGAAAGTTGCATGGCACATTGAATGAAGAGGCACTCTTACTCCTGTTACTAAACATGATTTTGCATTTTTGGACTCTGTTTATATTGCATCGAATTGAGTAGTGTTGCAACAGAAAATGTTTAGATCATGTTCAGCAAAGTCAGTGCTTCCTGATAGATAGTTAAAAAGTTCACAGAGTGGAAGTAAATATTTCACTTTTGTTTCCAACTCTCGCTCTTGCCTTATATAATGGAGATGAGCCGTATTGTATTTCAAAATTCTCTTAAGGATTCTCTCATCCACAGGGCTCAGAGTTGTAATATTTATTGAGCTGTTGCTCACTGAATCTCAGGTTATTTTTTCACTTGATATTTTAAAAAACTAGCTGTGCATATAGTTTTCAGCACAAGTGAAATGAAAAATGTTACTGTGGGTGTAGTCATTCATGGTTGCTGTGCAGCTGTATCTGTCGCTGTAGTCGGTAGTTCTAAAAACATACATGACACAGAGATGGCACAAGTGTCACAGCTTTAAGACATAATTACACTGCCTGGCCAAAGAAAAGTTGCCACCAAAAATAAATATTGTACACTCTAATATTCAGTTGGACTGCCCTTAGCTTTGATTATGGTACACATTCGCTGTGGCATTGTTTCAATAAGCTTCTGCAACGTCACAAGATTTATTTCCACCCAGTGTAGCATTATTTTTCACCAAGACCTTGTATTGACGATGGGAGAGGTCGACCACTGTGTAAAGCCTTCTCCAGCTTATCCCGAAGATTCACAATATGGTTCAGTTCTGGACTCTGTGACCAATCCATGTGTGAAAATGATGTCTCACGTTCCCTGAACCAATCTTTCACAAGCAAGCAGCCCCCGATTATAGACTGCCCCCGCAGGCTTGTACAGTAAGCATTAGGCATGATGGATGCATCTCTTTATCTGCCTCTCTTCTTATCATCTGGACTTATCAGACCACAATACCTTCTTACATTGCTCCAGAGTCCAATCTCTATGCTNTCAGACCACAATACCTTCTCACATTGCTCCAGAGTCCAATCTCTATGCTCCCTAACAATTTGATGCCTTTTTTTCTCTGGTTGCTTCCCTAGTAGTTGTTTTCTAATGGCTACACAGCTGTTCATTTCCCATCCCTTGAGTTCCCCTTCATATTGCGTGTGTGGAAATGCTCTTATTTTCACTGCTAAACCTAGCCCCGAGTACTATTGATGTTTTTCTTCGATTTGATATCAAACTTTTAAGTGCTCACCAGTCACCATCATTCAGGATTTTTTTTCAACCACATTTCTACCTGGAAGACTACGGTTCACTACTATCCTTCCAGTTTTTAACAGTGCATTGGACAATTCTGAACCTAATTTTAGTAGTTTCTACAATCTTCCTAGATGTTTTGTCTGCTTGATGCATGCCAGTGATCTGACCCTTATTAAACATCTTTTCCACAACCACAGGATGCGTCTTTCAACATGGTTGTTTGAAAAATGAGAAACTGCTCATCAATTAGTTGGGCTTAATAACTTGTCAGCTGAAAGATAAATCACCCAGGCAGTAATTATCAAATGCGAGGCTCATACCTATGTGCTTAGTAAAATCCAGGAGGCAACTTTTTTGTGTTTTTCTTTAGAAATTTATAATCTACTGTAGCACTGTTGATCTAAGCGAATCTATGCAGTCAAGACATGTTCTGTGCCAAATTAATACTGAAATGTTCTATGATATATCTTTATATGTCATGTTATCAACATTGTTTTGTGCTTTCTTTTTCTAGCTGAGCAACCATCAAAGTATGAAGCCCTGCCTGCCTACATTTAACTTCTTGGGGAACCTTGTAAAAGTGGTCCCTAATGTTGCCCGTAGCCTTGTGACACAGTCTGGTGAGAAACTACAACAGAAACCCAGTCCAAACACACATAAATGCAGCCACGTGTTTACAGAAGTCTGCTTTTAATTGGTGTTGATGTATAGTATACTTTGGTATTTTTGTTGCTTAGTGATAGAGAAACTCATACATTATAATTTGGTTGCTGCATTTTCTCTGTATCGGAGTGGAGTGAAAACATGTTATCAGTAAGTGCAGACTTAAAGTATTTAAGGTGAAACTGTAGCCACAATTATGGTTATATTTATCATTAAGCAGTCCAACAGCAAAAAAAGTCAAGTAAAAGAACACACATGTACAGTAGCTAAAAGAACTTCACAGTCTCAAGTGGAATAAGTTTTAACAGTAAACTGTATGTTCTTTAAGGAACCCTGATCAGTGACTTCCTTTTGTAGCAAAGACATAAATATCTCCTCATTAACATGTAGAATATCCACAAAAATATCCACACAGTTTGGTGAAGGTCAGTTTTAAATGCATTTGAAACAGGCTACCGTGTTTTTTTTTCTTTTGTTACTTCACGTTGGCATTTAAAAAATTTGCACTTCAGGCACAAATGAGAAATATTTTCTTTTCTGCATTTTGTTTGTTCATTCAAATAGCAACAGTTAGATCGTAATATTTTTATTGATGTTTTAAATAGACTTTTTGTAATCATATTACAAATGGACATTTTATTCTACTTCTTCTTATGTTAAAAACAAAGGGAAAATTGCATATGTCATGTCTTTTCCCCTGGACTTTCTTAATTTAATGTCTACAACGGTTTTGACCTTTTTATTTGCCATTCTGTTGTATTAAGGTAACCACACTTTCTGTTTTCATTTCTAGCATCTGATGAAAATATGTAGCATATAGAGACATAATGCACCTCAGCATCCTTACCTCACACATCTGCTGATTTAATCTCTGCAAAGACTAGCATGACGTCCGTTTCTCACTGAACCATGTCTCCACTTTATTTAGGAGGCATTGTTAAGCACTTTCCATCTCTTGTGTGTTGTGACATGTTTGTGTCATGCTTGAGTGCTTGTCTTTACATAGAAGTGTGCTGGGGAGACAAAAACAAGCATCACAGCCATTTCACTTTGTTAAATGTGTCCAGTTCCAATGTATTTGCATTAGTTTATAAGGTCCCCTCAGCACATACAGGTAGCAATGGGTTGTGGTGATGCTGATCTAAGATATGGCTGCTATTATTGACTGTGTGTGCCTGTCTGCAGCCTGTCACTCAACAACGTCTCTGTGGGCCTGTTTGGACTAACAACATCAAAAAGGCAGTAACAAAACAGGCCCAGAGCTCCCAACAGATTTGCTCCTTCTCAGATTCACTTTCTGCCTATCTACATGATTAACCCCTCACTCGTTTGTTTTCATTACTCTGCCTTTTATTTTCACCTTCTTTTCCCTACCCTCTCTCATTCCTGACTTTGGTGATGTGTCACTCACTCAGATCCTCTTTCAAAAGTGGATATAGACAGAGGGTGTGAGTGATCAGAAAGGGAGGACAAAGCATGTATGTGAAGGGGAAGGGGGTGCAGAAAGAGATATAAAAGAATATAAGAGAAGGAAAGGACACTAGTAGTATTTATAGGATTTGTAATAATGTAAGATGAGCAGAGCACCTAAATTTAAAGGTTTTGTGATCAAGTACATTATTTCTATAAAAAATGGGCATCAGTCCAGCATTTGGTGTTTTTGATTTCGTTCTTTGCAGAAATGTGAAGTAAAGGATATAAAACAGAAAGAACTAGATTTTTTTAATTGATGCAAATTGGGGTGATGAGCAAAATCACTAGAGCTTGGAAAGACATCGAGCTGGAGAAAGCTTTTGTTAAACACTGTGAAGCGGTGTGTTCCCAGCTACACAGAAAGACAGCAGAAGCAAGATCACAAGATGTATAGAGTGGTAGTTCAGAGCACACAGCATCACAGTGGGGCAGCAAAATGAGGAAATTAACCTTTGGTTTCCCTGTCAACAAAAGCAAAAGTAAATTGTTTGATCTTTTATTTTTGCTGTTTGCTGTTCCCACCTCTGTGTTTGCGTGATGTAAAATGTTGTGCATCTAATTTACCACCTCAGTCTGTGGAGGATTTAACCTCTCATCCCATCTCCTATCTTCACTCTCTCTTTCTCTCCTAATGCCTGGCTCTCATCTTGGCCGCTTCATATATTTTGGTTTAATCAAACAAGTCTGGGGGCCTCTCCTGCCTCACTTGGGTTTTGATCTGCTTCACAGAGCAGCTGGGCTGCTGCTTGGCTCTTGTACTCTGTCATCTCTTTCTCTCTCTTTTTTCCACTGACTGGGTCTGTCCTCCGTCTTCTTCCTTGTCCTGCCCTTCAACATTGTTTATTTCTCTTTTAGTTGCTACCTTGTCTTGCCTTTGTCTTTCCACATCTGTCTCTTGACTGCATGCTTTTTAGAATGTCTATTACTTGTATATTTTTTTTCTTGGGAATTTATCTACATGTATCCTGAAGAAAAAAAATTCAATCAAATCTTAAATATCAGTGAACTTGTTTCTGTTATTATGACTGTCATGGGCATGCCGAGATGAAAGACCCAAATGTATAACCAAACAAGCAGATGGTGAATCAAACGACTTCATTTGAACTAATCCAAAGCTCTGCTAAAGCAGGAAATCCAAAGGCTGAACACCAAACTAACAAGACAGAATTCAGACTGGCAAGAAAGTCTCAACAACAATGATGATAGTGTTAACAAGTATCCAGCACTGAACAAAAGAAACCAGTGCGTGTTTATTCTCAGGAATCTAATGACTAACAAACGACAGGTGTGGCAACTGTCAGTGTCCAGTTCTGTGGGGAGACCAGAAAACGAGACTGAGTCAATTCAGGGAGCAAAACAAGACTTAATCCATAACAAATCAGAAATTGGGGAAACGAGAGCAATGAAATCACAGTTAAACATGACAAAAAAACAAAAGAAAACCAAGAGACTAATGCTTTTTTTCTACTTGTACCTGCTTGACTTGACTCGATTACCTGGTTTAGGTTGTTTTCTATTACAACTATTTGCCACCTACGTAAGTGTCAGTGGGATTTGATATAGCAAGGGGGCCCCAAAAGTTCTGTAATGTCATTTGTATGTGACACAGACATGACACAACAATGGAGGACATTGAGGTGGTGTTATACCTGCTGCTCGGTCTACAACTTTTTGTCAGGCTCAAGGCAAAAAGGGCGGGCATTGGCTCAGGTGGTAGAGCAGGTTGTCCAATAACCGGAAGGTTGGCGGCTTGTTTCCCACTCCCCCAGCCATGTGTTGTGTCCTTGGGCAAGATACTTCACCCTCCTTGCCTCCAGTGTTGGCATAGCTGGCGTATGAATGTGAATAAATGTTCGGTGGTGGTCAGAGAGGCCGTAGGCGCAGATTGGCTGCCATGTTTCCGTCAGTCTGCCCCAGGGCAGCTGTGGCTACACAAGTAGCTTACCATTACTAAGTATGAGTAAGGAGTGAATGAATAATGGATACACAATGTAAAACACTTTGGGTGCATTGAAAAGCAAATCTAAATCTAATCCATTATTATTATTATTATTATTAAAAGAAGAGAGCCAAAGAAGGCTGTGGTCGGGAAGATAAAGGACCCTGGAAAAGTACAGTAGAGTTTGGGAGGGTTACTGGAAAGGAGTTGCTCTTATGATTTATCTAGTGATGTCACTCCCTGGCCAATCAGTGGCCTGCAGTCTGTAAGCATCACATTTTCGGCCTGACTTAAGTTGTGTGGAACCTCGGGCCAAATAGGTGCTAAAAAAGTAGTAGGTGCTATTACATAATGGAAAACCCTAAAAACTGAGTTAAGTTGACAGAATGGGTACCAATAGAAAAAGGCTTAATGACAGTGACCTCATAATTTTAAAGTCCTAGCTTTGGTCAAAATACAAAGCCATTAGATTTTTCTACATGTGAAGCAAGACACCTCAGTAGTTGCATAAAGCCACCGACTGTCTTTTCTTTTTTAAAGTGTAAAGGTCTCTGGTTTCTTACACCTTGATTTGATCTGTTTTTAAGTAATACAGCTTGTTTTGATATTTTAGGGCATAAACATGTTCTACTTAATGATGCAGACACTTTATGCAATTTTTCTCTTCCTCTGTTTTTTGTAACTGTGAGCATGACTTTGTCTTTGCAGCTGTTGTATTTGCTCTGTCACCCTGTGGCTTCCCCTCTACCATTATCTAAGCCTTTCTACATCTACCTGTGCCTTACCTATTATTCTTTTCCAATTATCACTCTCTCCAAGGGAGGATTTTTTGCCCTCTGTTTTTTGTTCTTGTGAAACTATCAGACTTTTTCTGGGAGGCAGCGTACCTGGAAATGTCTAGCTCCTGTCTGCTGTGCTGTTAGAAGAGACTCTTATTCTGCTCCTTTTTCATTTCTTTATCCTTTTCCACCATATATTTTTTTGTCCTGCTTACCATTTTAATCCATCCTCACCCCAGCAGCCATTCTTAAATTCTTTCATCTTTATGCCAAATTTCCTTTCCAGTTTGGGCTCTACGTTTTTCTTCGATAGCTTCACTTGAAGTTCACATGTAGTTTTCCTCTTTCATATTGGTATGTCAGTGCTATCTTCACACCCTATAGCCTGATCACTAAGGTCCAACTTCAGTTAGGTTTTTAATACAAATACAGTTGATTGAAAAAAGTGTTTTAGAAACCTTTTCATGTGACAAGTGTGTGCTTAAATCAGTTTAGACTTGTTATTTGGAAGTGTTATGGGAGAGGTTGCAAGCACATTTGCAGCCCCCTGCATCGTCAGCAGTATCACTACTTTGAACAGATAGCTACTGATAGCTGAAGGCAGCAGCACTAATGCAGGTGGCTGGTGTGTTAACTGCTGTAAAAGAATACAATTTCCCCTATTAAAAGCAGTAATCATCATACCATTATATTTTCAGATTAGTAACCTGGCATGACCTCTATGATAATTAATTGTAAGATTGATTTGCATTTTTTTTTGGCCATGATTTCTTTTAGATAGACTAAACATTTCAGACCATGACAGCGAAACTGGAACTAAATTAAATTTCACAAAAACTCTTCCCCCTGGCAATATCTGTGAATATAGATGCGCTTGGCTGCTGCCTAATAAGCAGAAAACCTACATCACTTTACCACATATAAGTTAATCAGAAGACGGTGAAGATGTTATCTTCTGGTTTATTATTCCAAACAAAGGCAAACTGATGTAGAAACAGAAGATCTGGCAGGAAATTTTAATGATCTTACATTCTGATATTTCAAACGTCATTAACCTTGTGATATCATTTAGAAGGAGAAAACAGGGCTGGGAAGTAGAAGGACCTCAAAGATGGATCTAAATGATTTTTTTATCCATTTCTGTGACAAGCATTACACGCTTTTAGTCTATCCATTAACGGAGCAAACGGCCTGTCACTCAGCACAATCAAACTCAACCAGCAGCCATGCGCCTGGCCAGCATGTCAAAATTCACGCCTCATATTTTTGTAAAACGTTGTTTGAGCTGCAAGTAAGGAAAAGAATTAAATGCACTTAGTGGTAGAATTGGGCTTGATGGTGAGCACAAAGCAGGAGAGAGTTACCAAGCATAAACTCAAGTTTTCCTCTGAAACTGTTAGGTTAATAATGATTTGGTCAGTTTTTTTCCCCTGGGCTTACTGCTTGTGTGCTTGGGTGAACAGACACAGCCACAAACATGTTCAGGTCTGGCAATAAACGGGGGACATAAATCTGAGACCTAAAACCAGCACTGTTGGACCATGTATCCACATCCTTGTGTTGAGGTTTCATACATGTAACTTCCATATACAGTAGGCTTAATGATCACAGGATGGAAATCCAAGCAACCCTAACNCACATGTAACTTCCATATAGGCTTAATGAGCACAGGATGGAAATCCAAGCAACCCTAACACCAGCACTGCTGAATCATGCACTCTATAACTGTAACTAGCAGCCCGCCCATTACCCCCAGCATTTCAGTGGGAGTATGACACGTGTGATCGTGACTAAATAATTTGAACATCATTAGACAGCTACACTGAGCTATGAAGTCACATTTTCAAACCTTCATTGTTGACTGATTTTCCACAAATGACTGAAATGCTCTGATAAAATAAAACATTAAGGACAGAAAAAAGTTGCATTTTTGAATTGTTCTCATGACATCAGTAAAGACATTTTACTCTGTGAAGTAGCTCTAAATATTCCTAAAGGCCAATTCTCAGATAACACATTGACATTAATAAAACCTGGAATGCTGGACGTAATATAATGGCAGGGAAACACTATTTGTTGTTGCCCTTCTTTTGCTCAATTCCTATTTTGCTTATACATTTCTTTAATCATATGTTTTCATCTCTGTCTACCAGTGCCTTTGCTAGACCAGCTGTGCTCAGCCCTGCTTTACCCAGATGAAGCGCTGAAGACTTCAGTGGTGTATGTGTGGCTCCAGCTGTTGGGTGCAGCTGGAGACACAGCAGCTCAGTCTCTGCCCGTTGCCATCAGGGACAGAGTGTGCGTCCTGTTGCTGCAGACCTTTGCTAACGCCAGCTCAGCACTGCTCATTAAAAACTGTGTTGGTGAGAAAAACATCCCCCTGTTCTGTTTACTTATTTATGCTTTATATATATATATATAATACATAATAATAAGGCTCCAGCACACTGTTTCACTTACTTCTAAATGTATTTATAGTGTTGCAGTCTGCTGACATTAATCATGTATATGGGCTTATAACTTATTTTCTCTATATTCATGTATCTGTGCTCATGTTCAGCTACCCAATTATCAAATCAAAGGATTAGATTACAATTCAAAACATAATACATTTGTCAAGGAAAAACCTTATTAATACATTTAAAGAAATGGATCAACTATTCAAATAGACTGTGGTCAGACTTTGTTAAATTATTAAATGAGAAGCAATGATCCAGTCAGTTAGTGAGATGACATTGAATATATCTGCATCAAGATATGAATAGCAATTTCAAAAAGGTCTGTAGCCATGATAGCATGCATGTGTAGAGTTAGTTTTATTCAGATTTTTGTCAGCAGCTGACTTAATGGAAAAAATATCATTTAATTAAAGTTCATTTGGATTTATTGAACTCAAATAGACTGAGACTAACTGGAGTAAGATTGATTTTTGAGGTTTGAACTTGCAGATCTCATTGAGGTATGTATAGCTTACACAAGTCTGAAACATTTGCATAATTGGAAATCTTAGACAACATGTTCTTTTGTTTGAGGAATAAAAGGGAGGGATTTTTTTGTAATCTTTTGCTATGTATGAAGCAGAATCTCACTCCCAAACATCTTGGAAAGATTTCTGATGAAACTGGATGTGGTTATGATAACATTGTCATTTCATCTCATCCCTTTTCCAACACACACACACACACACACACACACTAAAAGGAAATTTTAGTACTTTGTGTGGTTAAATGATTGGGACTGGGTGTTGATTTGTTTCCTAAAAGCTCTAAATCCTTTAGGAGAAGAGGGATTATTTTGAGTTGAAGAGTTTTACTATATGAAAAATAAACCTGCTAATGTAGTTTAGGTGATAACCAGACTGGAGGTGTACATTGGGTGCAGAGGATTCATTGAAATGAAATAGTTATTATGCTCTAGAAATATAACATTATTATAACACCGGATTAACTTGGAGGTTGCATGTGATGCACAGTAGATATGAACCCATACAAAAAAAAGTTTTTTTTTGCGTTTTGATGTTATCCATTGTCTTAGCCTCTACAGCCCTGATGATTACAGGAATATGGTAGAATGAACAGGATCATTAATCATCTGTGGTGCTTATAGTAAAAGCAGTCTTTAAGTCATTGGCTAAAATCGTTAAATTGAATTTTCCATTTATTATTTTTATGAAAATTGGGATTAAATTCCTCCTTTTTATGCACCTCAAACACTCTCCTTGGGCTTCCATAGATAGAAGCGGACTCAGCCCTCTGTCCCTCTCTCCCTCCACACCAGAACGGTGTTTGTCTGAAAGCACCAGCAGATTTACAGTGAAGCGAGCCGTCATTTTCACTTTCAAAACTGCAGAAATTCGTCTTTTCAGATCCAAAGCGTTCAGTTAGTGCTGTTATAAGAAGAAAGACAAAGGTACACAAGGTGATTGCGTCAAACTCAGAATAAGGTTTTTCTTTTCAATGAGCGATGGCTTTTCTCTGTTTTAGCATTAATATGCTGCTTTGATGCTATTTTCAGTCACTTATAGGACTCATGTAATTTGCATCCTATTTTTTTTAATTAACATAAACACAGTTTTTTTTGGAAAGGCTCCAAACTTAAATAGTACTTTTTAGTAGTACTTAAAAAGTCCGTGAACTCATGTTCAACTGTATAATACTTTTGACACTTCAACTCATCCCCATTTCATGCTAATGAAGTTTTCAGCATGCTAATTGTTGCGAATGATCTCATACAATTGCCTTGGCTTGCCTAATCACACCACTTTAACACTTTTGGAGAGCTATTAGGAGGTTTATTCCCGTTTTATTCTCCAGTTTCATGACTTATCTCATTTTCAATTCAATTCAAAACATTGATACAGTATATCATTCTAGCTCATATCTTATCCATAGTGTACTTCACTTCGCTTTTTGTTAATTAACAGTGAGTGTACATTGTGAAGAATTGCATCACTACATTAGATATTGTCCTCACATGATATTGAAAGCTTCTGATAAAATTAATGGAAGAAAAACTTGAGTATTTAATGTAGTGACCCTGATTATACAGGCCGTGTTGGTGTGCATTTTATATCAAATTTTTAAAGAGAATAAAAAGATCAACAAAAAGGATTATTACTTTTATGCCGTCCATCAGTTGGCAAGACATTATCATTAGTGTGTTTGAATTGGTATATGCGTATCTTTTGAAAATAATTTATATCATCAGTGTCTTTTTCTACAACTTATCGTTCTTCTGTTAGGGCTGCTTTGGCACCTTGTACAGGTGGGCGAGGCAGTGTCAGTTCTGATGAACAGCCCAGGCAGTCAGATGATGTGCGATGAGAACCAGGACATCCTTGCCAACAACAGCCAGGCCCTCATCCAAAACCAAGAGCGACAGCCCACTGACCAATGCCTTCTGCCTCTCTTGCTGAAAAAGGTCTCTGTCTAAACATCCTGCTCTCACTCCCAAGACCTGCTCTCTGGCACTGATCATAATCATAACAGAAAGCTTAATTCCAGGATTAATGTGCCTTTGAATAGGGATTCAGTGGGGTTTTACCCTGGACAAATATTTGTGCTTCATGTCTGGGAAATCAGTATGTAGATTACATTTTGTTGGACTTTCTCAGTTATGACTCACAGCACAGCACAGTTCATGACGTTAGTAGAGTTGATTAGATCCCCACTGTGTGTTATGTTGCTAAATTCTTACCTAAATAATCACATAAAGTTGACAGATTCTCTGCCAGAAGATAATGAATCTTTTTAAATGAATTGTTTGTTTGGATGTTTTTGGAAAGAGACCAAAAGCACCATGTTTTGTTTTTTCTCTCTTTTTTTTTTTTGTCATCCATTCATTTGTGCGCATGTATTTACTTCACATCTGTTTGTATATTAGATGTTAGGCTGGCACAAAATTAGAGATAGATAAACTGCAGCTTTATTGGCTGGAAGAAGCAAACAGCTGCAACACTGTCATGTTAATTCATTGCACAACTCTGAAAATAAGGTAGAAATTGAAAAGAAACAAAAGACTGAAATACTCGTGAAATTGCAAAGAATCAGTTTGCAACACAAACATTGGACCAAAAGGGTAACTCTGTTTGCTCTGTTCTGAATCAGTGTATACACTGATAGTCTAAAATAATTGATTTTCCAGTGTTCAAATTCAGCTGTGCATTTGAACCATCTCTAGATGTACTAGAGAGCAGCAGGCTGACATGTGTTGGTGCCAGGGAAACAGGGGGAGGGGTTAAAGGCCTTGCCCAAGGACCCGCAGTGGTTCACCTCTATTGGCACACTGGGGACTCCAATCCAGGTTCTCCAGACCCAAGTCCACCTCTGTAACCACTAGGCTACCACTTCTTGTTGTCATGGTAACAAGACCTGGTAACAGGCTTCCTAGGTTATTTTAGGTTTTATGCAAAGCCTTTTGAAATCCAGCTTGTGCACACATGTTTACCTCAAGATTTCTTTTTGCTCCAGTGTACCTCGGTGAATACTTACATTTAAGCCACATCAGCACTAAAGCAGAAAATGGTTGGATGATTTAGATTTGAAATATTAATGGACAAGTTAATTTATTTTACTATCAGTAAAGTAAAGTGTCTTTTTTACTATGGGGATTAATTAGCAGTGGTCAACTTTCCCTTTTTTCTTAACACCCAAGAGTAAAGGGTAACATGACTTCTACAGAACAGAGAGGCAGGAGCGTGTAGCAAGGCCAGGGTTAGGAATTAGGATTAGGAGTATCACAGATTTTTCTTTGTGGCATAGGCATTTATGAAAGGGGTTTAACATTTATCTGTAAGCCACACAAACGTAGCAATAAATTGTACCTGCAGTCTGATACTGTTGTTTAAAAGCTGCAGTCACATTCGGATTAGTAATAATAAACCAGCTGTGCAGTTCACTAGACAATGAAATAACATTAACAACTTGGCAATGCTGAAATAGTTTGATTAGACGACCCTGGTAAATCCTATTAAACGTGTCTTTAAGGTGCTGCTAAGTGGTGATGAGATGTTGCAGTTGACCAGCGCTAAGTGTATTGCAGCCATTTTGGTGCACACTCCCAGAGAGTACAGTACTTTCTTCATCAAGGCAGATACAGCAGGTAAGACACTCAAAATGCGGCTGGGATAATCTCTTCCTCTCTTGCTGCCTTTTACTTGTCTTTTAAAATAATTTTGCTGTGTTTTTTTCCTTTTTTTTGTCTTATTTACACACATTTCCCTGAGGAATTCCAAAGGAATTAATAAAGTNGTTTTGCTGTGTTTTTTTTTCCTTTTTTGTCTTATTTCTTTTTGTCTTTTATAAAAACTGTTTGATTTTATCATTACTTTTGTGATATCACTTCAATTATGTGCTTTGTTCAGATTTTAAAATGAACAATGTCATCATTTTATCAACATTGCTCCCTGCTCTTTTTCCTTTTGACTTATTACCACAAAAAATTCCTATTTTTTGTCTCCATCTCTGATAGGGTTTCTCTTTGACCGTCTGGCGTGTAGTAGTAGTGAGATGCTGCTGTGGTGTGTCTACAGTTGTCTGGTATTACTAACTGAAGACCCACTCTTCTTCTCCCAGTGTCACTCTGTCTATGGTGAGACTCAAGCTGTATATAAAAGTAACAACAACAGGTTACCCATTTCTCCCTAAAAGTGACCCCAAAACAACTTGGATGTGTCACTGATGAAAAAAACGGTTGCAGGCAAGATGGCAGCCCTCATTACANTTTTCTCCCTAAAAGTGACCCACAACTTGGACATGTCACTGATGAAAAAACTGTTTGCAGGCAAGATGGCAGCCCTCATTACACCACTTTTTTGGCATCACTTTTGATGATCTTTTATGCTTATGTACAGTTGATGTAGGATTTGACAGGTCAGAGAGCATTTGAGTCAGGTTATCATAGCCGTGCCTTCAGTTTTGGATTTCATTTTATAATGATTGCCATGTCTGAGTAGTTGGGGATAAATAACTGATGGAGAGACAGGTGGAGCAACAGGAAAAACATTGGATTGTGCAAGTCTTCTTACAGTGACAAGAACATCTTATTAAATCCTCCAATATTTCGTTACTACAGAATTTAGTTAACATAATTTAGTAATACAGTGTTTTTCTAGCTACTCAGGTTTAAAGATAAAGCTGGCCAGATAGTGGAAGTAATTTTTAAGTTTAGTTTATTTGCACATGCATAGAGAAATATAACAATTAACAACAGTGACAGGACTTTGATTGGAACAAAAAAAGAGACTTGATGTGTGAGCTAATCTACCAATGGNTAAAAAAGGAGACAATTTAGTAACTTGATGTGTGAGCTAATCTACCAATGGTTAGCGAGGAACACAGCTTAGCTCTCAATTAAACACATTAATAACCAATCAGAAGTTAAATTGGGCTTTAAAAACGTGGTTGAGGATATGGCTGGGTTTAAAAATCGATTAATTGATTTGAATTGATCCAAATTTAATGAATCCAATTGATAAAACTTGGAGATTGAATCGAATTTAATGAAAATCTAATTGAAATAGTCTGGTATGAATCCTATCGATTCAGGAAATTATTGATGATATCCCGCCCTATTGAGAGATCCAGCTGCAGTTTAGATCTGCACTAGACCACANGAGATATCCTGCTGCAGTTTAGATCTGCACTAGACCACAGATAGATACGATAGATCAGCGATGTTGTTGAATAGCTGTAAACGTAGGCTAAATTTGTGAAGCCTGGTTATTATCTGT